>JAODUP010000418.1:32500-360846 GCA_025642065.1 Paralvinella palmiformis | reverse complement strand
TGGGGTGTTCTACTCCCAAACTCCACGGCTGAATGTGATTAGCATTGTGATTTTGCTTGGCGGCTTAGGGATTCACGGTTCGAGATTCTCTGTGCCTGTGCCTTATTATACATAAATAACACAAACAACAAAAAAAAAAAAAAAAAACAAAAAAAAAAACAAAAAAAATAAAATAATCCACATTTGATCAGATTTAAGGAGGAAAAGTATTATGTGTGTGTGTCCGTTATTATATTGTTTAACAAACAGTTAGTGGTTGGTTGATTGGTTTTTACCCTCAGCCCTGATCACAACCTGAAGTTTGGTAGCCCAATACTCTAACCAACTAATGGAAAACTATGTTTATCGTGTAATGATGTGTCAAATCACGTCAGCCCCACGTAATTACTCTATTTGAACATCAACAATTGATCGAAATGGAGCGAACCGTTGTAACTCCCCGTCATATGGCATACCTGATTAATTAATCGCCTTCAGCGAATTCAGAACTAGTGGTTCGATCAGATTTAGTGCAGTTCAGATAGTGGCGACAGCTACTCGAAAATATGATCATATCAACTCAATTCTTCAACAACTAAATTGGCTACCTGTTAGACAGGACGTCCATTTCAAGATTTGATTAATAACTTGTAAATCTATCAATGATATGGCACCTGAATACCTGAGTGAATCGGTGTCCGTTAAAATAAATTCATCCTAAAAACTCAGATCATCGAGTGGGATAGTACTGCAGGTTCGTGCTCAAGTCGTGTGGTGATTGTGTGTTTAGTGTTGCGGCGCCCAATTTGTGGAATAGGTTGCCGGCATTTATTAGAAATGCGTCGTCTCTTGGACATTTTAAATACGTTCTAAAAGCAAACCCGTTCAATGTTGCTTTCACAGATAAACAATAATTATCTTTTAAATCTCTTATAGAGATATTATTTGGGGTATCATTGTACAGCACCTTTGAATGGCTCCTGCTAGTGATGGCGCTTTATTAAGATTATTATTATTATTATTATTATTATTTCCAGGTGGTTTTATCAGTCCATTCATAGACATATATGGATGTAGACCGGTTGCTATGACATTTGCTCTTCTGTATGCCGTTGCTACAACATTATCCGCGTTTGCTCCTACAATCGGATCGTTGTATTTTATATACAGCGCGTTAACAGGTAAGGCATCTGAACCGAAATATTTGATGTTTACACACCTGTACGATGAGTTGGCCATACTTATCTGTGGTGATGTCATATTTCAGAATGTTATTTTGTTAAGCTAAGTGTTAAATAAAATGAATCTGTTGCTCGTATAGAAAATATTCATGTCTAATAGAAAAGGTTCTGACCCAATACACACAGAAACTGCTTTTGTTTTGTCTTCGAGATACACAGGTTAAAGAAAAGGCCCCTAATTTTTATAAATTTTTTTAAAAAAAAAAATTAAAATTTTTTATTATATATAAATATATATATATATATATATATATATATATATATATATATATATATATATATATATATATATATATCTTGGATTATATATAAATGTTCTATATCTTAGTGACTTTGTTTCTCAGTCAGAACTCGTCCATGCCAGATAAGGTGGTGGCATCGTTTGGCGCTTTTCTTTAACCTGTGTATCTCGAAGACAAAACAAAAGCAGTTTCTGTGTGTATTGGGTCAGAACCTTTTCTATTAGACATGAATATTTTCTATACGAGCAACAGATTCATTTTATTTAACACTTAGCTTAACAAAATAACATTCTGAAATATGACATCACCACAGATAAGTATGGCCAACTCATCGTACAGGTTTGTAAACATCAAATATTTCGGTTCAGATGCCTTACCTGTTAACGCGCTGTATATAAAATACAACGATCCGATTGTAGGAGCAAATGCGGATAATGTTGTAGCAACGGCATACAGAAGAGCAAATGTCATAGCAACCGGTCTACATCCATATATGTCTATGAATGGACTTATAAAACCACCTGGAAATAATAATAATAATAATAATAATAATAATAATCTTAATAAAGCGCCATCACTAGCAGGAGCCATTCAAAGGTGCTGTACAATGATACCCCAAATAATATCTCTATAAGAGATTTAAAAGATAATTATTGTTTATCTGTGAAAGCAACATTGAACGGGTTTGCTTTTAGAACGTATTTAAAATGTCCAAGAGACGACGCATTTCTAATAAATGCCGGCAACCTATTCCACAAATTGGGCGCCGCAACACTAAACACACAATCACCACACGACTTGAGCACGAACCTGCAGTACTATCCCACTCGATGATCTGAGTTTTTAGGATGAATTTATTTTAACGGACACCGATTCACTCAGGTATTCAGGTGCCATATCATTGATAGATTTACAAGTTATTAATCAAATCTTGAAATGGACGTCCTGCCTAACAGGTAGCCAATTTAGTTGTTGACGAATTGAGTTGATATGATCATATTTTCGAGTAGCTGTCGCCACTATCTGAACTGCACTATATCTGATCGAACCACTAGTTCTGAATTCGCTGAAGGCGATTAATTAATCAGGTATGCCATATGACGGGGAATTACAACGGTTCGCTCCATTTCGATCAATTGTTGATGTTCAAATAGAGTAATTACGTGGGGCTGACGTGATTTGACACATCATTACACGATAAACATAGTTTTCCATTAGTTGGTTAGAGTATTGGGCTACCAAACTTCAGGTTGTGATCAGGGCTGAGGGTAAAAACCAATCAACCAACCACTAACTGTTTGTTAAACAATATAATAACGGACACACACACACATATATGCATCCATCGGCCCATTTACCCTACCATGTGCACAAATCATCATCATCAGCATGTGTGTGTGTGTGTGTGTGTGTGTGTGTGTGTGTGTGTGTGTGTGTGTGTGTGTGTGTGTGTGTGTGTGTGTGTGTGTGTGTGTGTGTGTGTGTGTGTGTGTGTGTGTGTGTTTAGCTGTGTATAATAAGGCACAGGCACAGAGAATCTCGAACCGTGAATCCCTAAGCCGCCAAGCAAAATCACAATGCTAATCACATTCAGCCGTGGAGTTTGGGAGTAGAACACCCAAGTCAGATCACGACAGTAGTGAGAATGTGTGAGACTATATATCCTAATTGCTAATAATAATAATAATAATAATAATAATAATAATAATGTTATACCTGCCAGGAATATAAATGTCCACCGAATGGAGAAGATCCACCCGACAGCTGCTCTACTAGCATCGTATTTGTCAACCAACGCATCATAATAGACACCAAAACTGTCGGCGAGGTTTAACAACATATTTGTTAATAGAACGGCCACCAATGCTAGCCATGACCTACATGGCTCCAAGTTCTCACATCTTCTAATAGCACAGCATCTGGACCGCGTTCCGGACATCCTGGACTTCCCCTGTGGACCTACTCTTCTTACACCGACGTAGACTTTCTGTGTGGACTTCGACAAACGTAGGATCTATTTTGGGGGACGACGGGGCTCGACTTCGTTGAAGCAGAACGGCTGTCGTGCCGAGAAATGTCTTCTCTGTTAAAGCACGTCGAGTCCTATTGGCGGCAATGGTAAATTAGTGTCTGACTGTAATATAGAAATGATGATCAGTACAAATCAGTTGGCCCGTTATCAGCAATTAGGTCTCATTTCTGGACACGAATACGTAGTTAGGTATATTTACGATTAGACTGAAGCAAATCTAGCTAGTTCAACGTTTTGAGTGCAGCTCCGGTTATTGAAGCATGACCAGCTACTTGTATAAGGTGACCTCTGTTGGGGGGGGGCTTTCTTATAGAAATCGATGTGACATCATATGTCCGCATTTACAGACATTACTAAATTCGAAAATGCTAATGACCTTTCGGTCATTAGGTCATTGGTGATAGGAGCTGTGCCATTCTTAGGGAAATAAATCACCCTGTTTAGCTGTTAGCTGGCTATAAAGAAATGTATGTGGAGGGTGTAGTCTGAGTGGGCGTGTGCACTTGTGGGTGACCGGGTGATCTGATAACGATGAATTTATGTGCATATGTATGCATTTTTTAAATATTTATACATGTAGGACTGTTTTAATGTTTGCATTATATACCTATCGGTTTCTTTTTTTAATTGTATCTATCACTTGTAGCAAAAATATATTTGTTCAGTGACGATCGGTGAATTCCTCCCTAGCTCCATCAAACAAACAAATACATATGTTTGGGTATCGCATTAATGCGAAGTTCGATATATCCAAATCTAAGACCCGCTTTTCACCCAACTGCGTTGCTGATCGCATAAAATCCAGCTTAAGCCCATTTAAAACTAGTCCAGTTCAAATTCAATTAATCGAAACAACGATAAGACCAACTTAATGTGAGTTATCTATGCTAGGAATAATGTAGTGAGGTAGATTGGAATACCTGGGAAATTAGCATAGCATGCAAATGGTCGAAACATTTATAAAAAAACTAATCGCGTACCTGTAACCCCGGTGCAGATAAACATCATTGAATACATGCATAAGTAACCGGGCAATGGATTCCCTTCTAGCCAATATTTGACTTACTTTTTTCATAGCACAAAGTCCAATGCCGGCCAGGACAGTGCATT
The DNA here is from genome assembly GCA_025642065.1 of Paralvinella palmiformis. NCBI lineage: Eukaryota > Metazoa > Annelida > Polychaeta > Terebellida > Alvinellidae > Paralvinella > Paralvinella palmiformis. Next base: position 356,242 of record JAODUP010000418.1, on the reverse strand, counting down.
AATATTAGTTCGTGTTTTTTGTTTTGTTGTTGTTGTTAAATTGAAATTCACACACTGACGAACCCGGGAATAGTTTGGAGTCTAAGTATACCACAGCCAAACGATTAGGGGCGGAGTTCTACCAGTGTATTAAAAGCCAATAGGTCGGAGAGATACTGGGGAAGGAAGAAACAACGACAATAACAAACAATATTGTTTTCTCCCTCGAACATAAAGCACACCACCACCACCACCACCACCACCCTGTTCAACAACAACGCCAATTATAATAAAACAACGAGTGTAAATAAGAAAAGCAACAAAATGCTAATTGGAATGGTTCCCAAATATTATTTTTTATTATTATTTATGATTGCAAAATGTCTAACATAACCCTGGCATAATTAGGGTATTGCAACACAGCAACGGCAACCAGACAGTTTCCCGTATATCTCGTCTAATAACGTATCCGCGTTATGAAGTAAGAAACATGTCCGGAAGAAGAAGAAACAAAACTGAGTTACATCAGCTGCGCGTTTCTACCCAGCTGCTCACCTCCGAATTTGGGCTTTTTCTCCGAAGAATCAGCCTGGCAGCCGTTCTAAACCGCGATGACGTCATCATGTATGTGATCGGGTTGATGGCGTCGTTCAGCTGGGAGAGCACCAGCAGTGCATCGTGGATGGCGGAAGTGACGCTACAGCCGTTGCACGACGTCATCAGCAGATAACTGACGTATAAAGGCAACCGACAGACGCAGTATGTGGCAATAATAATGGCAAGTCTCTTGAGCGTTTCGTAGTTCGCGTGATCTACACCGCCCGTTGTATCGCCTTTATCATCTTTGGCTTCGTCATCGTCCTCCTGCTGATCATCATCATTATCATCATCATCATCATCATCGCTACCATCACTACCATCATAATCTTCATCATCAATATAACCATCATACTTTTTAGCGTCACCCTTCTCAGTCGATGGCAATGCCTGGCTTTCCATATGTTGCAGATGATTATTACGAGATACGTTTCTCACGATGTCCTCTGGTGGTTCTATCTCCGCTACGTTTGGCAAGAGTTGCGGGTTATGGCTGAAGATGCGCGCTTCGAAACCGAATTCCTGGCGCTGATCGGGCGACCCGTTGCTGGATACAGCCTCCTCGTCTTCACTGTTTCCCGATTGCTTCTTCTGGCGTTTTATCTCGCCGAATCCTTGCCGAACTTGGAAATTTACCGCGTTCTTTTTTATCTTCGTGTGTGTTCTTAATTCGTTCAGGTGAATATCGTTTCTCTGACTCGGGAAGAGTAGATCCAGTGATAACCTAGGATTTTGACTTTTCCTAAAGGACCCGCCCAGTTTGCCACCATTTACGTGATGATCGAGAGGACTGAGTGTGTTCCTAATTACCGTCGTTTTCATCTGCCACCATTTCTGCGGCAGAATGTCTACGCCGCTTTCCTTGTTTGGAATTGTGTCATCGGCTGAGTTCCTTGGTTCCAACCTGTGAATGGCAATCGGTTCGAGGCCACTACTTGCCCTTCTATCGACGATCGGCTCCGAGGTGTTGGTTCTAACGTCTTGAACCTCAAAGAGCAGCTTTTTCCGTACCACGACAACTAGTCTGATGTAGAACAGCAACGATAAGGCCATCGGGGTTAGCAATGCGAACGCGGCCCAATAGATGGCATAGGACAGGTTTTCCGGCATACGGCATATCTTTATGTGCGGCGATCCCGGTATGCGAGCATCGGCAGCAGCCGGCAGACCAAAGCTCAGGAACACGGGAAGACTGATGGCCAAGCAGAAGAACCACGCGCACGCCAAGACGACGAACCGCTGCTTCCGTCCGCAGCAGCGATACAGCGACCGGTGCCGGAAGTATAGCCAACGATCAGCGACGAGACCGAGTATGAGCCAGGCCGAGAGACACTCGCTGGCCTGCTGAAAGCCTAGCCAAGCTTCGCAAATGGCCTCGCCGAGAGTCCATCGCCGGAGCAACCAGGTGTTTACCGTGGCTAGCGTTGTGCAGCACGCTCCCCGGGCGTAGCCGAGCAGGAAAAGATTCGCAACGATATAGTCCAGGAGTTGATTTTGGAATCCGTCGGTTGTCCTCATTACCATCCAGCCTAACGCGTTGACTAACAGTGTCGAAACCACTAGGAAAGTCTAAAAAGAAATTGCCGCATTGGACAGAAGATTCAGTGGTTGAGCTGTATTCGGAAAATAATCAAATGATGGGGAATCCTTAAAATTTGTAAAGAAATAAGTCAACCAAAACCAGAACGATATAAAATCTTTCAGAAACACCAAGTACTAGATAGTACTACAACAAATTTAAAAAAAAACCTTACCATTAAAGAAACTATGGCCGCAGCTAATGGGTCTTTTCCTATTGTCCGACCGCTTGCCGTTTGTATGAAGTTATCTTCTGTGTCGAGCAACATTTTGTCAGTGATGCGCACACCAAACTCTCAGTCCTACAGGGAGCAAACACACCGTCACGCAGTGCGCCTTTCATGTGTTATGTTGCCTTGACACCAAGCTCTTTCGGAGCGGTCGACATGTCGTTCTTTGTTGGCGTATCTGTGATCTATATTCAATCTCGCGATAATGTTTGTCACGGGATAAATAGCTTCAGATTGCCAGCTTTGGATATATCGTAGCTGACGTTGTTCTATATTTGGCGAGATTAAATCTGTTCTGTATTTAGATTATGATCTGAGACGTGGAACTGTAACTTTCTGTTGATATTCGACTTTTCATTTATTATCAACCAGTGAATCTTTTGTCTGTCTGTACTTTATCAGTATCTAAATAGTGTTATTGTAATTTATCATTTAGGGCCTAAATTCCGACATATTAAAGTCTAATTTTGATTGTTATCCCAATATAACTGTATTTTGTGTTGGAATGTATATATTACGTTTCTTTTGTATAAATAGATCGTATATTATACAATATCATATAAACACACACACATATATCAGATTAAAGCTGCGCTCCGCATATATAAGTACGCGCGCGAACACGCAGACAAACGTATACACATTCGTGTGTGTGTGTGTGTGTTCATTAAAAAGAAATTTGCTGAAAGCTATGATAACTCATATAACACAGGGGAACACCAGTTAGCCAATACAAAGTGTAGCCACCTGGCAAATGCAACTTTTTTGCACACATACATACACACACACGTGCGCGCGCTAGCGCACACACTGTTAATAATAAAATAAGCTGATTCTATGGAAGGATGGAGTCTAAAATGTCCTCTAATTCAGTAATAGAACCAGAGAGCTTAAATATATAAATAGTATTTGATAGAACAACGCCATGCTAAGGATTGCATGTTGTGGGCCGAGAAACGTTATGACAAATCATATCGCCCGGCGAACCCTGTTCGGTCCTGTGATCTTAGCAAAGACTATTTATAGAGATACCATGTAAACAGGCCAATCTCTTGGATACAGATTTACTGGCGTCATCTGTTACAGTAGTCAATGTATATGTCTATTACATCTCTGGGTATATTCTGTCTAACTTTAAACAGTTCACTGATCTGGACTAAATGTCATATTTATGTAGTAGTGGTTGTTTAGAGCTGGAAGCAATTTGGGTTATTCTGTTCATTTGATAACAAATGACTGATTTGACTATAGATGAAGCTCTCTGATATTAGCTCGACATGGTATTTGAATACCCAAATGCCCTGGGCTTGAACTTCGTCTTTACCAAAGTATATCTTTATCGCAGTGTAGTTTACTTCTGGTGCGTATCTCATAAGTTTTGATATTTGCTTGAGAATTATTGAAAAATCTGAATTATTAAATCCTCTAATTTAGATTGTTATGCCGAAATAAATGTATCTCGTGTTAGAGTGTATACATACTGCACTTCCTTTAGACAAATAGATAGCATATCATGCATTGTGTGTGTGTGTGTGTGTGTGTGTGTGTGTGTGTGTGTGTGTGTGTGTGTGTGTGTGTGTGTGTGTGTGTGTGTGTGTGTGTGTGTGTGTGTGTGTGTGTGTTCTATACGTACATATATAGCTGATATATAACAACTTCGATCGATTTAGTATCATTTTCTTCAGCAGTCTATGAACTGAGATGTCAACACCATATACTCCGTATTATAATTAATTAACACAATACTTTTTGTCTTCTATTGTAAACACCGACGAGAAGAACGTATTTGTAAGTTAATTTCCTCCTCAATTATCAGATTATCGGATTATATATATATATATATATATATATATATATATATATATAGTTACCCTTCACAGGTTTTCATATACTCCGTCAGCATGTGTACACTTGATGGTAGAATACTCGCTGATGTGACAGCTTTAACTTGATGCGGTGAAATAATTAACTGTGTTCTAGCTCCAGTAACATATCCTGTTTGGTTTTGCTTTTACCATATTTCTGGTAGTGTGCCCTAGTTATCTGGTTCTAAAGGTTTCTCTTCGGGGGCTCTTTATACTGCCTTGCGAGTCATATTTAGAAGTATTTTCTCTCAACCGGTGACCAGTTTGTTTTCACAATAGATTTCTTCATAAAGGAATTAAATTTAAGGCTATAGATCAACATGCTGTTATAAATTGAGGACCACAATGGAAATAGGTCTTTTTGACTTTTTGTGTTATCCTCGGAATTTCTTATGTGCCTAATGTTGCAATATTGTATTCTATGTATTGTATTTTTCTGTACATGGATTCTGAATCGACTCAAGCATCAAGGATATCATAAAAAAGTGTAAGTATAGGTGTATGTACGGAAATGTATTTTTTGAGAAGTAATTATTAGAAGATACAAATACATGCAACATTCGTCCTCTTAACTCAACCGACAGATTATCAGAATTTTGAATATTATAAAATATAATTGCAAATTAAGCGATTCCGTTAAAGTACATGGTTGTACAGTTAGTTTGGGCGTGGTATTAAGTACGGCTTGTTTTGGGTACGATTAATCATAATATCATCACACCATAAAAACGGACTTATTTCGACTCCTGCTTCTATTCAATGTCCATAAACTCGACATGGACATCTGTAATTAAAATCGATGTTGTAATTTAGTTACCACATGTTAGAGCAGTATTACGAAAATTATTATTTTAAAATAAACTGTGACGAATTATCAGGGTTCGTATTGAATAAGGCCAAAACATTCCCATAACGATCAGGAGAACCGGAAGCGGCCATGTTGTTGTTATTGGTGAGAAATGACTGTTTCTGACGAAATACGCCCAACTGTTGGCCGATTATTGTCGTAGCGGCGACGAGGCGATAACTCACCAAAATCAGACCCGATATCGAGTGGTTTTGCCGGAATTAGACAAGATGCCGATCATATTACTGGGACGAATTCCCCTGCCAAGGTTGACGACCTACGTGGCCGTCAGCGTGTTCCTTTTCGCCTGTTCCTGTTGTTATTCCAGAATGGATGTCAGGGAAGTTATCAGGCCCGTAATCAGCGAGCCAGAGGTACACGAGTCACACGCCGAGCACTTTTACCAGGATTTGATGGCGAAAGATGACGTCGTACCGATTCAGAGTTCGGCGAGAAATTCGTCGAACGAAGATGGCGTGTTTGATGATATTAAAGCCGTCAAGTACCTGGTGAGTTAGGCTTTTTGTTGTATATCTAGCCTACTAGATCTATGTTTGTGCCGTAGTTTTGCCAGAGTTGTAGTTTGTTATATATGTCATGTGTCTGTTTATGTGTATTTCGTTACGTGCCATAGATAGATATAGATGTATTAGATCTAATTCAGTAATTGTATCCTTAATCCTACACTAACACTACAGATAGGTCAGGATAAACCTTCCAGACCCCATACTCCATAGTCAGCTACTAGACTCTAGAGCTAGTGGCTAGTCTGAATAGGCACCAAATCATTAGCCAATTATGTACATCTAAATTTACTAAGCATTGCCAGTTTCATTAAATCTGTACTATTAATGCAACCTTTTCAAATCAGCATTCCTGTCATGAAAATGACAAGATACGTTAACTGTAAAATAAAGGAGACTGTTAGTGTTACTGTATATACTTGCATATAAGTTGACCTGGCAGATAAGTAGCAGTCAATTCTTGACCCTGTAATTCTTTCCTCATGCATATGCTCACTGTATAAGTTGAAGTCAGGTATTGACTTAAAATCCCTCAAAGTCCGAATCATCATTGACAAAAAGTTGATCCAGTTGTTTCAAGCTCTTGGTCTCGCTTCAAACTTGTGGTGTCTGCAAGTGTGTCGTAAATATATTAATCTCTTCACCAGCAACAATATATATACACACTCGGATTTCGCTTTTATGTTATAACTAATAAACAAACTTGTCACACAAACATGCCTGGTTGTAACTTCAGTTGGCAAGTGTTATTAATTCATTGTTTCACAGCTCATCTAGGGGTACTAGTAGGTAACAGCACATGACTATCGAGTATTATTACATAAAGACCGGCATGTTTGTGATATCCAAGTAACAGTTTGGTAAAAATTATTCATTATTTATTGATTAATAATGGATTAGTAAGCTATGATGTGATGATTTTATTCCAACTCTGGCTCTTATTTGGTCGAATCCTATAGTGTTGCGTGTCAAGGATGGTCGAAAACATCTTTCCTTCAGCTAGTAGGAAATGTGATGCACGTGTAGGTCGAGGTGATTCTGGAAACTCCCTTTTCCCTACCAAAATATATCTACTTATACATGATTATATACAGTAGGTGCATGCAGATATTGAGCTTTGCTATGACATATGCCTATATTGTTATATTTTGAATAAATAAGTGGTCTATGATGAAATGTTGTTAACTCTTCACTGTTATTGTGAGATATAAAAACTAATATAAGTTCTTAGAATGAATGCTAAGCCTGTCCGTATTAAAAGCCTTTTTAATCTTTGTATAATTAAGCATATGTTTGAAGATCGTAGCTTGTTATATCTACAGGATATACAAATATATTATTTATTTTATAACATTGCTCGTATGGAGCTAAAATCTCATTTAGCTAATTTGACTAAAGCGTAAAGAGCCAAAATTCTTTTAGCCAAGTGATAATTGATTTAGCCATAAATAATATGTGCAATGTTGACATACACTGTATGTTCAATATAAAAAATAAAACAACTGCAAGTTAAACAATCCTTTTATTTACAAAATGACCGCACAAAATTTGTATTTGTACCCATCTAATACACACTCACGTCAAGGACATCTGACTACTCAGACTGGTGAATCAAGATGGGTTGTGGTGTTGCTTCCTTTATCAGGAGTGAAGTCAGTGTGCCATTTTTTGCGGTCCGTGCCGTGAACATAATATATGATGTACATGAGATATTATGAATGTAGAAACAAGTTATATCTGGTATTGGCAATGTTTGTATTTATGTATCTTGTTTTGTTATAGAGTTGGAAAAAGGCTTAAAACACAGAAATTTTATGGTTTTTCCGTTTTTATAAAAACCAAACAACATAACACACATTTAGGTAAAAATTATTATTTAATAAAATATTATAAAATTATAACACAGTGTGGCTCCACTATGACAGAGACTAGTATAGCACGAAATCGGCTACACCACAGTCAGGCCTTGCACTCCAATTCGTAGGATCCATGATATTGAATTTTCCATGTTATCACAGTTTGTCATTCATACACAAAAACCTACCCAATGGCCACAAATTACCCCATCTACGTCAATACCAGATGTCAGCAGCAGTTGTGAACATTTCAATTAAAGTTGATTGCTTTGTGTGTGATAATGAATATATATGAAACAAGTAAATTTATTGATCAAATTCTTAATTAAACATCACCTTGGTTCAAACAGCCCTATCACAACCCTCATCTATTGTGTGACTCCATCTACTAAATAAGGTGGAATATTTTGGTTAATTCAAGGCTGTTATTCTATGTTTTATTTATTGCAGTTAGGAATCATATTTTGTGTATAAAAATCTCTGTTTTAATCATGTTATATCATATCTCAGACGCTTTTCTTCGTGCACAACACTGCTTCAGTCTTCCAGAACAAAAACCATTCACCTTTATAGAGAAAATGCAGGCTGTTACAAGAGATAAACAGTGCTGTGAAATTCAAGCTAATGCATCCAGAGATAATAGCATTCCAGAATCAACATTTCATGATTGGATTAGGGATGAATGTCTATATACGCACATGCACCATGAATGTTCATTTATTGTGTTATATATCTTCGATGAATGTCACCAATCCAACATGGCTGTTACTTTTTGAACAATTTGCAGAAAGATTTTATTTTTGACACAAACACTGGGATAAGATTTATTTTTAAGTCAACAAACAGAGTTATTCCTCAGATTTGGGCTACATGTGTCAATTGGCCCATTAGGTCTAAATTTCGTGGGACTTTTCGAGATACCATAGGACATTTGATCAACCAAAATGAAATGACTTGCGAATTCTGGAACGCATATTGTATTACAAATAAACGTTTCTTATTTCTGATGAATTAACTGTCTATTTGTGTGGTTGCTTAGCCAAAAAAAAATCGGGCCCCAAAAGTTTAATTTCGATGTGTCCTTGGGCCCATGACATGTTTTTTAGTTGGGTCATATTAAGTATGGCTACGCCATTGGCGCAGGGCGCGGTCCTAAGAATAACTCTGAACAAATGATGAAACAATTACTGGGGACATTTGTGAAATAAACAGTTGTGTGTACTATTCCAGGGTGGGAAAAACAAGGTGAATACATGGGCTTTATTAATATTTTCATCCCCCAACTGTGATCATGGTGATGATCTATGCTATGGCCGAGCCATAATGTAAGTGTAATATAGCCCCCAAATCACAGCCATCCTTTTTACTTTACCAGCCTTTTCAGTAGGGAATAGAGTAGACGACCCCTTACAAAAAGTAGGCAGCAGCTCACTTGTAGTGGCCTATTAAAACACCGCGATGCCATTGCTGTGGGGTTGCTGGAGGGAGGTATGGATGCTGGGGGGGGGGTTGTAAAGGGCTGGCCGTGGGGTAGTGGTAGTCACGCTAACACAGTAGTGACCATTAGAAGGTATGGGGCTCTCCCCTAAAAAAGGGTTGGGGGAAATGGAGAATTTGGTGCATTGTAGGCCACTTTTTAGACAAAGCCCAAGTAACCGACCGATTTTCTGCTGATAAAATAGGCGACGAGGGACTGTAAAGTAGATGACGTATAGCATCGGCTGCTGTTGAAAAAGCTGTTTATGTTATGTGCATAATAAGTTTTGTAAAATACCTAATATCATAAGTATTGTTATTGTATAGATGTTTGTTTCTTTCATTTCTAGGGTATCATCAATATGGCTGTGTGTTGTCTTATTCTTCTGGTTCGTGGAATACAGAAGATCGTGTTTGGCGAACTCAGAGTAATTGAACATCAGGTATGTTTATAGCTCATCATAGCAAATATTATAAGTACAATTTAGATTGCTTGGGTATGCGTTGCATTTTCGGTAACGTTGCGGCTGATGTTTGAGGGATACGTCTCCGGATGGTTGCTGAGTTAAATTGACCAGATGATTGCAGTACGATCAAGCAATTACAGACATGGGGTCAATTCAATTTCAGAATTGGAGTTGATGGTCAACTTTGGAATTGCTTATTTAAAAAAAATGGAATTGATAAATTTGGAATTGAAGTTTGCTACTAAAACAATTTAAATCCACAAATTAATTTACCATTAAATTTTTTAATTCGGAACTATTTCTTCCATGACAATCCTACTTGGAATATAAACTATTTGGAGTACAAAAGTAGTATTTGAAAATATTTGAATTGAATAAATTTGTTTTGGGATTGACAAAATGTAATTGACCCGTGTCTGATCAATTCCTTAGATCAAAACATGTTTAGACGATGCAAAACATAAGCTAGGATGTTACCGTGCACTTGACTGTTAACTGTCAGCTTTGAAGTTTTTGTACCCTTCTTGAAACCAGATTAACTGAATTTGTGGGAATGGTTAATTCATAATAATCACTGTATCTGTTTCAATCGTAGACTGATGTGTTGTCACGATATTGATATTCTGGCTACTTCTCTTTTGCAGCACCTCAGAGACAAGTTTTGGAACTTTGCCTTCTATAAATTCATCTTCATATTCGGCGTAATGAATGTCCAGAGTACGGAAAAGATCGTGTTGTGGTGTGCCTGGTTCGGCGTTCTCGTCTGCTTGCACTTGCTGGCTCAGCTGTGTAAGGATAGATTTGAATATGTGAGTACATGTCAACGCATGTCAGTGTTTGGTGACCGCTTTGATTTAGTTATTACTTTTCGCTGCTGGCATTTAGCACTGTGATAGCACAGCAGTTGTAGAGCTGTGTTGCAAACCTCTGGGTTGTGCGTTTGATTCTGGCTTGTACCTGTGTTTGTGGAATTCATTTCCTTATAGAATCGGCTCATTACTGAATGTCCCAAATGTGACCAGCACCGAGGCTAAATAACTCAACTGACTTCCCACATTCAGAATTTATTTTTACGTGACATTCTTCAGTGTTTCAGTAGTGATGATGACAATATCATAAAATGACTTTGAGTACTACTGTACAATCCTGGAACATTTCGTACATATTATACAGGTTTCAAGTGTCAGATATAGCTGTACAGTATACAGTGATCTTTCTCATTCAATGAGAGAGCATTTCCAGAGTGCACTGGTCAGAGCACTGTGTTGCAGCTTTCATATCATTTACCATTATCAAAGTGTTGCAGGGTTCGCACAGGTCCTTGAAAACCTGGAAAGTCATGGAATTTGAAAATTTGGATTCTGAGCCTGGAAAGACCTGAGGTCCTTGTACAGGAATTCAGTTGTTATACTTCTTTCAAAATGTTGAGTCTCGCCACCACCCATTGCATACTGTGGCGCTGCTTTCATTGAAAATATGGGTGTATAGTTTCATTCGTTAAGAGTTTGTGAATTCATTGAAAAGGCCCTGGGATTTGACATTGGAAAGTTAGGGAATTTGAGATGTCAAAATGTGTATGAACCCTTTGTTGGAATCGGACAATAAATAAAAAAACTTTAAGTATAGTCATGTAAAATCTCTTCTCTTTGTAGCGGATCTAGTTTACACTTTGCCTGTACTTAATTTAGATAGTAATGTAGTTAATTGTCAGATTATTAATTAATAAATCTTACTAGCTTAAGAGTTTTTTCTAGTTATAATGCCCTCGCCTCATTACCTTTGGAGGTTGTTTAGCCTAGCCTGTGCACAAAAGTTGTCTTAAAACAGCAACGTTTTACATTTCCTTGTTAAAATGCCTTTCATTTAGAAACCTGTTAATAAGTACAGTATAAATGAGATGATTGTCAGTTGTTTAATGAATTTGTAACAGAACAAAACTTGTCAAATAACTGTAAAATGTGTTCACTTCCATAAATATGTGAACTTTTTGTGTTATTTTTATTATTGTTATTAAATAGAGAACTGCATTTTTTAAGGCCTTGGGACACCTTTTCCATTCGTCATTAATGGTGCGTTAATTCTGTTTTCTTTTAACAGCTGTCATTCTCACCCGCTACTCCCATGAAGACACACATCAAAGTGTTGCTTCTGTTGTTCGGTATCCAGGCAACGAGTGTTGCATTGTTGGTAGCTTGTGTGTTAGTTGGCTACTTCTTAGAAAGCGTCAACATATTCTTCTTCATGGTCGCCGAGGTAGGTAGTTGATTAACAGATAAACGTTTCATTAAAGGAACAGTTGGCCTTCATTTAAAATTTTCAGGATTACTGCCAATATGCTCAGACAAATTATAAATGATGTAAAACTATGAACATGATCAACCAGATATTAAATAAAATAGTTGAAACTGCTGCTTATTTGACCAAATAGCTGTCTGTGGGTGCTGCTATTTTCAAATTAGGCACAGACCAGATGCTACTGAAATCTGACATCACTTTACCTGAGCTGTTTGTATGACCCAGTTATAACAACGTAAACAGGGGTCAACCAAACATGAATTTTTGGAACAGAAGCATATTTCCAAATATTACAGTATAGTTTCTCCAAACAGCCTCGTATGTTACTGAAATGGCTAAAGTGCAGAGTGGAGTGAAATTTCTTGTGAAGATTGTTTTGTACTCTTGTAACACAAAGCATCAGATTTATGTAAATGAACTGATGACTGCATTAATTAGTCGGTTGCATGCATGGCAGGTAAGATCATGGGGATGGCTAATCCAGAGCATCTGTGACTTGACCTGAATTGAGGTGGCTACGTGCTCCTCGTGCCAGCTTATGTCTGAACACATTTCACCTTCCCACCAAATAGTTGAGGAAGCTGTAATGGTGACCTTCCAGTGATTAGTATTATTTCCTTGTATCTATGATATCGGGTAGAGTTAAGGATTATTACTGGGTGATTTGGGGTTACTTTTTTAAGCATTACACATTTAAGTTATAGTATATGGGGCGTGAACTGTTCCTTTAATGTTTGTTCTAATAAATGTTAAGCGATTTAACGATGAAATGTTAAGGATCCTGCCTCATATCATGTTGATATTTAAATTTGTTTACTTCATTATATACACTTGTATTGCACCGGATTGAGGTTGTGTGTATTATTAGATGACGTTAATATTATTTGTTTATCTCAGTTGAGTTACCTATATCACTTCACCCCTAATTTTACTGTCCTGTAAGAAAGGATGTGTTTACTAATGGAAAATGGCCACCATTTCAAATAGTTTTTTTAAATCAGATGTAATGTTTTCACAAGTATATACAGTGTAGCAGGTTACCTGGGATATACATGTATAATACTTATGAATCTGAAAAAGAACAAACAGGACATCAGCTTGCAATCCTGGCAACCACTGCATCGTGAAATAAATACATTATTTTCAAATTGTTACCCTGTAGATGAATAATCTTGAAGCATCAGTTTTTATGCAGTGTTTCCGAACTGCAGTATACGGTCTCTTCTAATTCTATACAGGATGAACTGTAATTGAACTGATTTAGTTATTAAACCCAGTCCTGTTGGAGATGGTCGTACTTGTTGTTATTGTTTATGTTCTTGCTTCTAGGTGATACTTCTGATGGTCAAGACGTCGTACGTGATCATGCGTTATGCAATACACCTTTGGGATCTGCGTCAAGACCAACTGTGGGAGAATCGGTCATTCTATGCCTACTACACGGAGTTGGTGTTTGAGCTGGTGGCTTTGTCGATTGAGTTCTGTAACCATCTCCACATGTTGGTTAGTTTGTTGTTGTGCTGTGTTTGGTTGATGAATTAAGTATAATTTGTGTTAAATGTTAATCATCCTTCTGTATAATATTAATCATGTTAATACACTTCGTCTGGTATTTAGAGTAGCCTATGAATTTTCTGTAGTTGTATAGCATTCATTTAGTTTATTAGTTTTTTAAGAACTCCATATGGATGTTCTGTACGGTGTGATTTAATTCTAACATCATGGGGCTGACAACTGAAGACTGTAAACGATGCTATAGATGCTGCTGTTGGGAGGGATCCAGAAAGTTTGATATATGCTGATAGCTGAATATCTCTCTCTTCATTTGAACATTATGTGTTTGAAATAATATTGGAACGTATATTTGCTCAGAGCGACCAGAAACATTTTGAATGTGAATGTATAGTTGCATTTGTCTACATTTAAGTGCTTCTGTTGGTGTGTTTGTTCTACGACAACATTAGTAGAGGGTACTTCTTAATTGAATGTGAATTTATTATTTTTGGCTGTTTTTGAGTGTAAAGGATTGATTTGAAAGTGTTACACTTTGACGGTCAGAATAGCTGGGATTGATTCTGTTTTACAGATTTGGAGTAAGTTTCTGCTCAACATGGCCAGCCTCGTCATCTGTATGCAGCTGAGATATTTGTTCTATGAGCTACAACGACGATATCGACGTCACAAAAACCGATTAAGAGTAATCAACACGATGGATGAGAAGTAGGTCTATTAGCCCTGCCGTAAACAAAAAGTGACAGTCTGTAGCACGATCAGAAAAATATTTTTCGCCTCGCTAGTCCCTGAGCTAGACATTTTAATATCCACTAACCTAATGAATTTCTTAATGAATAGCCCACAGAGAACAATACGCCAAATAGTGAGCCATCAGATGCAAGTAATTAGTGCCCCGGTCTCTTGAACTTTGTTGTTTTACTAAAAAAAAGGCTAGTATTAGAGAGAAGGTGCTAATGCAAATTTTTGGTCTTTAAGGGGCGTATGTTTTTTCAACATTGAAGGCAATTATTCTTGTCAAACCCACTTTCTCTGAGTACAACTTGTACACTTGTCAAAATATTGATAATGATGGATGGTCTCTAATGCAATTTCATAATCTGATGAAGTTCTTGGAGCAACTGATGAAGCTATAGAATTACATGCACTTTCTTCCCCTGCAAGGAACTCCCAAACAATTGCAGATTACTGCACACAAACCAACACAAGATTACCAAATATTTTGCTTCAAAAAGATATTAGCCACGTCAGCCTATTATTTTGGATCAGCTACTAGCCTTAAAGCACAACACACTGGTCTTAGGTGTCTGGTCTACCACCTTTTTCATCTCTGCATATAGTAATATTATGTTCACTAAGAGTTTTTTTTTTATAATATAATTTGTTATATTTATTTTTGAAATTAATTAGACAAGATTTCCACACAAACATTAAATATTTGGAAGAAGTTCTGTTCATGTGAAGGTTCTTTTTGGTATTCTTATGATATAAAAGAAGGTCAGTATCCTCTCTTCCTCTCAAAACATCCATCAATGCATTTACTATTTGTTTTTCCAGATTTCGCATGGCAACCCAAGAAGAGATTGAACAGCTTACCGATGACTGTGCTATTTGTTGGGAGCGAATGGAGAGTGCTCGTAGACTACCCTGTGGACATTTCTTTCACAAGTATGCATGCACTTATTACCCTGTGGATATCACATTGGCTAAATATTAGCAAGTATTGAAACAGATTATCAGTTTTAATCTGTCTTTTGTTTTCTTCAGTGCCTGTTTGAGATCCTGGTTAGAACAGGATGCATCCTGTCCAATATGTCGTCGATCGCTGATTGATGTGCGCAGCCCAGATCAGCCACACCCCAGGGCCCCGGGTGCTGCTGATGAAACTGGTCCAGCTCCCAACATAAACCTGCATGCTCATCCGCCAGTGATCAACTCGAACTTCATGACAAACCACTTCTTTCATTTTGATGGTACATGCTGCTATATTTTATTTCTGAGGATTGTTCTTTATCAGCAGTTTTGCATTGCTTTTTGTGCCTGGTTGAATTTCTGTGAGTACGTCTTTTGAGCCGAGTACAGATGTACCTGTTTCACTGATTGTTATGCAATGTACAAATCTTTCAGGTTCACGATACGTCAGTTGGCTGCCAAGTTTCTCGGTGGAGGTGTCACACACACAGATAATGGGTAACAGGCAGATGGCTACAACTGTCCAGACATCACAGCTAGATAATTTGGTGTGTATGGTGTGTAAACACTCTTGATGATCAGTATAGCTGTATGTACAAACCCTGCATACGTGCAGATAAAGGCCTATGTTTAAAAGCAACTTCTGATGTGGCCCATAATTTGTTATTTAAGATATGTGTGTATGGAAGAAGGCTGCAGAAAATTCAGTGTTGTTTTTGTGGCACACTTTCTATATTAAATATGTATGTCATTATATATGTAATTTCATCAGAATGTTTTGGGCATCTCTGTGGAACTTTATGAAAGTATTTAAATGTATGGTGTGTCTCTGTCCCGTTAGGTAGCTGATAAATTTAATATATAGAAATTTCATCACGTGTTTATCTGGATGACTTGTAACTGCGCCTAACATATTCTTCTATATCTAAATGTATGCTAAATGCCTTCGTGTAGTTTCACTGTACAGTACCCTTTATTGGCTCCTGTTTTTAAGGGCTCAGTATTAAGCCTACAACATTATTGGTAGCGTAATAGGTGTACTAGTCACAGTTCTCGTTTTACAATAGTAGATATTTTATTGTCATTTCAGGCTCGTCAGGTGCAGGACGTATTTCCCAGCATGCCCTTGGACACCATACTAAACGACCTTCAGCTGACGCATTCGATGGAACACACAATAGAGAATATAGTCGAAGGAAGGTTACAGTATCCGCCTGTAAGTCACAAGTACTCGTATCGTATTAGAACGCTGTGGCACGAATGTTTCGATGATGAAGTGGTGTTCAGCTTAGCTATGATGAGAGAAAAAAATCAAGAAAGCACCGAAGAAGATTTGTTTAGTTTTCATTGATTGTCTGCTAAGTGGCTAATTGTTGTTATACCACGAGCCATGGTGTCTTAGAGAAGATGTAGAAATTTTTGTCAGTGTTTACTGTTTTTGATTATCTGTACAAATCACCTGAAAAAGAAAATATTCCATAAAGGTTAATATTACCATCTCCAATTTAACATACTCATCAATAAATTTTCTATGTAATTCTATGTTAATTTCAGTCTATTCATGCAGTTAATAGATATTTTACTCAGTGTGTGTGTGTTTCATAGCATGTTTTTTTTTCTTCTGTTTTATAGATATTCCCAAGAACCAGTGTTAATGGTTCTGACTCAGATGGGGCATCCAGCTCAGAATCGGATGATTCTTCTTCATCGTCCACATCCAGCCTTTTCTCACACTTGCCTCATTATGACGCAGAGCCACCCACAGTGACACCTAGTGATAGCACTGTGGAGCCATCTAGTGACTTCTATGATCCACTGCCTTCAACATCATCACATTCTATTGACCTGGGTGTAAGAGAAGTTCCTCAGGAAGCTTATCCTTCTAATCATACTGCAGAACAGTAAGTGTTTATGTGAAGTTGACTGCTAAATCATTATCTGCTCAGTACTCACCAGATAGCTTGCCAAAAAACTCTAGCACCAGGGTTCAGATCCCAGCTTAGTTATGTCATATATTCACATCACGATTTCTGGACTTTTCTTGGCCTAATAAGCCTATTGTGAGCCTACAAAGGTGGCCATAAAAACATTATAGGATAGGATACTGTTGAAATCTATAGAGAATATTTTTTATTAACAAAATTATGTCAATAGTAAAACGATCTTTAGTTAACTGAGACTTTTATTGGCATACTTTGCTCTTTGTTTAGATTTGATATGGATGATTTTTCAGTGAATGGTGTAATTTTGGAATATATGTCAAGATTTCTGTAAGATACTTAAAGTGGTGTGAAATATATGTGACAAACTTGTATTCAAATCAGAATTAAAAAGATTGGTTTTACTTTTGTTTTTAAATTATGAAAAACTACATTTAGTGATTCAAATTCAAGAACAGATCTAGCATTAATCTGTTAACTCGTACATGTAAAATATTGCCAAGGATCAGATCGGTGTGTCAGATATTGGTTGTCATATCCACTTGTGTCACAGGTTGTTGATATTGTGGTGTATAATTGGCAGACATGGGGTCAATTCCATTTTGTCGATTCTACTCAATTTCATTTGGTCCTAATGTGGAATTGTATTCGAAATATATCAATTCCATTTTACCCACTCTTTTTTACCTACTACTTTTCACCGGTACTCCGAATACGTACTCCAAGTACCTACTTGGAATACCTACTCCATGTAGGGGTGTCATGGAAGAATTATTTCTGAATTAAAAAATTAGATGGTAAATTAATTTGTTAATTTAATTTTTTTGTAGGAAACTTCAATTCCCATTCAAAATTTATCAATTCCAATTCCTTTTTTTAAATAATCAATTTCGAATTCCCCATGTCTGATAATTGGTCCTTTGTTGGTAATGCAAGACTTATCATCAGAGGCAAGAAAATAAGGTTTTGAATGTGCAAAAAACAGAACAGAGTCAGCAGAAAAAAACATGCAAGGCAAGCACAAACTAGGGGGTCCAGCCTGGGTCCCTGCTGGAAATATTTTTGAGAAAATGGTGCAGTTTGATGTGATTAGGTACACTTTAGCATTCAGTCACACAAAGATGACATACATTGATTTTGAACAGAATGCTTTTCATGCAAACATAGAATATAAATAAATTTCTGCAAATAAACCACCACGGTACATTAATGTAGGTACATCATACCTGAAGGCAACAGAGTAGGGGTAATGGCCTGGCTGGTTTGTAACAAACAAGTGGGTCATTGTATTTTGTTTGTTCTCAACCAAATCACTATCCCCTTTATATTAGATCTCCATCCAGAGACGGGAGGAGGTACCTGTTGGAAGGACCTCTGTTTTTCAGGCACCGTGTACGACATGCAGAGATAAAGTGGGTCTGTTCTCTCTGTCTGCACATATAAGGGCCACAAACGGGGGGGGGGGTTGAACTGCAGATATAAAATGGAAATCAAATGATGTCCTAAATACAAGAACGCAAATGTATAATAAATTATAAAAGAAATGCAGTAAATAACTAGAAAAATGTGGATGTGTCCCAGACTAGAAAATATAATAAACAGTATAAAATGTAATAATATTAATATGCTGTAGATCAGCAAATGCTGAGGATCGTTTTAATTTGGAAAATGGAAACAATTGGCATATTAAAACGAAGCAATAATTTTATGGTAATACACTGAATTATCTAAAGTCCAATGTGTATATTTTAAAGGATCATGTGTGTAAAAAATGAGAACTTATATAGACTGTCACATTGTTCCTGGGTTAAGTTTTATATTTTAGCTATCTCTTGATAACTTTGCTGATGTTGTTTATGCATTTCTTACTCTATTTGAAAACTGTGTGTGGATCCACAAAATGGTTCAGTTTGATAACTGATCTTTAACATACGAGACAGCTAAATACATCAAAATATATTAAAAATTGATGCCAATATGCTGAACCCAGTTAACCAGTCATATTTGAATGTAAATAAAATTCAGTTATAAATGTGTGCAGATCAAACCAATTAAACCGAGTGAAGTAGTTGGATTGTGTGCATGAGTTCAATATTAAAAGCTAGGCTGTGCATGGTTAAACTGGGCATGTTTTTAGAAAACTGGCTGTGCTAAGTCTGGCAGGCTGGGTAAATCTATGTTCCTGATTGATGTTACACAGTTCATTATAACAGATAACTAATTATTGTTACACAGCGTTCACCTTGCCAACTGTGGGAGGCGATTCTCGAAATCATCACAGGAGAGAGAGTCCATGCTGAGCCAAAGAAAACAGTTACTTATAACACAGGCAAAAAGGTATAGTACGATATCTGATTAATAATCAGAATGATGTAGTACCAGTAGCAGGTGGTGATTGTTGTTAATGGACTAGGTTTAACATTCCGGGAATAGCATTCCTGGATTCAGCTTACAAACAAATAACATGTATCCAGTTTGGAGGCTCGATGAACAAGCTGTTTGTATAATGTCCTATACCAAATTCCATTACGGGCTCCTAGAATCACAACCTCTATAACTATCATGTCATGAACAAGCTGGTACTTGATCTGTCTCATTTCAATGATGACGAATTAGTCAAGAATTGATTCATTGATTAAATCTTTTTTTATTGCATTGCAGGAGATTCTTGGCGAAAGAAGCAAACTCTCAGGATTTACCACAGATGATGTCAACTTCCTCACCTATGTCTGCCAGCTGTCACTCGGCTGAGACTCTGGCTAGTGACTCATTACAGACTCATCAAGATGCCAGCCCAAGCAGTGACATCAGACAAAGGAGAGAGAGGGCATTCCTTGCAGCTGTCAGGAGATTACAGCAGGATTAGAGTGTGGCTCATTACTGCTGCTCGTTAATTGTTTATGCTTATTGCTAAGTGATTGTCTATTCCTGTTGCTAAGGTGACTTCTGTGGGCAATGATGTGATCATGCTGGCCGCTGTCACATTGAAGTTGGCCTGTGAACGTTGCGATTGTGTGCATTAAAATTCAGTTTTATGAATGTTGCCTAATGAATATGAAGCATTGTTGACTTGTACGATGGCTATGATCATGTTAAATTTCCTGTGTGATTTGTCAGTAATCTGACTGTGTGTGTGTGTGTGTGTGTGCGTGCGTGTGTGTGCATGCATTGGTTTTTATTTTCTGCTATCAGCACATAAATATACCCACATGATTTGGAGGTAGAGTGATACCTGTTCCGATGACCATCTGCTTTATGGTCTACCTTGTTTAAGTGTTCACTAAAAGTGGTGATGGTCCATAATCAGTATCCGGTGATATTAATTATGTAATGGCTATCAGTGATCAAGGCCATTCAGAACATCACCTATCATTTAAAATACATTGATCAAAATAGCCGACAACTTTTGTTATGAAATCTACTAATATGTGCCCAAAACAATATAATAATAATAATAGCATATATCTAACAAAGCGCCCTTACTGGTATCAGCCAGTCTAAGGCACCTTACAGTTAAACTCCATATAATATATATATATATATATATAAACACGATCAGAAATTTATTTGATGACTGCCATAAATGGAAGGAAAAAAAATAAATGTGTATGTAGGAATATAAGTTTATTTAATAAAAATTGGCCAAGCCAATAGGTTGTGCTAGAGTAAACTGTGTCCACCGCAGTAATGCTGTTTTTGGCCAGAAAGGTGTTTTTTGTGTATGTTGTGCATTGGGACGCATCTGGTATTGCATACATACTAAATGGTATAATTTTTCTTAAAGCTGCTTATACGTTATGTGCCCCTTTCTAAAATTTTCCTGCCCGTGGAACTAACCTTGTTTGTAATGTTTATGCTGTTTTGGGAGATGTATCCAATGATTTCGGTGACTGATCAGTATGTTATGTTTTTGCCTTGTGTGTGTGTGTGTGTAGAAGTTTTGCGTCAATTGACCACTTGTTGTGTTTATCTTGTCGACTGTACATCTGTACCATAGTGTAATTAATAAATATACCAGGCTTTTTAATGCATCTGGGGTTTCATGTTGCATGGATGAACCGTTAATAAATCCAAACCGCACCAGTTATTCTATAATTGCCTGTATACACATTTTCAAATGAACGAACACATGCGCTCAGTGCTGGTGTTCATATTAAAACGGATCAATTGTTTGCTTTCAACAAAAAATTGTACAAAGACATTTAGTTTGATGACATCTAAATTCTATCCCTGGATACACACACACAAAAAATAATATTTTATGTAAATCCTGTATTTAATTAAATTTGGTCTCACTAATTACAACCATGTTTGGTCTTCTTAGCAATTATTATCGCCTACAGAAGATCAATCCATTTATATCGTTTTCAATGCAAGATACCTTAGAGCAAATCAAGTTGAATAATGTGCTATATAAAGTACTATTATTATTATATCGTGTCCAAATAAAATACCCAGCATAATAGACACTGTGATTTAACAATGACCTGATATATCTGCCAGATATAAATGTATTTGTGGGTAGATAGATAACAGTAAATTTTGTGACCGCGAGCAAACCCTAAGTACAATCTTGCTTTAATTATTACTTGGGCCGCATTTAACAATGCACACAGGCTGATGGCAAGTAAAGCACAGAAATACAAGAAATAAACAAAGGCTTCCTTTGTAATTTTGAAATAAGGGAATTTTTAGCATATCTGCTTCAATTGGGTTAAAAATAAATATCGATATTCATTTATTTTATTTTTGTGTAATAATAAAAGGTGTTTCTAAATGCACTATGTGAATGTGGGCACTTACGAGTATGGTAAGTTGGTAGCACATGACCATGTCCTCCTTTCAGGAGCACCATGTCCTCCATTTTAGAATATTAGAAATGGCCACCCTAAGATGAGTGCATGTGTACTTTGTCCAACATCATCTCTGGTTTCACCTGTTAGGTATAGTATTAAGTCAAAACCCTGCTATTGATCGATGAAACATCACACACAAGCAACAATAAGATGTGTTCCCACAACCTGGAGATCTACATCACACTGCAGTAGGCCTACTAACTGCACACTGGAGGCGCTCTTTAACAAATTCAAATATTTGAAGTTATATTTAAACAAACTGTTTCAGTGATAAATGATGGCAGTGCTCACTTATCGCGACCCATATCAAAATATAATAAATAAATGTTCAATCAAAATTGTTTCTTCGATTAAAAGACAATTCTATATGTTCCACGAAATGAGATTCCACATAATGTAGCAAATGTATACTATATCCATCACTTAAACCAGTAATATGCATGGGTTATTGCCTTTGAAACGATCGAGGGGCTCTTGCTTTCTAGCTCATCATTTAACAATTAGTCAATTTAATTCACTCTCATAGCCTGCTCCAGTTGTGCACCTGATGTGAATATAGTGCTCCAGATATCCATGTCCGGGTTCAAGGTCAGTATTACCCGTGTCTCTGGTATATTTCATCTGATAATTTCATTTTGGGGGAATTTCAGGTGTGACCATGCAACACTGAGATAAAGTATAGCACGTAGTCACCATATGACATATCCACAAACTAATTCGAGGTAAATGCCGTAATATTAAGTGGACATAACATCCATATCATTATTGTTCAGTTATTATCCTCAAAATCGTTAAGTTTAACCCTTTTAAATATTTTCTTTTCAACAGATCTACACCAGGATAAATGATAGGGATGCCTATGTGGTTTGTACATTTTAAACTGATCCAAAATGTCCCTCTGCGTCCCATCTCATTTTAGTGACCTCTTATGATAAGAGGTCACTAAAATAAGATGAAACAAAAGTAAACTTTATGTGCCATCATGTTTCATTTGGCCAGCCCCCTCTCACTCTCACCACATCATCCAAGGTTCTTTATTTTGTTAATACTTGAAAATTCTTCAAAAATTGTTCAATCAAATTGAAAGATGTGAGTGTAATGATAACGAAAACTGTGGTGCCCCTAAGTTGGGAATGCAATAGTGGCTCCACCTGATGAATAGTTTATAAGCAATGCATGATGGGATACGTTGACAGCCGCTCAAAGATGGCGGCATTCATGATAGTAGAGTTGTTCGCTTGGTAACTATTTGGGTACTTGGCAGATACTGCCTTGCCTTGACATATCAACCAAACTGATAATCATTCACTTTCTGGAAATACGATATTTTATACGGTAAGTGTGTATGTTCCTCCACACTGGGACTGGTTAATAAGCAACTAGATCTACTTTTAACTCTTAAAAACTAATTCGTCTGGCTTTCTCAAGACAAGTTTACTTTCTAGTTTAATTGGTGATTAAATTTAAGAGGAAATGCTCTTCGTGTTAATTAAGGAAACACTAGTAATGTATCTAAGTAATGCATCTCCCATAACAAACAAATTCGTAATTCTATCCTGAGTGGGTGCTTTATAATATCCCTATTCAAAGTGCCAGTGGTAGATCTATTATCATCTAATCATCTAGATCTAGATACTCACTAGCCTAGGCTAGGGCTAGGTGACAAGTAGGTCTAGTGCAGTGCATTCAATGAATGAAATGATTCATTATTTTACTCAAAATTAAATTAGATCTAGAGACACCCATGTTATATCTAGAATTTAACTTAAATATCTAGAATAATCAATATAAAATATCGATACATTTGACAGCTCTTAGATTAGAGTTGACTTTTAGTGTTAACCAAGTTTCATTCATACAGAGACAAGCCAAGTCCAAGGTAACTCCTAATATAAATATGCTGCACAATGGACACCCTTCTACCAGTTAGGTAATGGCTAATGTAGAGTGTAGTATTTCCACATTCAACGAAGTCAAAGGTAAAGACGTTGGATCTAATTCGCTAGTGATTGGTTGGACCTGTTGATCACTTGCATTCGGTATCACCTGTAGCTCTCTCGAATTGTGAAGCTGGTGATACCAGTGTTAGTGTACAAAAAGTGGTTGATCAATACGGCTTGTGATGTAATAAGAGCTACACCTAACCATGTGGTAAGCGATGCCACTGGTTGTTTCCTTGCGGAATTGATTATGTTTAAAGTTTGATATTAGTGTAATATCGTGTTTTGTGTGTTACCACTGATATATATTTAGATGTATAGGAGTTTGTACAATCATTGTGAAATATGGCTTTGTCCTGCGCTCTGTACCGATGCTGCAATCTTAGCTTGGAAGGTGAGATTTTCATTTATAAATTTCCCACACCACATCTTTGAAAAACTGAGGATGGCTTTGATGCATTTTGCCAGATGAACACAAGACAAATGGCAGCCCATTAGCACAATCATACAGATGTAGTAAACATTTTGTTGGTGACAACTTTCTCAACAAAATGGAATTTGATATGGAATTGGCGAAGAAACTGATTTTGAAGAAAGACACCATCTGTACCTGCTCACTTCGTGTAACAGGTGCCACAGTGTCTGCTTCAATGAGATCAGTTATACATAGGCACACCTAGTATTTATGAGACAAAGTCCGATCCAAATATCAGAGTTATACATTGATATGATGGGGAAAAACAATTCAGTGGTGTTGATACGACTACCAATCAAATTTGCAATATTCCAGCTTCTCTGGGTTACCATTTATTAATAATTAAAACAAGTAATGTTTACTGAATATATTATAAAAAATCTTGTACTATAGTGAATAATAGAGAGTTACAGTTAAATTAGTCAGGTAAACACCACAAATATTATGAATTAATATATATTCAGCTGCACCATATTCTAGCTAACTGCTATATCCCAATAGATATTATCCATACCTTATATACTCGTGTATAAGCTGCACCAGGTTTTAGGACCAATAAACCCCCCTACAGTTGAACCCATGTATAAGCTGCACTAAAATCAACAAATATGTTCAAAACCCAAAAATTGCTGATAAAGCACTCTTTGAAAGACTTAGAAATGATGGCGGGGTCGATAGAATCCCAGGCCGTTTTCACCCACTGTGTGATGACTAGTAATGATGGCCACTTCAGGTTGCCAGCTGTTGTTCGTTTGAAAGAGCCAGATGACATCCAGGCTGACCACAGCTCACGAAGTTTACACTTAAATGGATGGTTGATGGACACATCAAGTGGCTGGAGAATTGAAGTCAGCCCCTCTGGGGTGACGGCGATATCTGTGTTATAGCTACAGGCGGTACACTGTTTCACTTTATCAGTGAGTTGAGCGCGGAATTGGTCCCAGACGAGTAGACTTTTGGTGTTTATAACTCCACCGCTTATGGTCATTATTGCGTGGCCTCATTTACCATTCTGTTCAATTACACGCTCACTCATTTCAATTGTAATGACATGTCTTAGGTAAACCAATTATATACATTCCAAAAATAACATCAGCCTCTAATAGTTTATGAAGGCTGCCGTTTTGGTCATAGTGCTGCCGTTTTCATACTGCAGCCGATTTGGACCTACACCTTTATGGTTATGTCACTAATTAGAACATTGGATTAAATAATCATAGTGGTTATCACGATTAAGCGAAAACACACGTAATTAATTAATTTATTGTTCATTTTTAATGTTGAAAAACTATATTATTGTATTTCCCCTAAATTATGCCAAATGTTACCTTCCCTTTTAGTCTGACCCATATATAAGCAGCACTTGCTTTTGGCGGTGATTTTTTGGTATCAAAAGTGCAGCCTATACACAAGTAGACATTAGGAACACTCTAAGAAAAGACATTTTAAAATATTAAATTGACCAACAAATATATCAAGATCAGTAAATCTAATAAAATAATTTCAGTCTATTTAAGCTTATACTGTTTGTTTTATGTATTATAATTTCAATCCATTTAAAAGGACTGAAGTCAAATCATGATCTGGTTTGTAAGGCTAAGAGTATCTTAGTAGTAGGGCCTACAGTAATAACTTCAGAGATACTAAACTGGTTCTTTGTATACTTGCTTAATAATAGAGAAATAATGCCAGTGATAGTGAAGTTTGTATGTGTGTGACATTTATTTGGTCAGTAGGGCAATCAATCAACAAGTCAAGTTTATTAACAACATATACAGGTATAATTTCATATTTACATATAAAGTGGCATTACTGAGCATAGTATGGGTTCCTTGGCCAATGATGATGACCATCTTCCAGCAAAGCCCTATAACGCTTAAAAAAATAACATTATTTCTGGGATGAAACATGCCACGCACAGGAGGAACATCAACACCAACATACAGTCTCAGTGTAGTCCAATTGCAATGTTTCTCTCCAGCACCATGTCTATCTAATTATGACAATGTAGCACCATCCATCAGGTTTGCAAATATGAAGATTTATGTACCAAACAATTTAAATAAATAGTTCCGGGAAACATTGTCTACACCCACGATTGCTGCACCTAACATTAGCCATGTATTTGTCCAGGAAGTAGGTCAAAATTTCACATTTTAAAATTATCTGTATGTTACTAACGTCATGTATTGTCAGGGGAAAATAAGTTAATGGTCCTTATCCAAGGGAAGTGGAGTGACCAGCGAGCCAAATGCCGCAGGGGGTGCACACACCTCCCATCCCAGAATATTTTGGATTGGACCTTTTGAGAGTGATTCTCATGTATATTTCAAGTAATATGAGGTCTTTTTCTATGCCATCTAGCGAACGTCCGTTTGAGGGTCACATTTCACCGGGCTTGCTGAATCATATGACAAAAACATTCTTTTACCAATCGTGAGATCACGGAGATCGCAATATGCTTCATGTATTGATACAGCAACTTGATTTATTTTCAATAACATGTCATTTTTCAGGCAAAAATAAACTGTCAGATTTCCCCATATGAATAATCTTATCTATTAGTAAAAATAATTCTACGTTATATTTAATAAAAAATTAAACTGCTACCAGAACTTGTAGATCGATTTAGTTCTGTAAATCCCCCCAAAACGTGCAATTACAAACAATTAGTGAATTACACTTCTTGTTCTATGCTACTACGTGACTTCACTGACCCGCAAACCCCAGTAGATGTGGCTGTGCATGTGTCACGGAAATTGTCTATAAATATACAGATTACATATAATTTATCAAAAGTCCAAACCACTGTCACTATGCCCCTCAATGTCAGCCAGGTCGGTCCTCCATCGCAACTTCCTCCACCTCATCTACATCTCGAATCTGGAGCCTATGATCCTCCTGAATGTTAGGGTGATCTGCAGGGCCAGATTTAAGCCTTAAGATGCCCTTCCAAGGGCTGATAGAATATGTGACCCCTTCATTGCGTATGTTTGTCCCTTCTCCATGTCTTATAAAAAGATATATTCAAGGGCTTCATTGAATTTAAAAGACTCACTCCAACTAGAGGGGCCCTAAATACTTAAACTCTTTCAAATTAGTTCACGGAGCCCCATTTAATCAGTTCTTAGTATATCTTACATTTTTTAAAATTTTATCAGGGGCCCCAAGGCTAGACTCTAGGCCCCTGGGCTGCATCCCATACTAGCCCATATATGTAAATCCGGCACTGTTGATCTGGAAGTGTTTAAAACAAAAATAAGACCTAGTTGTTCTCGCTCCCCACCCTGATTATCGCTAGCTTCTGCTGTGTGTTATATGATAACTATGGTCATTCTGTATAGCAAAGAATCCATGTCTACGTTTCGTTTTCTTTTATTTCCTTTGAATATCGAGAATTTCAGCTGCATCTTACGGCATTATGATAACAGATTCTCTGGATATTTTTTGTGTGTCATTTAATCCGAACCTGTTTGAGCACAAGTGTGATATCCCATTGGCCGAAAGCTTTTTTCCATGCATAAATTAAGCCGAGATTCCATATACGATGTATGCCTTTCCGAATGCAACAAAAATGGAAAACATGTAAACGTACAAGTGTGATTCCATGTCGATTTGCGAATGCGACAAAATGGATCACTCCATCTAGTGATTTGTGCAAATGCTAATTGGATAGTTGATTCCTGAATTTTATGACCCAGGCAGGCTTTCCCAAGGAAAATAGGTAGACGGTGGGGAGGGGGTACGAAAATGCAAGGATACAGCAATATCGCATATATATATATATATATATATATATATATATATATATGGAATCTCGGCTTTATTCGACACGAACCAATGACTAACCTCAAATCGTATCGCAGTTCGACAGTTTGGTGGCCTGACAGGTGAGTATTTTGACTTAAATGGTCACCTTTACTAACAAATAGTTGGTGATTGCCAATTTTCAGCTGTGTATTGTGTGTTTTAACCTGTAATTAAAGTAAACTTTTGTGTTTTGTTCTTATTTCAGGTTTTGCAGTTAGACAACAGATGACCATGTTACCATCTGTTATATGTTATGTATGTGGAAGTGCTGGGGCTAACAGTCCCATACATATCTATCCTCGGGACAAGGGCTCTTACTTCCCGTTTCTCGAGACCCATGATCCACCCAAGGGCGCCAGAAACCCAGGACCAGATGGCACTGTTGATGCATGTCAGGTTTGTTACGCATTCTTAAACCAGCAGTGGGAGTCATATGAACGTTCCAAGACGCCGGCCATAAAGCGATT
This sequence comes from Paralvinella palmiformis, assembly GCA_025642065.1. Classification (NCBI taxonomy): domain Eukaryota; kingdom Metazoa; phylum Annelida; class Polychaeta; order Terebellida; family Alvinellidae; genus Paralvinella; species Paralvinella palmiformis. The sequence continues at coordinate 327,836 of JAODUP010000418.1, read as the reverse complement.
GTATTGGTTGAAGAGGACGGACAATGGTGCTTTTACTGGTGCAGAGATGCGTGTTCAAGGTGAATACGTTGCCCAGATGATGTGGTTGGAGAATCCACCTGGTGGAAAGTCGGGACAACAAGGCTATACAGCTAGGAGCTTTGATTTTAGACAGCATATGCCATCCAGTGGAGAATGTCACATGCCTTCCAGTCCAAGTCTGGCAGCATCTATATCGCCAGTCAGCAGTGGTCTCCAGAACCTGTCAAACAGTTCTCCGGATAACAGAGAGCTCCATCGCATGGACAGCAGTGGTGCCTTGGATCTGTCGTCATCTGCGGGCAAAGGCAAGTCTCCGGGTGAGAAGCCCCGAATTAAGAAAGATTCTCGGGACAGAGATGACAAAATGACCATGGGCAAGGTGACCTGTTATGTCTGCTGCAAGGAGTTTGCACATTATGCACTTCGGTACATCTACACGAAGCCCAGTTCTGAGGATGAGCCATATTTCCCCATATTGGAGAAGCTGTTCGTGCCCAGTGGATGTATGCCGATCAACAAGAGTGGCCTCACCCGGGTCTGTTACATGTGTCACAAGACGCTGCGCCAGCAGTGGCGAGTCTACGAGTCGAACAGAGTTCCTGAAAGCCAGCGCACATACAACATTGGCGGCCATCCCATCATCGAGCTGAATGCTGCTGGATACAGATCACAGCATGGCAGCAACGACTTGGTGAATATGTCTCGCAGCAGTGGCTCCAAATCAAGCAGCTTGGAAGAGGTTTGTTATCTGTGTGCCCAGGTGTACAGTAGATCATCAATGAGGCTACTCTACACCAGTCCGCCAGTGGAGAACAGTAAACACAGCATGTATTTCCCCTTCGTCCAGTCAATGAAACGTCCGAGTGGTGCAAAGCCAATGGACAGTGAGCAGAGGGTGTTGTGTTGCCGTGCTTGCTATAGCTATCTGCAGCGCCAGTGGCAGTTCTATCAGAACGAGAAAGTGCCGATCTCAAAAAGACACTTTATGCTGCGTCCTGTTTCTGAGCTCAGTCAAGATGGCTCAGTCGAGAATTCTCTGCCGGCCAGTTCCAGCAAGCTAGCCGAAAACATGACCCATTCAGTCAAAACGGAAACGGCCACCTCAAGTCCGGCTGAGCCACTCAACATCGTCATATCGAGCAGCACCAGAGATCGGCGGAGCACGACGTCGAGTTGTCGCAGCGTCTCGGCCGGATCAAGTCAGAGTGGCCTCCTGGCGATAGCATCACCACCACAGTTTACAGTGCCACTCCCTGTGATGTCACTGTCCACTGTAACACCTGCTGTGTCAGGTGTACTGCCAGGAGGGGTGTCACTTCCCGGCTTGGCACCGGGGTTGTCGCTACCCGCCACCATGGCCATGTATCCACCACCATTCATGTTCCCAGGATGTGAGATGTTCCCCGATTATCCATATCAGATTAACAACACGGAGCTCTCGCAACAGCGCTCCCTCGCCGATAAACTGACCATCAAGAAGGAGTTGACGGATGACGTACACAGTGTCAACAAAGGTGCGGACAGTGATAGGGACAGGGTCGGCGACTACAAAAAACAGCACGATAGATTCCAGGTAGGTCACATTGAACCGCGGTCTATAGTACTGCAGGCCTCGACATTAACGGTTGTCCGCCTGTTTGGGACAACCAAACCACGTAATCGGACAAGTGAAACCACATGCTTGGTTGTCAGCCGTGTCGAGTCATATTTTCAATTATTCTCGAGTCAACGTCGATAACCGCAATTATCACAACGTGCGTCTACCAATACAAAACAAATTCAAAATTGTGAAATGTGAAAATGAAGTATGACTTGTCAAGTGGCAAAAAAAGTTAATGTCAAGCCCTGTACTGGCGGAGACGGTAATAATACAGTACCGGTAAAAATAGGCTATGTTGTAATATTGGCACTTGGCAAACGAGTTTTGTCACGCAATAAAGTACAGGGGCATGTTGGTTGTATAGTACATGTGGAGAGGACTCGATCTCTGCAATATAGGACTGAGAAAGGTGACGATTAAATATATCTTTAGATGATTATAATACTGCGCCTTATCTCTATAAATATTATATTGTTGTACTTGGAGGAGGGAGTGGAGGTGGGGGGGAGTGTATTATATAGCAATGGATGATGATTGACGTTTTACGGCCACTTTTGTGCACGTGGTAGGCTAAATGGGCCGAGCGACCTCGAAATGTAATGAATCCAAGCCAAAGATGAAACACCCTTCAGATATGCCTACGCCGAGATTCGAACATGGACGGTAGTGAATTGTAATCCAACACACTACTGCTAGACCACGGAGGCGCCCAATTAGCAACGGAAGATAGCATTATAACTATGAAGTATAATCTTTAATAATATGGAAGTTATAGGAAGGTTTCTCCCCCCCCCCTCCTCTCTCTCTCTCTCTCTCTCTATATATATATATATATATATATATATGTTATAGTTTAATATAATATAGTACAAAAGGACAGGATACCATATAATATATCTACTACTATTACTAGTTCTGATAAGAAGGGTTTTGTCTCTAAATCATAATACTGGGGGGGAAGGGGGGGGGGGTTTAGTACTAAGTAGTAACAACTTATGGGCATGCTGTAAGATGAGAGTGTTTTGTATTGGAGGGAGGATTATTCTGTAATATGTGTCGAGATGACGGGGTCGGGTAGTTTTTCCGTGCGAGGTAATTACCTGGGTAGTCACTATTCACTCATCAGGTAGAAACATCTTTCTAATTCTACACCCTATAGTTAGGACTGAAGTGATATAAACTACCCACACAATATTTATATGGCATAAGCAGATGGTGTATTGATGATATATATTGATAATATTGTATGTGATCCTATCCTAGTGTAGTTCTATTTACATTTGTATTTTATTATTTAAAGTATCATTACTTTAATGTGATGAGACTCCTGGACTAAATGCTATTAGTACAAGAACGTTTATTATTACATAATTAAATTAATGCCCATGCTATTCAAATGTCAATGGACGGCATATTATCGGCTTCGAACCTACTCATTCGCCTCAGCAACAGCAATAACCTGCTGATCGTCGGAGTCAACAAATAAAATGCCGTCATTGGAATTGCTAAACTGATAACTTAACGTGTACAGAACAATACAGAAGTACTCGGTGATCTCTAACACTATTAATATTATATCATATCTAATGCTTTTATATCGCCTATCAGTATTTATATGTTGTAGAGTGCCACTTTACTAAGCTATTAGTGGGGGGCGCCACCATGGCCTAACTGGTAGCGTACTTGGCCACAGATCTATTATAGCACAGGTCTGGGTTCAAATCCTGGCCCGGGCTGTATCAGAAAGGGTGTTTCATCTATCGCTTCGCCCCATTTACCTGTGGAGGTCGCTCAGCCCATTTAGCCTACTAATAGTAATAGCTTAATAAAGTGGCACTCTGCAATATACAAATACTGATATATCAGGTTTTTTAATTTATTATTGCGTGTATATATATATATATATATATATATATATATATATATATATATCACAAAAATATGCTTACAAACAAAGGAAAGAGATGTAACTAGAAACGTATATGTAGCACATATTATGTAGTACATAAGTTCTACCAAATACCAACGCAATCCCATGCAGACGTATGACGCAGATGTTCTTATAATAATTATGCCATCAGATGTAGCTATGACCTAGCACGGGTAACTGATAGACGACCAACAGGATTTAGACGCCAGTTGGTTTCATAGTTACAATAGTAATGTTATAACGTCTTATCGGGTTTAAACAAGCGTCCTAATCCGGATAATTGCTCAGCTGCATATTAGCTGATAGAGAATATATCTTTTTTTTTCTTCTAATATATAATTCATTCAGCCTGTGTATAAGTGTACACCGTTTCCTGCAACTGTATTTCCATCCGAAACGGAATGTCGAGTTAACCGTGTAACGGTGCTGCCCGAGTAGAGATGTCACTGAAACAGCAATATACATTAGTTGCTAATGAATATATTTATTTGTTTTGCGGTGTTCAGTTCACTTTCATTAGTGGTAGATCAACAATGTTTATAATTAATAAAAATGGAAACTTATGTAATATTTTATTAAATGCGGCAATATAGTTATCACCTAGATGCTGTTATGACAGACCACGTTGTAACAGCTTCGGTACTTGACATTTGGGTCACTTTTCAAAACCTATGAAAAAATCAATTTGGAGCATAAAAGTAGGTGAAGACCTCGTACAGAAGAAACCTGGAAAGTATGAAAAGTGTAGCACTTTTTTCGCTTGGGCCACAGTCAGCGCCGTCTAATCAGCAGAAACAAGTCATATAACAGGATCCGTACGGGGCTTTGAATTTGATTGGACCGAATTCAGGGCCTTGAAATCGTCGAATTTTCAAAGTAGACTTGACAAGTATTGAATTTAACTGTGGTCAGTAAGATATGTTTTTGGCCAGTTGTCGTGACGAACGAATAACACCCCGTTAGTCAGTGGCAGTCGGGCGTACGTCTTACTTCTGCGTCATTGTTGGGCCCGGGTAAGTCAACGCACAGAATATATCAGCCTTAAATTTATGAATGGCTCATGCTAGTAACTAAGTAAGGGCACTTTATTAAATATACATTATTATTATGTAATGTTAACGACCGGTATTTCGTGTCAGAACTCGAGTTGGGGAAGATTTAATTCTTTATTCGGTACGATTATTAATTTTCGTTCAGACTCCCTGATGCAGCTGACGTTTAACAAACTCGAGTATGACATTCTAACAGCTAACATCATATATGTATCATTTAGAGCAGGTGGTTAAGCTGTAGACGACAACACATCCACGTATCAATGGTACACTGTCACTCGTCATTATATATATATATATATATACGCTGTTACGTGGCATTTTTAATCCACCAGGTGGCATAAAGCAGCGCTTCCAACAACTGCATTTGTATTATTTTTATACAAATTTATATAATTTTAAATATCATTAATACACACATTCTGTCGGTGCAGTGCTTAGAACGCTGTGTGTTCGAATCCGCCTCATCAACCTTTTCAGTCGGGCATTCAGTAGAAGTAGGTAGTAGCTCACCTGTGGTGAACTGTACAAACGCCGCGACGCCATTGCCGGTGAGACGAGCAGGGGGGGGGGGGGGGGGCGGCAGGGCTGGCCGTGGGGTAGTGGAGGTCACACTAACACGGTAGTGGCCATTCTCCATCGGAAGTGGAAGGTTAGGGGCTCTCCCCTGAAAACGTCGGGGGGGGGGGGGAATCGAGTATTTGCTGCGTTGTAGACAAGAATTTCGCCAAAACCAAAGTAGCCGACCGATTTTCTTCTGATAAAATAGGCGACGAGAGACTTTAAAATAGACGACGTATAGCGTCAGGGATATAAGCTGTTATTGAAGAGGCTGCTCGTCGCCGTATTTGTGGGATCATATTATAATGCAATATCTGAAGGTTGTTCCATCTTTGACTTCGTCTCATTACCTTCGGAGGTCGCTCGGCCCATTTAACCTACCGTGTGCACAAAAGTGGCCGTAAATCATCAATCATCATCATCATATTACAATGCAAAGAAATTGTCTCAATGCCCAATCAGTAAATCACCAATTTGAACATAGCCCAACATTTTGTATGAAGAAAGATCTGGCTGCCAAAGACAACATTATACAGCAGTGAGCAATATATATATATATATATTGTTGTTGTTCTAAGTGCGCTGTGTGGTGGAAGTCGTCAGTCCATTGTATGCTCTATAATCTATGCTACTTGCTAGGTTTTTATCTTATGTCTCAGTATTAACCATGCCGTTGACTGTGTAGTCAGGTCCAGGCTGTTATTGTTCTTTTCTAGGTAAACTCGCTGACAATGGCACTAAAAATCTCTCTCTGTGTGTGGGAGGGTGGGATGTGCACAATACCTATTGTGATACCCCCCCCCCCCCAGTAGCGACACTTCCACCGATATGATACTTAAATCTAGTCCCAGTTTGTTTGACATTTAGTTAGATAGAAATGACTTGGCAGTTTAAGATAATGGTTTGGATAAAAGTGCCGTCTATTATTCGACGAACGGGTCTCTTCTAAGTTGTATTGGATTAGTATTGACTGTCTAGAAAAAAATATTGTTTGGCTAAAAAATAAATACCGCTCACCATAAATAGCTTAGGGACGGATATGTCTGTATTAACTGATTTCTGTGTCAGTAGTCAATATTTAGCTATTGACATTTCTCCCATCAACAACTACCATCTCTCAGATGTTTTATCTATTTAGATAACCGGCGTTTTTAATAGTGTGTGTGTGTGTGTGTGTGTGTGTGTGTCTGTGTGTGTTATAAATAACCCACCTGTTGTCTGTCACTGGTGTCAGCTATAATGTAAGCTGTTCTTGTCCGGGGTTTTTTTAGCAGTTTTTACCAGTTTTTTTTCACTTCTCATCTTTTTGTTTGTTTTCTTTATGCAGTTTCAGAACTTTTGTCAATATATTACCATCTGCTGATTCCTATATTTGATAGTGAGATCAGCATTGCCCATCAAGTGTGTGGGCGTATGTGTGCGTCCTGGTGCATCCATGCTTTCAGCGTTTTTGACCAATACGTCTGGTCTCACATACGTCTTGTGCCAGTGTGTGTGTGTGTGGGGGGGGGACTACATACACTGATACCCATAACCTTGTTGTCGGTTCAGTGTTTACAATAGGCCCGTTGTATCATCCTGCATATCTTAAGGCTAACGGTAGCGACACTAAATCATAATGACTGTTATGTACTGATATATCATTAAAAACGTCGGTTGTATTAAAAAGTCTCTCTCTGAGTCTCTCTCTCTCTCTCTCTATTTATATATATATATATATATGAGATAGAGATAGTATGCCATTTATATAAAACAAATTCTTCTAAATTCACATTTGCACTATTAATATTCGGCCTTCTATCAAATATTGCATAGTGTGTGTGTGTGTGTGTGTGTCTATATATATATATATTGTGTGTGTGTGTGTGTGTGTAAATGTGGGGCCAATTTTTGTTCCTATGGTAGGCTAAATGGGCCCCGAACGCCACCGGAGAGAATGAGACGAAGTGAAATATGAAACACCCCTCAAGACCGGCGTAACAACTCTAATGTAAATAGCCGCCACTTATAAAAGTAACACGGCTTTATTTATCGCCACTGCCTGTACTATTGTTCTGTACGGCGCAGCTCCTAAATTACCAGTACCGTACACGGTTCCATCGAATGGAAAGAAAAAGAAGCCAGACTTCACAGCGGTCCACTGATACACCACCACTATAAGTTTATAACATCCTAGCTTACTTGGTGGTGATTGAGATACGAGTTATTTGATATTTGGACATATATTACTTTTGCGTTATTTATACAAGATTTATAACTGTCCCCTGTTGTTGATCGGAATCTATGTATTGTGGCGTCTAAAATAATATGATGAGAGAGAGATACTGTCAATTATCTTCCCCTGGTGCGTAATATTTATTAGTAAACACGATATCAAGTCGACGAAGTTTAAAACTCGGCTTAGGAAATCATGAGGTTTGACGTAATGAAATGTTACTTGGTACACAGACATGTTGGTTTTGTTGTGTAGGTTACACACACACACACACACAAAGATAGTTTTGATGAGAAAATGTGTGCTTTGTGCCGGGAAAACCTGTTGCATTATTTTTGAGTCTGATCTTCCTTGTGCTAATGTTATCATAACGTTTCTAACAACCTCCTGCCATTTCAAAGATTGATTTCACGAATTTTCGACGTACCTTTTACTTCGAGAATGACTGAAAATGTTATAAAGTTCATTGGTTTCTTAGCAAATACAGTTATATAAATGGTGTATGGTAAATAAAAGACCCCATGAGGGTGAGTACTTAATTAAACTGATTCTTTGGACATTTTCCTCCTACTCTGTCATATTATAACTGAAGGTTTTATATTTTAATTTTATGATTATTTTTCAAGCTAAATATTTTACAGTACGTGGTTATTTTAATCACGCGTGCGGAGAAATTCAGGTCCTCAGCAACAATCATGTGCCATATCGATTTACGGCATCCCTATGAATATTCGGCTATGTTCGTTTTAGCTTGGCGAAACACAGATTTGTGTAAAGACCTCATCAACAATTCATATATGTATTTTTGTATAGTTTTGCTAGTTTTTGTGTGTAACGTCACCACTCTGTGCGTACCAACACTGAGCATGCGTGATAATTAATTAATTAATCAGCCACGTGGTATCCAGCTTTTTGGATAAATTTCGGTGAGTCATCACACCAGAAAGACATTGTGGGCATTAATAAGTGAGAAGTGACCACAGTATTGTTTTGTCATCGTTCAAGCCTATATTCTAATAACAACAAGGATGATTAATACTTATTTGACTAAGCATTGTCGATGTACGTGGAACAAACAAAATTCCCATTCGTTATATTGCTTTATGCACAGTTATCAATAATTAAATTGATGCCAGGCTATACTTTGACAATGCTTAGATATGTACAGATATTTAACTAGGGTGGAAGGTTGTCAGTACTTCAAGCTGATGTCAGCATGTTTTTTCCAAGCGATCTGTTCAAACCTCGCTCTGAACTGCTGCCATCTGGTGAATGAAGTCCAAACACGTGCTGCCCTCTTTTGAATAGAATAAGGAAACACTCGTCTGTCAGCTCTTAATGCCACCATTTAAAGTATAGATCTAGTAGATCTATATTGATCAAGGAAATGTTTGAAATAAACCTGAAAAAAATATTTTTTCTAGTTATTCAACATAGACTAACCTGGATATTTTGGCCATCCCCGAGAAATTGGACACTGTTAATTCCCTCATGTGAAATATTTTAGGAACATAAATTGTTTTTAAGTCGCTGCATCAAACAAAATATAGTGTGAATAATTCACAATGTATTCGAATACGAATATTTTTCAATCATACAAATACATGAACAGAGAACATATACGAATACCTTTTGAAAATATTCATGAATATGTAGAATACTTTAAAACAACAATTTTATGTTCAGTTTGATTTGCCAATATGACATATTTAATTTATATAGATATTTGTATACATATTATTGATGCACGTATATGTATACTTATTTATATACACGATAATAACATATTATTTACATTATATACACATCATTAAACATTCTGTCAGTGCACCAGCATCAGTTGAGGTGAAACATTCGGCCAGCAATGCTGAAAAGGCACTCCATGGAGTGCAGAAGTTGCTGGAATACCTACGCAGCACTGTACCAATTTTGACAATGCTTCAGCCTTCAATAGTGCAGATGTTTCTATGTCTGGCGCACACCACTGTAGCTTGAAACAGTGGTCTAGAGCCGCAGATAATCTGAACACTTGACAGGACTCAAACTGTGTTAGTTGATTTTTCACTGATTTCTTCAAAGCTGTGACCAGACCATGTTGTTCAATGCAGCCTTAAGTCCAATCACACATGGCACCGCATAACTGGATGTGATAATATTCTGTCCCTGCATGTAGTCTGTGGCCTCTTCAGGTTGAGTTAAAGCATTGCATAGATCTTGAAGAAGGTTGCAGTCATGTGCAGTCAACTATGTTATATCTAAGGTATCCAGTTTGTATTGTGGTGCTTTTATTATTAAAGGTCATTTCAAATATGTGCACATATTTTCACAGGTATTCATGGAAGTATTCAAAATCTGAATACTTTAGAAAGTCTATGAATACTTTACCCCTTTTCCTCAAAGTATTGAAATATGAATACGAATACTGTGAAGTTGGTATTTGAATACATTCTAATGCTGAATTAGTTAATAAAATAAATCATCCAACTATCATTTCATGCTCAGTCATTTAGATCTGATCACATCTTCACTTTTGAAATCCAGGGGGCGCCTCTGTGGTCTAGCAGTGGCATGTTGGACCACAGATCACTACCACCCGTGTTCGAATCCTGGCATGGAAGGTTGTTTCATCTTTGACTTTGCTTCATTACCTTTGAGGTCACTTGGCCCGTTTAGCCTACCATGTGCACAAGAAATGGCCGTAAAACAACAATCATCATCATAACTTTTGAAATCCATTCAGATTTTGTTTGGTTATGTCATATATTGCTCTTTCTCTGTCATTATGCCTTGGCGTAGGACTTAATGCCTTTATCACGAAACTGTGCCAACACACAAATGAAGCTTTAATTCATGGCTCTTTCGTGATAATTCAGAAACCATTGTTAAAGGGATGGATAGTCCACCTTCATTTTTAAATTGTCAGGACTAATACAGCTATACTCACAAATATAATAAATAATGTCAAAATGTGTAAATGATTAATAGACTTTTAATGGCAAGTGGGTGCTGCAATTTTGAAGCTAAACAGAGATCGGAAGTTCCTGAATGCTGACGTCACCTCAGCATATCCGGTTGACCTGAAGTTAGTAGACCCCGTAGAAAAGCATGTAAACGAGTGTGAGCAAAGAATTATTCCCAAACTAAACGGCATTATCTTGTTAAAATTACGTCATGAATGACGTATAAACCATATCAGTTTGAGCCAGAAGGAGCCTGACAAGAGGAAGATGATTCAAGATGGCTCAGATATTAACGCTCAAGAAATTATAATCCACGTCAGTATAGAGATCGCTGATGTGACGTCAGAATATTTCAGTTTTCGCCTTCCCGCTTTCAAATCTGGCTTCCGGAGCAGCCACCGTAATGGCGGCCATCCAGTAATTTGGATTATTTCCCTATATCTATGATATTAGTATTGGGTAATTTTTGGTCTAAGCATTAGATATTTTTTTAATATTTTCTGAGGGTGGACTGTCCCTTTAAGATTGGTTTTGTTGGGTGGCTGAAAAATGACAGAAATACTGATTGACTGATTTAAAACTTAAAAACAAATATGCCACCAACAAAAATTATACCATATTATCATCATGATCGAGTGGATTTATTACTGTCTGTCTGCCAATTAGTCCCGTAATTGTTTTTGCAGACCATTCAAACTTAAAAACAAATATGCCACCAACAAAAATGATACCATATTATCATCATGATCGAGTGGATTTATTACTGTCTGTCTGCCAATTAGTCCCGTAATTGTTTTTGCAGACCATTCAAGCTTAGCCTGTCATATATTCAATTTCAACAGGGTATTGAATAGACTGGTAATTGTTATGACCCCTGCTTGCTTTCTGCCTCAGTTCGATATTTAGCATGGCCCATGACCTTTAAAAGTGCTGCAATAACATAAAACAACAGGTTGTGTGCAAAAAAATTTCCAGCGTCCAATTTCTCTCATGCTACCGTAGCTTGATTTTGAAAATAATGCTAAATATTTTTTATCGACCGATACCTTAAAATAAATGACCTTATATGATCAAGAAGATTGTTCATATTATGACGGATTTCTCAATGAAACCCTAAATGCCCGACTGATGCTGTCCAGGTTACTGTATTATAATAGCTCTTCAGAGTTGAACATATTTGATTTCTAGCTAGTGAATTCACATATACATATTCCCTCTTTTCAGTCTGGATTTCAGTTGCTTGATGGCACACCTAAACTGAGTATATTTCTCTTCAGAATATTGCATGTTTAATACATTCTACAATTGACTTCAATATGTTTGCATATCTTCTTGGATATAAATAAAATGGATAACCTTTAAACAGTCTACTGAGAGAGACTTGCACATTTTATTCCATAATTCTTACATTTTCAGTGCATAGAAGATATTGTCTTATTATCAAAAATTTTGTTTATTCAATTATCACTTCATAGTATACCTAACAGCAAAGTTTAATTTCTGCCACAAATACAGCAAATTATATTTTTATTTTTTATTGAAATTGTTAGCAGTAAACAGCCCTTATTTCCACATTTCTTTGTTACGTCCAAATCCAATCAAATAAATTTCAGCGCACTAGAAACACCATTAATTCATTTATAATAAGGAATATTTTCAGATAGTTTCGGCGAACTATCACGGCACCACTATCAGACACAATCCCTCATGTGACACCTATTATTCGACATCCCCAATTACATTATTACGCGTTATGTTCGCATAAGTATTGAATACCGACAGAAAACACTCCGACATAACTCAGTTGGCATCACCACATCTAACTGCAGACACAAGCACCCACAGACGCATACACGTTGTTTGTCACTTTACGCATCTACAATAGTCCAGCGTTGTTGCTGTCCCTATTAACCAAGTTGACATCTGTTCGTTTCCGTGATGCCATCAAAATATCGATCGTCCTCACTTTTGACATCGGTGGTGTTCTGTGTAACAAACGCTAGAGGTCAGTTGCCGTTGACTGTGAAATGTCCCTGCTACATATATTTGCTATCAAGTGATAATCTTATCGATCGCCTACTCGTCATTACCTACCTGTACGTGCTCTGGCTGATAACAGGTGGATAATAATAGGATTATCTTGTTGTCAGGAATGTAGAGCATGTTGACTACACCTGCATAATCGTGTACGAGTCCGACTTCGGTGTCCAAGCCTGATTGGCTAATGATTTAATTGGCCGGGCAGGAGGCAGTTCAGAGATTGTACTTAGTTTGTCTGCCGAACTACGTTAATATCATTTTTTAGTCCACTGTTGAGTTAGCATGCGTTTAGATTTAATTGCATTTTTTTTCTTCAATAAATGAATTTTATCACACAACATCAATAACGGAATAATTTTAAGTAACACAGCTTCAACGAATGCCGTCCATTTTTATGGCTTTCCTTGTGTTTAAAACCTCCCCCCCCCCCATAACTGGGACGCGATGATGCTCTTTATGTATGTTAGCGTACAGTGATCTCGGCGCCAGCCATAATCTTGGCCATACATCAGCCTGGTTGTTAGCATGTTGACATCTGTTATGGGAATCTGGTCAGTAATTGCTAACGTTTCCTGATTCAGCTGAACACCTGCACATCATTGATTCCAAGCCCTGCTAGATAAAATGTCACTTTCTGTCAGAATGTGACCGTTTTCGTGTTGTGTCTGTATAACAGTTATTTCGTTGCGTAGGCGCGACACAGCAATGATTGTTACTGTGGAGATCCATTCGTCTACTCTAAGTCGGAGATAACTGGATTGCTCTATTGCTGTGTCAGCGATGGGTAATATTAATCTTCATCAAGTGATTGTTGACCAACTCCAACAGGTGAGATGCAATCTCAGACAAACACACACTAAACACACACACACACACACACAGAGACAGACGGACAGAGAGAGAACGCGCACTTGTGAATTTACTTGTGACATTGTCATATATCTCCCAAGTGTGACTGTAACGAAATCTTTAAAAAAAAGACAATCAATCAATCAATCACACACAAACACCACCAAAGGGAATTGCAGTGAAATTTAATGGCTATTATGTGGATGCGCTCTCCCCCCCCCCATAAACACACAAATACCTGTGTTTTTTTTAATGAAATACAGAATATCAGCCTTTGGCAATTAAATGCATAATAATATGTTTCTTTACACGTAGGTGCTGTGTGTAAATGTTTGTCTGCGCAATTTATTTGTTATAATAATTTAGCTTTTAAAACATTTGTAAGATTACTGTGTTACAAGTACGTATTACATTATTTTAAGATGTTTTATCAGTTATTAATTTTTATTTGAAAATAATATTTATACAGGATACCATTTATGAAGAAGAAGAAAAGGTAACGAATTGTAGCCTTTCTATTGGGCAGAAATGTGTATAATATTTAAATTAATTAGCTATGGAGTACAGAGAGTATCAATTTATTATTTTCAGGACCATCCGTCCACGGTTACTCCCAAGTCTCTGTATTATCAATCGCCAACCAGGCCAGCCAGTAGATCTGTGGATGTGGACGTGGAATCCCTGTCAGATCAGCCATCGCCAGGTAGGATGTGTGTGTGTGTGTGTGTGTGTTTTAGCTGTGTATAATAAGGCACAGGCACAGAGGATATCGAACCGTGAATTCCAACTCTGGATGATTCATCAGGGGACTGAATCCAGAGTGGCCACTTTTCATCCTGAGACGTGTGTAATTCTCTTCATGCTGAAAGAGTTCATGACAGAATAAAACTATGTCTTTGAAGGAGTCAAAAAAGACATTATGCTTCTGACTTTTCAGAAAGTCAGAAGCATTGGATTCTGAATTTGTGGAAATTTATATAGCATTCTAATAAATCTGTTTCACACACACACACACACACACACACACACACACATACACACATGAGAGAGACTCTGACCTATTTTGAAGTGCAAGCCACACAGACGATCATAGAGAGTTATTCATCAGTGTTTATGGCTAACAGTGCAGATCCATGTATTTGTTCCATCTGGATCAAATTGAAATATGTCACACAGTAATTCAGGATTTTGTTTCTGTTGGGTTTGTTGCATTGGCTGATTCTCATGGCGTCTGAATATATTAACTATCTCACCAATACGTCAGTTTACAGCCATTTGTCAGTTTACAGCCATTCGTCCAGAATTGTTGTAAAACAAACATCAAGTCATTGTAATGTCGCTGCAAATCCAGTAATAGTGAGTATTATTGCATTAATGTCATTCACCAGATGTCACTACTGAGTTGTCACGTGTACTTTAGCGTACCTGGTTTTTCCATGCTTCATCCTGGAAACATTTAAATATTGTAGAGTTTCCAGCAGATTCACAAGTGTGATGCTTTTGGGGAGTGTTGGGTTTATCTTTAATAGAAGAAATCTTCATCACCCCTACGAAATTAAGAAATTGGTTTCTTCCAGAATATGTTTATATTGATACTTATTAAATAGTACATATGTGTACGCGAATAGATGAAGTACAAATTTATGAAAAAAGATAATCATAAACTGGTGTTAGGAATCACCTTACAAAAATATGTTTTGTTTTGACACTGATATGAGAAAGTCCCCACATCACATCAGTGCTGTCAGAAGTTAGGTATCTCAGAGCAGCAAGACATTGTCCCATAATCACAACAAAATTAATATTAATAATAATAATGCGAATTTAATAAAGCACCCCTATGACAAGAGTCATTCAAATAGCAATCTAAAGGAAAAACTGCTCCGCCTCCCCCCCCCAAAAAAAAAAACTTTGATGGGCAGGCTTGGGATCTCCGTGTTTTACTCATATTAAAGATGTTTTAAATCAACTGTCTTTAGACAGCTTGAGGTAACATCTTCAAAGATTTCAGCCTGACTTTCGCTGAATGTTTTGTTAAAGAGGAGAATCATCACCATCCACCAATTATAGTTTCGAGGTGTTTACGTTCAGGTTACAGACGGCCTATTTGGTTGGACGACTGGATAAAATACCATTCAGTGATGACATTTAGGCTTATAAGGAGTGGACTGTGAAAATGACAACGAAAGCGATAAATCGTTGTTGTTGTTGTTGTTGCAACAATAAATTACTAGCAGAAATTGAGAAGAGAGGAAATGCAGAAATCCATCTGTATTGTTCACACGAGAGCTGTAACCGTTTTCACTTTTATCAGACTTTGTGGTCCTGCTAATAAATTTAATGTATACGAAATATACGGCGCAGTTACTGTCAGTCAAATCTCTTAGGAAATTGTCAGAAATATAAAAAGACATCACAGTTCATAATTTGTCATTATTTCTAAAATTGTGTGTGTGTGTGTGTTTTTTTCCTCCATTTTAGAAGGATGTACTCATGTATATTAGATAATTCACTTGTGTTGGAAACTGAACAGAATGTGTTAATATCACTTATGTGTTGGTTGTCTTCGCACAGTTTTGTCATTTGCTGATATGTGCCCCAGTAAATAGCTCTCTCAAATATGCTATTTAATAATATGCCATCACATAATAATCGGCACTTCAAGATATACCTTTGAGCGACTAGGAAATATTCATTGTCGGTGTCCTCTCTATTTGTTTCTAATGTATCTTCTCTGGTTATTTCTTCCTTCAAATTATGGGCCCCTCGGTGGTCTAGTTGGTAGCGCGTTCTACCACAGATCACTACCACTTGAGTTCGAATCCCGGCGTCAGCATATCTGAAGGTTGTTTCGTATTTCACTTCGTCTCGTTACCTTTGGAAGTCGCTCGGCCCATTTAGCCTACCTTGTGCACAAAAGTGGCCGTAAAACATCAATCATCACCACCTGAGTTCGAATCTCGGCGTGGACATATCTGAAGGCTGTTTCATCTTTGACTTCGCTTAATTACCTTTGGAGGTCGCTTTGCCGATTTAGCCTCCCATGTACACAAAAGTGGCCGTAAAACATCAATCAGTCAATCAATCTTCCTTCGAATTGGCTAATAACACGTTTGAAATTTGTAGCCAGAGGATCTAGATTCAATTAAGAAATTAATTTCTCAAATCAGAACATTAAAGTTAGCTGTGCTGATCATGTTAAATGACCATACTGATTTAAAATGAGTTAAGACTCTGTACATAACCGGATCATCCACCTACATTATCTAAATAAATATGTCATATCTAAATAAATATGTCATATATCTAAATAAATATGTCATATATCTAAATAAATATGTCATATATCTATATAAATATGTCATATATCTATGTAAATATGTCATATTGGCAAATAAAACTGAGCATAAAGTTGGTGCTTCAATGTATTATAAGTATTCGCGAATGTATTCATGAATACTTTAAAAAGGTATTGTATTCTTTTTTTATGTTCTTTATTCATGTATTCGCATACATTGTCAAGTATTTACCCCATGTATTGGTGGATGATGTTACTGAATACTGAAAGTAACATGGCTAAGTATCAATAATCACATCTCGTTATTCTCTCGTAGTTAAGTCAGTGACCCGGTCATACCTGAGTGATCTCTATCTCTGGCTGAGATTTAATACGGCCTATTTTTCTAAGGTTTCGGTAATTGTTCAATAGATATGGCATTATTATGTGATCATTATAGATAACAATAGAGCACAAACACACACACACCCCCCTCCCTCCACCCAAATAAAATCATTATCAATGACGGAGATCATATTAAAGTGATGCAGTTGCTGAAGTGTCGATTTATCAACACGTGAAGTAACCGACCACTTCCGGCTAGTTTATTATCGTACTTCAGTCAGTGACTGCGCCGGTGTCGTCGTACATTAGAAGTTCCCCGGATGTTGCAGCTTGGAGCTGGGACGAAAGCAAAACCGAGATCTTCCAGCAAAAAGTTGCTTTAGTGGTGTGTTTGAATGGATTTAAAAAAACAACAACAACGTGAGAGTAATGTTAAAAGAACTTGTGCAAACTTTTGAATCGATGATATGTAGGGGGACAGATTATGACATACCTATGTCAACATATATATATTGAGGTAAAATATATTATGTAGAGCTGTATTGTTGAGAATCTGTACTTTCATTTACCAAATTTACCACTAGACCAACAAACTATTCATTTAGTTTGATCCATGTTTTAGTTAAGTGTTTTTATGATTGGCTAGACTCCAAATTGTTATGCATCCGCAGGTGATCTTCTATGCATGTATTTCTGTACCTGAGTGTTTTATTGGGAAATTACCTTCTTATATATGGATTGTTGAAAAAAAGTGTGTGTGTGTGTGTGTGTGTGTGTGTCTGTCTGTCATCCAACTAAAGTTCACATCCGACACAGCTTCTGTATGCTCGATTTATCAGTTAATTGAAGCCCGGTCAAACAAGAGCTCACCATAGCCACTGTCTAGACAAACTGCTGGCCAGTGGCTCAGATTTAGCCAAATAACAGCTCAGGCATACAATGGATGACCGCAAAACATTGCTTTGTGCTACTCAGACAAATTCAGTGTCGGTTACGACGCAGTCTACTAGTTTGCCTTTGACCGGAGTCCGGTATGTGATGTATTTTCTACTTATGTACATCACGGCTCCTTGGCTATCCGCTGAACAGCATTCACTTTGATAAGACTTGTCTGACCGGAGCCTCAGCGTTAGGGTAGTGCACTATGATGTGCGAGTATCCCAGTTCAGATCCACGAATTCTCTGTTGAATTCGTGTGGCTATTATCTATACCCCCCCCCCCACAATTCTGTACGCACAGGAATAAATAAATAGTCTTGACAAAATTTGAATTGCGAATATCTATGCAGGCTAAAATTGTGTGCCAGTGATAATAAGATCGTGTGACAGACACCAAACATGTTCAGTAACCAAACATGTTAGTGTTACTCAAATACGGAATTTACTCATTTCTTTTCCATTTAATTCATTTGTCAGGCAGAGAATGTAACACTCTGCCAGAACTGGAACGAATACTAAACACTATATCAATGATATATATATACCATCGTCGAGCTTGGCTCACTTTGCGTGTCTGACGCTTCTGAGCGGCACCATCCCATAGTAATATTTATGCTCTTCGATGGTAGTTAGCGCGTTATGATTCCTAGTCTGATTGACAGTCACTAGATGGCAGCACTTGTATCATAGCGTGAAACATTCTTTTGTCTCCGAAAACTAATATCGACGTAGTTCACCGTCGCAGCCACAAGCTTATCTAAGTTCAACATCTAAATAATTACCAGTACCTATCGTATTAAGGTTGTAAGGATTACTCTGCTCTTTTGGGTGTTTAAAAAAATAGATTCTGTGGATAACATTTGTATTACTTATATTTGTGAGATATTTCAGACTTTTTAAAAAGCTTTTGCCCTGATCAACATAATTCCTTAGCGGGGGGTAGCTTCTGGTTTATTTTCTGGTGTGATAAATCCCTAGGCTTTTCTTGGGGGGGGGGGGGTGTATGAACAGTATAATAGAAAGAAATAACACTCATAATTACATCATCTGGTAAAATTCAAACCTTTGTTTAATACAGTTTTGAAATTCAAACCACATTCCTGATGATGGGACTTCGGGGCCTGTTTGGGTGTGTGGGTGGGTGAGTGGGTGGGTGGTGGAAACAGAGAGAGAGAGAGAGAGATCTTATACATTATCACTTACCAAAGATCTCCCCCTCCCCCTCCCTCTCTCTCTCTCTCTCTCTCTCTATATATATATATATATATATATATATATATATATATTGTCATGGTTGGGATCTGGTAGTTTTTTTTAATATATTTAAAATGTGATTGATATTTTTAGACACTGTTTTCCTTATTTACAAACATAAAAACGCCAAAGACATATAACACACAAAGCTGGTATTATTATTATTATTATTATTATTATTGTGTTTCGTGTTATTTGTGGTGAGTACAGTACTCGCACCTATCACTGGTTCTGGAGTTTACCTGGTAACTCATTGTTGGTTGGATACTTGTTCAGACTCCAAAGTTCACTGATTCATGTCCCACGGTGGCTTTTTTGCATCCTTTGTGTGCCATGCTGCACCCAAATATAACAGAGATGGGGAAGCCGATCATACTGGAATATTATGGGAGCGGAGCGGCCAGGGCAGTGTCTATTATCTGCCAGAGAAATTATGTCAGAATGCTTTGAGATGAATACTAGCAGATGTGCACCTTAGGGATGTTGTGTTAAGCCCAAAACGCTTAAATAGTCTGCCATTCAGCGGTAGAAAAAACGGCATACAAGGTCTGTAAGAGAAGGTAGTGGAATTAAATGCTGGTTATATTTAACATCACACTGACATGAGAGCGCACGCACCCACACACTATAAACCAGTGACTGAATAAACATTCACGCGTGTGCGCGTACTCTCGCTCGCTTGCACACACACACACACACACACAGAGAGAGAGAGAGAGAGAGAGAGAGAGAGAGATGGATGGACATACAAATGTACATATACGCACCTATACAGAAATATGCCTCCCCCATACCCCTTTTGGGTTTATGGTATAGAATTGACCTTTTGTAGTGTTCTACGTTTGTAAGCCTCACTCATTTACTAACTCAATTGTTCTCTGTGTCCAGTCCTCATTTGTAATGTTATTATCATGATTAATGATAACAATTTACTCATGTATTATCTACTTCTTTGACTGCCGGTTTATATCTCAGTATACTGTATAGGCCAGTGTTTGAGGAAGGACTGCTGGTTCATATCTTAGTATAGGCCAGTGTTTGAGGAAGGACTGCTGGTTCATATCTCAGTATAGGCCAGTGTTTGAGGAAGGACTGCTGGTTCATATCTCAGTATAGACCAGTGTTTGAGGAAGGACTGATGGTTCATATCTCAATATAGGCCAGTGTTTGAGGAAGGACTGCTGGTTCATATCTCAGTATAGGCTAGTGTTTGAGGAAAGACTGCTGGTTCATATCTCAGTATAGACCAGTGTTTGAGGAAGGACTGCTGGTTCATATCTCAGTATAGGCCAGTGTTTGAGGAAGGACTGCTGGCCTATATCTCAGTATAGGCTAGTGTTTGAGGAAGGACTGCTGGTTCATATCTCAGTATAGGCTAGCGTTTGAGGAAAGACTGCTGGTTCATATCTCATTATAGGCCAGTGTTTGAGGAAGGACTGCTGCTTCATATCTCAGTATAGGCTAGTGTTTGAGGAAGGACTGTCGGTTCATATTCCAGTGTTTGAGGAAGGATGGTGCACTCATATCATGACCATCCTCATCTTATCATCATCGGCACGTTCTAACCTTCGCACTGGCTGTCTGACCTCTGATCTCTGTTTAGTTATCAGCGCACTTCATCCCGTCGCTGGCCTTTTGACCTTGATGTGTTGAGAAGTCAAGTACTGACCTTTGGTGATCACTGTCCGCGCAGTGAGGGCCTTTCGGAAACATTTCACAGCTCAATACGTCCTTAACAATACTTTCCCCTAGGAAAGGTCATAGGTCAGATGATCCAGAGAAATGGGGTTAAAGATCACCTCGGTGTCATGATCTCATCAGTACAGCTTTAAAACTTGGCTGATGGGGGATGGTGCCTGTACGTGGCGGGATTGTGGGTGAAAGGTCATTACTGGGGTTCGTGCCGAAGGTCAGCATTGTGGATGAGCTATAGGGTCAGCATCAAGATAAGGGTGGAAGTTCAACACTGTGATTAGGGTGGAAGACCAACATAGCTGCTAGGGTGAAAGGTCGAACCATTGTGACCATTGTGGTAGGTTAGCATCAGGGTAAGAAGGGTGTTAGGTCAGCGTTGCGGCTATGGTTGGAAGTATTTATCTCTCTCCGCGTATGTGTGTGTGCTTTTTAGCTGTGTATAATAAGGCACAGGCACAGTGAATCTCGAACCGTGAATTCAAACTCTGGACGTTTCTTCAGGGGAGTGAATCCAGAGTGGCGACTTTTCTTGCTGAGACATGTGTAATGTCACCATTTCTATCTCTCTCTCTCTCTGTGGGTGTGGGTGGGTGGGTGGGTGTGTGTGAGGGGGGGGGGACACTTGCATGAAAAATCTACACAGACATGCATTCATTACATCACAAAACTAAATTTAGCATATCATGCACAGCAACACACACACACTTAACACCACAAGCAATATAAAAAAGACACCGGCTGCTGAATCTCTGTAAAAATCAGTGTTAGATCACACAAACCGCAGCTGGTTAGCTGTTAGTGGTGAGAAATACTGGTAACACAGCTACCGGGGTGTAATATGACTGTCTACCGGGTGTAACATAACTGTGTCTACAGGGTATAACATAAACATGTCTACACTCGGGGCAATTTAATGGCGTTTACAGGGTGTAAAATAGCAGCGGTCTAAATGGTGTGGCATAAACATGTCTACGCGGTGCCCTTGAAAACATGTATGCACGGTGTAACGTAAACATGTCTGTCTATCCGGTGCAGCGGCAGTATTTTGGTGTCGCGCCGTGATACAACTTTGACCGTTTGGTGAAACAAGCTCGTCTACCCGATGTAACCTTGTTATTCTCCGGTGTAACGTAAACACGTCTACCCGGTGCAGCGGCAGTATTTCGGTGTCCCGATGTGATACAACTTCGACTGTTTGGTGTAACAAGCTCGTCTACCCGATGTAACCTTGTTATTCTCCGGTGTAACGTAAACACGTCTACCCGGTGCAGCGGCAGTATTTCGGTGTCCCGATGTGATACAACTTCGACTGTTTGGTGTAACAAGCTCGTCTTCCCGGTGTAACCTTGTTATTCTCCGGTGTAACGTAAACACGTCTACCCGGTGCAGCGGCAGTATTTCGGTGTCCCGATGTGATACAACTTCGACTGTTTGGTGTAACAAGCTCGTCTACCCGATGTAACCTTGCTATTCTCAGGTGTAACGTAAATAAGCCTCCCCGGAATAACATAAGTGTCTATACGGTGCAGTATAAGTTGGCGATGTTTGGGCAATTTAGGCACACAGAAGCGCACCCACCAGCTTACTACACGCTAACCTGGTTATAATGACTAACACGAGCCCCGGATGGCTGCTACTGAGACGGTACATCAGCGACACCTGGCGCTAATTCGGACATCGTAACCGATAGACGACTGATATGGATACATTCGCTGTATCTGGAAGACCTGTAATGACGTATTATTAACTGCGGTTTGACCTTAATGATGACCTTCCGGGCTCCCGCTGCGTTTAGAATGACTACTTAGATTGATTACTGGTTGTTTATTATAAACGGAGAGTTGTCGGCCAATAATGATCCGCGTCGATAATGATGATGATGATGATGATTGATGTTTTACGGCTACTTTGTGCACATGGTAGGTCAAATGGGCCGAGCGACCTCGAAAGGTAATGAATCGAAGTCAGAGATGAAACACCCTTCAGATATGTCCACGCCGAGATTCGAACACGGGTGGTAGTGATCTGTCGTTGAACACGCTACCGCTAGACCACGGATCCGCGTCGATGCTAATTGATATAATACCGGGGTGTTGATCTACGTGGGGTCGATTTTATCATCGGCTAATGATGATCAGTCGCTTATCATCACCGACTTATCATCACATCGCCATCATCCGGCTGACGTTGACGTTTACCATCACCGTTTATCAGTCGGCATCATCGCGATGATAAGTTTCTCTGTGATTTGGGAGTCATCATTGCGCCGCCGGGGGGGGGGGGAGTGTTTGATCGGGGGGTAGTTTTATCCCCGAGTCTGGGTCGTGTCCTACGCTTCCTCCGAGGATTACGTCGTTGACTCGAGGAAGGAGGATCGGTGGCCGCGCGGGGAAGCCCCTACAGCAACTCGCTGCCACACGGGTGGCCTCTGATCTATGGCGTTCCGTTATTACCATGGCGACCAGAAGTACGGCATTATTGACACGTGGAACAGATGCCCGTAAGTGGCTCGGTGAGAAAAGTACCACGACTGGGGCTTAACGGACGGGTGGGTGGGTGAATATGTACGATATTGATCTATCAATAGTTCGTACGCCACCCCTCTTCCGCCACCCTGAAACCATCTCCCCTTACATGGCCGAAACACTAATCTGGGAACACGGTGTGTGTGTGTGTGTGTGTGTGTGTGTGTGTGTGTGACAAAGACACGGCGTAGTGTTATGGGTATGTTAGTTTTTTCGTTGTGTGCGAAACGCGTGCTTGCTTGCTTGCGTGTGTGTTGCGGAGGGCCAACGCGACAGTCTGTTTGACCCGGAGTGTCCGTCACGCCGATCTCCCGGTCTTATGACGCTGCCAGAGTACGGTCGACGTTAACGGTGAAGCCGACAGCGACGTGGAGAGCAGAGCAGAGCATCCGATGCGGGGCCCGGATGACGACGGGCTGTTCTCGGCTCTGGTGGCGCTACCTACCTACCGGGCGCTCATCGAGCGGCCCCGGTCTATCATTATACTGCATTAACCTCGTGAACTGCCGGCAAAGTGTCTTACGCTCAAACTGACAGCGCGCACATTATCCGTTTGTCTCGCGTCCGTCCGTCCCGTGCACGTTCTGACAGAGTGTCAGTCAGTCAGTCGGACGGTCGGTCGGTCGGTCTACCAACAATCAAACAGCCAGCCAGCCAGTAGAGCACCTCTGTGACTCAACGGGTAAACATCGAACATAGTCACCGGCGCCCGGGTTTTCTCCCGTCTTCTTCGAAGCCCCTCACTCCTCATTGTTTCACCGAGAGTCTTCGCCGCTGCGCGTTGTCATCGAGGTGGCGTTTAAAAACGACGCCAGCCCCCGCACGTTGACGGCACAAGATGTGGCCCTTATGCGCGGGTCGGCTTTTTTTCACTTCTCTTTACGTCTTGTCGACTGTCGCCGTCAATTTGCGCCGTCAGCCGTAAGATCGGTTGACGAGGTCGTAGGATATGGCATTACCGACGTCCCTATCCCATCATCGACTACACCAACGCGCTGCTGTCGCTGCTGCTGCTGCTGCTAGATGAAATTCGGGCCCGTTACGAGCGAACTCGACCGAAATCCGGTGACGTCGTCGGAACAGCGAGATCACGTGATGTACTCCGGATAAATGTGCTGTGTGTGTTAGGGATCCCGACGTCGTAATATTGTATTATGGACGGACAAGAGGCGCACGCCGGATTGCAACGCGTGAGTGGTAGCACTTCGGGGAGCACCGTTTATACGTATTGTATTTGGTGGTGATGGGTAAGGGTGTCTTGTCTCGTCGATTGCGTCGTCTGCTGTCTGATCGGTACAAGTTCTCTGTAGTGGTGGTCGGTTGTTCCAGTAACAGCCGAGAGAGGGCCGTATTACCACTGTTTGTCGGTTAAGATGGTGAAAACATCGACTTCCAGGAATAGGAAGTTGTTCTGCCGATAACAGCGCTCTCTGGTGTAACTAATTACGTGTACTGCCTGTGTGTGCGTGTGGGTGTATTGGAAACAACACACACACAAACACACACACACACCAGGGCAGGCAGGCTGGCAAGCTGACCAACTAATTTGATGGATTATTCCGTTTAAGCGGCAGTTTTCTACGGTGATGCCATTGTTCGATGCTTTCTGCGAGTAGGCCGTAGTAACAATCAGCTGACACGGGGTGTGTAATGTTAGCTGTCACCGTCTACCTGGCCTCTTCTGATCTATTCGCCTCCTGGCACATCAATATTGTCTAGTTATATCTATCAACCCGAATGACATTCTTCACTCTGTGTGTGTTTGAGGGGGAGACCACGGACACACACACACCGACACACACACACACAGAGAGAGAGAGAGAGAGCGAGAGCGAGATTGTGTGTGTGTATGTGTGTGATTCATCTCTCCTGTGTCAAAAGTTCAGCACACTGAGTGTTGTGAATGTTTGTTGAGATACCTTGAACAGACAGGAACACTTAACTACTAGGCAGGTGATAACCATAGCACTACTCAGGTGAGACCCAGACCCAGATAGCCAGGTAAACAATATAGCGAGCGAGCGAGCGAGAGAGACTCGCTATAACACAGCTCTCGCCGTCTACGGCGCTGTTCTCTGTCTGCCAGAGAGAGAGAGAGAGAGAGAGAGGAGGAGGAATATATGGAATGTATCCACGAAGGATTGGATTGTCTTATCTAACGATGGATAGATGATTGGGGAGATGTCTGGTGTAATAGATACGGCCCGGGATTGGTGTCTGGTGTAATAGACACGGCTGGGGATTGGTGTCTGGTGTAATACGGCTGACCAGGAAATGGTGTTCGGTGCCGTATACACACACACACGACCAGGGATCGATGTCTGGTGTTATACTCACGGTCGGCGATTGGTGATTTGTGTTATACACGTGTTCGATGATAGACATCCGGTGTTATACACCGGGTCAGGGATCGGCACCTGGCGTTATACACCCGGCCAGGGAAGGATCAGCACCTGGCGGTGTACGCACGACCGCGGGGATCGTCGCCGCTCGGTGTTTATACACCCACGCACGCACGCAATCAGGGATCAGCAATCGGTGATATACACGCGAGGGGGATCGCCGTCGCTCCGTTACGTGATAAATTGCCTTTCTCGGCGAATTGCTAGCCTTGGGATTTCCAGCCCGAAACTGACAAATTGACATCAGCAGGCATCTGTCATTGATGGGTTCTGGTGGGATGTACCCACTTCTTGTGTTCAAAGAATGTTCATATATCGAAGAATGTTGGCTCAATAACAGCAACAACAAGGAATCATGTTGGTAATTCTTCAAAGATAGTGTTAACCTGTTCTCTTCGTGAGTTGCGTTTACTCAGCAAATAATTATGGAATAATTTCCGACGCGATAACGTTCCGGATATATAATATGGTCTGGATATTTAGACACACGGGATGGTTTGGTTGAAAAGGATTTAGCACATCGTTCGATCACAGCCAGTACGGAGAGATGTCACTGAATAACGCCATCGGCGAAGAATTGGCCGGCCTGGGTGTGGCTGGTTACTCGCCCTACCCACCCTACGCCATGTACCAGTATTACCCACCGTATACACATCTGGGTAAGTTGCGTTTTCCCGTCCTGCGCGCGGACAGCAAGACAGACAACTGGAAGAAGGAACAGACAGACGGACGGACGGACGGACAGACGAGCACATTTACGAACAGTTAGGGGTAGAAGGAATTCTTAGATACCTATCTAAGATGCCTATCTACGTATTCACTTTGACGAATTAACTAATTTATACATACATTACCTGAGCGATTGTTGGTAACGATCATCCATCTAAGTGGTCGTATATCAGAAATAATGTATTATCTCCAGTACTAATGGCTGGTGTAACCTCTCCAGGGTATGAAGTATACTTTCGGTATCTTATAGAGCCTGCTAATATTTGGTCAGTTTTAACTCTTGTTTACCAAAACTCTCTCTCTCTCTCTCTCTCTCTCTCTCTGTGTGTGTGTGTGTGTGTGTGTGTGTGTGTGTTGGAGGGGGTGGGGTGAATAAAACATTTTCACTTGTGTTATATTCATAGTCATCAGCAAAATATTACTTAATTTGAGTTGTAATGTCCATATATATATATATATATATATATATATATATATATAGGTAAATTACTTTTTATCAAAATACCTTTTATAATCAAACCTGTTATTGACAGAATTGAAATAAATAATTGGGCCAGTTGATACACTTTATCAGTGTTTTATATCATGTTAATAGTTTATCATTGAGTTATACCCCTCTCTCTCTCTCTCTCTCTCTCTTTGTGTGTGTGTGTGTGAGTGAGTGAGTGTGTGTGTGTGTGTGAGAGAGAGAACTGTAGGCATATTAGTATAGTAATGATGTCTGACGAGCAGTTCACATCACTATCTATCGGTTAATCTGCCATCCATCATACTGATGTGTTTGTACTAATTCCACTTCACGGTAATTAGCCATATGCTAACCATATGTTAGCTATCTATTGGTCGGCTATATTATGTTAGCCACATGCCGCATACGAAGACGAAACTTCACTTGTCCGTCCATGACTGGGGAACGTTGGTGCATTACTACTACGTTATAATATAACATAACGAGCTATTTCCGTATTTGAGGGGTTCGATTAAGGAGGAAGGTAGAATGAGAGACGGTAGATTGGCAAACACGTTGAGACTGAGGAAGTATTGTACGTTGTTGTTGTTGTTGTTGTTGTTGTTGAAATAAGTTATCAAGTGTTAGTACTCTGTTAGTGTTGGGGGTTTGTTTGTTTGTCATGACGCGTAGTAAATGTATTAATTGTTGTACATAGACTCAAGCACGGATGATGATGATTCCTATGCCGACAGGCACGCCCGCACACACAAGCACACGGCACGTGAGGATGTTTTAGAAAAGGCACTGGCACAGAAAATCACAAATCAGGAATACAACTTCTGGATGATTCGATAATCGATAACTTCACGGTTAAGACCGAACGTCGCATCGGTGTTAATCGAGGTAAACACACGACGCTTCGGCGTACACGTCACGGCGTCGGTGATAAAACGTCACCATTTTACATCAGTCACTCCTCCGCCGGCTCAGCTCAGCTCGCTGACGTCGTCGTAACTTATCTCCCCGTAAGCCGGAGCCAGTCAGTTGCCATATAATCGTACCTATATCAATATAAATGTGTCAGCGTCGGCGTGGCCTTTAGCTATTAGCTCTCCTCGTGACACTGCCACCACATAATGGATCTGTCCTTTTGTCTGGCCGTGGCTAGGGTTAGCCGAGTGGCGTCTATAAACATTGGGAACATGTTCCGGAGAAGATGACCGCCGCTGGTACTCCACCCCGTGTGACTGCTGCAGGTTGTCGCCGTCTCGTGGCTGTCAGATCGTGGCAACCAGCCACCAATGGTACTACCCCGGTAACTGCCAGTTACTGTGGCTGTGTTGTTATAGCTGTATACGTTTGTTGGCCACTCGTTACAGGCCTGCGACGTTCTCATTGATAGTCAACACCATAAGCTCATCTACATCCTAGTAGCTAATGTCTACAGTCTGTTGTTATATCAGTCAGGCTAATGTCTACACAATGTTGTTGTACCAGTCAGGCTAATGTCTACAGACTGTTGTTATACCAGTCAGACTAATGTCTACAAACTGTTGTTATACCATTCAGGCTAATGTCTACAGACTGTTGTTATACCAGTTAGGCTAATGTCTACACAATGTTGTTGTACCAGTCAGGCTAATGTCTACAGACTGTTGTTATACCATTCAGGCTAATGTCTACAGACTGTTGTTATACCAGTTAGGCTAATGTCTACACAATGTTGTTGTACCAGTCAGGCTAATGTCTACAGACTGTTGTTATACCATTCAGGCTAATGTCTACAGACTGTTGTTATACCAGTAAGACTAATGTCTACACAATGTTGTTGTACCAGTCAGGCTAATGTCTACAGACTGTTGTTGTACCAGTCAGGCTAATGTCTACAGACTGTTGTTGTACCAGTGAGGCTAATGTCTACAGACTGTTGTTATACCAGTCAGGCTAATATCTACAGGCTGTTGTTATACCAGTCAGGTTATTGTCTACAGGCTGTTATGCCAGTCAGGCTAATGTCTACAGACTGTTATACCAGTCAGGCTAATGTCTACAGACTGTTGTTATACCAGTCATGCTTATGTCTACATCTACAGACTGTTGTTATACCAGTCAGGCTAATGTCTACAGACTGTTGTTGTGCCAGTCAGGCTAATATCTACAGACTGTTGTTATACCAGTCAGGCTTACGTTGACAGCCTGTATTATAACGCCAGTCAGGTTTATGTTCACATATCGTTGTTATACTAGTCAGACTAATGTCCACAGACTGTTATAGCAGTCAGGTGAAAGTTCACAGACTGTTGTTATACAAGTCAGACTAATGTCTACAGACTGTTGTTATACCCATCAGGCTATAATTTCCAACGACTGATGTTATACCAGTCAGAATGTTATCATGCTAATTAGGCTCATGCCCACATATTGCTGTTATACTAGTCAGGGTTGTTATACCAGTCAGGCTTAAATGTCCACATGTTATTCTCATGCTAATGTTCACAGACTGTTGTTATATCAGTCAGGTGAAACTCCACATACTGTTGTTATACCAGTCAGACTAATATCCAGGCGCTATTGTTATACCAGTGAGGCTCGTGTCCACAGGCGATTATACCAGTCGCATGTCCCTGTTATGTTGTTATTGATTCTAGTCACCGGGTGCCAAGCCTTCTCATTGGCTTGCTGTTCACTTGACCTGATCTCTTCACCTTGACCTTTGACATTATCAGTCATGTGATCCATAGACTTCCTGTGGGGTCAGGATGTGTTCTAAATCTCCATTTGTCTGATTAAAGCATTGGTACTGGGAGCGCCCTTGTTTCTGCGTAGATTTAGAATCTGGCCAGCGGTGTGTGTCTGTGTGCGTGCGTGCGTGCGTGCGTGTGTTTCTCTCTCTCTCTCTCTCTCTCTCTCTCTCTGTTTGTGTGTATGTGTGTTTCTATCTCTCTCTCTCTCTCTCTCTCTCTCTCTCTCTATCTATCTCTCTGTGTGTGTGTGTGTGTGTGTCTGTGTTTGTGTGTGTCTTTCTCTCTCTTCTGTGTGTGTGTGTGTGTGTTGTGTTTGTGTTTCTCTCTTTCTTCTTTTCTGTGTTGTGTGTGTTTGTCTTTCTCTCTCTCTCTCTCTCTCTCTCTCTCTCTCTCTCTGTGCGTGTGTGTGTGTCTGTGTTTGTGTCTCTCTCTCTCTCTCTCTCTCTCTCTCTCTCTTTTGTTTTGAGTTTCTTAACCTAGTGAATATTAAACTCCCATATCTCTTATAACATATAGCGGAAGATATCTATACTGTATGACTTGTTGGATCATGTCCGTATTATTAGATTGTACTGATATGTTCCAAGACGTTGTGACGTCATCCGTCAACTGGTGTGCTGAAATTATTTGATAACAAAAGTCTAGTCCGATGTTTTAGCTTCAATCTTTTAGTTTTATATATTCCAGTATCCGGAACTGTCTTCCTACAATATTCCCATGTATCCTTCAGTAGTGATGTTATGCCACGTTCCCGCATCATCTTGCCTACTTTCATCATCATCATCCGTCGTCATCATCATCATCATCCGTCGTCATAATTTCTTATGTAACTTATTACGATGATAACCTTGCCATCAGTTATCTCTCTTTCTTTCTTTCACTCATTCACACTCGCACAGAGAGGGGACATGTTTTAATGTTCACTGTCTTTCATTATTAACCACAGTTAATGTCATTTAAATCATATCTATAATATATATATATATATATATATATATATATATATATATATATTAAAATCACTGAATTTTTTTTGTTATCTAGTCAACATTTCGTTTGCAATTAAAACAATCTCGGCATAATGCCTCTTTCGTGAAGGGCACCTCGGTGGTCTAGCAGTAGTGTTAGACCACAGATCACTACCACCCGTGTTCGAATCTCGGCGTGGGCATACCAGAAAGTTGTTTCATATTTGACTTCGCTTTCGTTACCTTTGGAGGTCGCTCGGCCCATTTAGCCTACAATGTGCCCAAAAGTGGCCGTAAAACAAACAATCATCATCATTGAGAAGGTTTGGCCGAAACGAAACGTGTATTATATATTTCACCATCACTTCCACTCAGATCTCATATTTATAAATTGGTTTCGCCAGCATTAATTATAATCTATAAACGTATTTTTTATCCGGCTATTGTAGCTGTGATTGAAGTTTAAATGAGTCACATCAGATGCGGTTATGATTCTTATTGAATGGGGAAGGGGGGGGGGTTACCTCAGAATTTTAATTGGGTAAAAACCGTATAGGATATCTGTAGCTGTAGTTGCTCCCTCTGTCTAATGGCAAGAAAGGGCTCCCAATGAAAGGTCCATTAGTTTTGGCTAATAGTAAATAAGCCGACCCCGTTTGTGTAGCCTTGGCAGTGCGGTACTGCTTGAGAATATCTTAATGAAATAAAGGTACTGGCGCACAAGTTAAACACAGAAGTTAGACACAGATACACGCACACAGAGTCAATCCTTACACACACACACACACACACACACACACACCTATCTGGTATATTATTAGGCGGATATTAGCTATTGGCTTTTGTGTGATTGTTGACTGTTTTTATGCTCAAAGTCATCCAGTCCATGACTGATTATGTTTGGTTTATTGTGACAGGGTTTACATTACAACTAGACGACTGGCAGCCTGTTGTGGTGGAGATGACTCAAGTGTTGTGGGGCACTTTTTCTGTGTGCCAGTCAGCAATTTCATCACGTTAATGACATGCTAGATGTTGTGTGTCTGTCTGTCTCTGTGTGTGTGTGTGTGTGTTGATTGACTCTGTGTGCGTGCGCGCGCGCCCGCGTGAGACTCAGAGAGAGAGAGAGAGAGAGAGAGAGATCCCCAACAAAAAGCACCGCGCTGTATCATACCGCTAGGTGGCGTTCTCCGCCCGGTGAGCAGGCGCCTGGCGTATAATACTCTTTTCCTTGTAACAGCGCCCTGTAGCCTCTGTCACCCGACCTTTGACATAACACGCAACAAAAATCAATGCCCCGTTTTTCGGCCATCTCTCCAAACAGACATCGGGCATAAGAAACACACGCTGCCTTCTGTCTAACCATGAGAGGAGCAAAAAAAAAGGAATAGCGCACAAAAACGGCACGCCAAGAATACAAACCAGAGAGAGAGAGCCTTAATACCAGATCGACCTTGCCAAGTTCCTTCCCACAGTTTTCACCATTTTAATTCTCAGTCAGGGTTCCTCCTCAGCAGACACGGGGGCGGGTTTTTTTCCTACTCTGTCATTTTTTCCTCGCCGGTGATAAGTTTTTTATCCATCCGAAATTCGCAGCAGCGCGAAATGGCAGAGACCGCGACCTGTAAATATTGAGTTCCGTGGAGAAAGGGGGGGATTGTACCGAGAACAGGTGCATATTGTTAGCGTGTAATGTTAGTTGTGTTGATTATTTACTGTGGTGAGGTCATGCTGAGCCATTACTTCCTTTGTCGTGCTCTGGTCGCCGCCCGATGCGGCCAGCCGATCCTCCCGGCACCACTCGCCTTGACCCCATCGGTTGACCTGCGGTGTGAACTTCGACCGACGGCTGTCCAGTTTTCTCCTTATTGCGCTTCAGTCCGTGTTTGTCACCGACTGATGGAGGTCGGACCCCCCCCCCTTTCCCGCTTCTTGCCTCCCCCCCCGCCTCCATCCCCCCCGACTGATTCCCGCTGTAATAGATGTTCTGGTTATAAGTTACCATATTTGGAAAGATTTTATCTCTTCTCTGAGGCAGTTAGTAATGGTCACTGTGACAATTTTGTAGTATTTATTATATAACAAATAACAATTATTCAGGTATTTATGACATAGGAGATGGTCATATAGTATTCTCTCTCTCTCTCTCTCTCTCTCTCTGGCGCCTCCGTGGTCTAGCGGTAGCGTATTGAACCACAGATCACTATCACCCGTGCTCGAATCTCGGCGTGGGCATATCTGATGGGTGTTTCATCTTTGACTTCGCTTCACTACCTTTGGAGGTCGCCATTTAGCCTACCATGTGCACAAAAGCGGCAGTAAACACTAATCATCATCATCATCAGCTCTCTCTCTCTCTCTCTCTCTGTGTGCGTGTGCGTGCGTGAGTCTGTACGTGAGTGTGCGTGCATGCGTGCGTGTGAATTTCGGTATTAACATTTTCTCCATTATGGCCAGAGGCCCACTGAGATGTAAACTGTTAACAAATGGTGATAGCTTCTTGTTCACATGATCCAGGTCAGAGAAGCCATTCAGGATTGGAGTCGCCTAATCTAATGTGAAAGAGAACACTCTTCTGGCCGAATTTTGTTAATGATTCTGTTTATTTTTACCCCGAAAAGAAGTGTATGCGGCGCGGATTATCATTCTTTCTGTTAAGCCTCCCTCTGTAGTTCTTTAGCGGGCAATTTGTGTGAATTAGAAGCGTAAAGTAGTATTTAGTTAATTACGGCATTGTTGTGTTGTTGGTTGTGAGAAATTCAAACAATGCTGTTTATATATCGGGATAGTTTTACGACGTCCGAGATGCTACTGCGTAGTAAAGTATTTTGATTCATTAATTCAGTTTTGGTATTTGTTCGTTAACTTTCTGCGGCTAATTCGTAAACCGAATATTAAAACAACGTAGGTTTTGAACAGTATTGTTTTAGTAATTTTTATTTAATTTTGAAGTTTTATTTTGAAACAGCAAATCGTTGTTCGTGGGAATTGTGGGTTTATTTGTTGTGTGTTATTAATTTATTTCTGATAATTTGAAGTCTGGTGGCTAGGCCTAGCTCTGTCCCCCTAAGGTAGCGCTCATTTCCGATCCATGCCAGTGACGGCTGTGTTGTAAATTTGCTGATAGTCATTGTGATGCTGGGCTGTATACACGCTGA
Source organism: Paralvinella palmiformis (assembly GCA_025642065.1). Taxonomy (NCBI): domain Eukaryota; kingdom Metazoa; phylum Annelida; class Polychaeta; order Terebellida; family Alvinellidae; genus Paralvinella; species Paralvinella palmiformis. The sequence goes on along the minus strand of JAODUP010000418.1, from coordinate 294,121 downwards.
GATGTGTACTGCCATCTAGTAGTTACTTTAAACACTACCCAGAGTAGCCCGGTTAATATGTGATTTGATCCGGGGTCAACCTTTCCATCTCAGATGAGGCAGAGGTCAGCAGTCAGGGGTCATCATTAAGTGGATCGCTAGACGGGAAGTTTAGTAACTCGACTTGTTTGTGGCGGTTCTGATTTATGTAGTGTGTGTGTGTGTGTGTGTGTGTGTGTGTGTGTGTGTGTGTGTGATATTATGTAATCATGTTATCCGTTTGGTGTGATATATATAATGTTGTGATAATACTGCCTGTATTATAACTAATTACACCGGCAATAGTTTAACATTATACGTACAGCAATTGTGTTTGAGTTTAAGTCAGAGAGGGGTTCAGTTCATGAATTTGGGATGTTTACCAAATATTTCTCAGACATATGGGATCTCTACAAGAATTATTATTTGTACACCGGGATGTATTCAAGATGTGTACAGACATTTGTGCCGTCTAGAAAATGTGTGCAGACAGATAATTGTGATATTTACTCGTTGTATCACTGTCATGGATATGCCTGACATGGATATGACCTGGATATATATATATATATATATATATATATATATATATGAAGTCATGGTATCTCTGAAATATTTCCGGTGTTGAAGTTATTTAGTTGGGTTCCGGATCGTTGTTCTGGATCTCTGCTGCTTTAACCGCATCTATCAAATGATCCCCGTAAAATCCGGCCTTACACCTGGACGGGGTCGGCTCGTTTTATCCGGAAACATCTGGTAGCGGGCAGAACAATTAGACAAGATGAGGAGTAAAATGGAGCATACTCTGGGAGCGAACGTCTCTTCAGGATTAAACTCCGGCTAAGTGATTAGCAGTGTTAATATTAATGTTGCTGTTTTAGTTGTTGTGGTTCCGCTGGCTGGGCTGCTGTGCTTTATCAAGACGTCTGCCGACAAACTTGCTAAAGTTTCCTTGTAAAGTAAGGAGATGCTAATCGTCTGGTGATTGTTAGTTGCATCTAGCCGTTGCAGAGGTTATCTCAAACATTAACGTTCAATTACCGGCTCTCTCGCGCTAGTCCTCTGCCCATTTTATGTAGCATTGTTTACCTGGCACTTCTTTATATGCCTGCGTTATTTCGTTGCCGACTTATTTCTTTAATAACCTGTGGGTTTTTTGCTGTTGCTCGTCAGCTTCCCTGTTTCTCTGTACACTGATGTGGTAACTCACAGGCATATTTAACTGCAGGATGCATTTTTAACACGAAAAATGTAAACCAGGTGAGTTTAATTGATGTGGTAACTCATAGGCATATTTAACTGCAGGATACATTTTTAACGCACAAAATAGTTAAATAAGTGAGTGTAAATTATATGGTAGCTCTGGCATTTTTAACTGAGGAAGCATTTTTAACGACAATAAAACGTAAAATAAATTAGTATAAATTAACTAAATTGTTATTAATAAAATGATGTTTTTTTAATGAGATACATATCTGTTCTTATCCGTTATTATGATACTAATTACTGTCGTTCATTTGTTGTAGGTTTTGGCATTTTAGATCATATAAAGTAGATCTACTACTGGGGCGTGCTTGTATTTTGTGGCCAGTACTAAATTTAAAAAAATTTGGGCGTGCCCGTGTTGCTGACTCGATCAATTTATTGTTTGCCTGGCTGATCGTTGTGCAGCATATTGGCCTATTTAATATATTTATTTCATTTTAAATGATTGTTTCATTCAACAAATCAATCATCACGCACGCATGCCCGCAGGATATATATTTATGTGTGTGTGTGACAATTGTGTCTTCTTGGCGAAGAAATCATTCCTAAATGACTGCCAGCACCACTAAGCCCCCATCAGGTGCTCCAAACACCAGGTCTATCAAGCTTTCTTGTTTATAGCAAGAACAAACAAAAAAAACCTAAATGTTATTGCAATGAAGTCGTCATTTCTAAGTTTAAGAAGAGCTTTCACTGTATTGCCTAATCAGTGACTATCCTGTCATTGTCTGGATGTCATATATACCTGTGTTTATCGGCGCCAGGTTGCTGTGTTAATCAATGTTTTGCCCGGTGTTTATTCTAATTGGTGTGTATTTTGTTATGGAGGTTCTGTTCTACCAACAGAGACAGTTTGTGTGTGTGTGTGTCTGGAGAGAGAGAGAGAGAGAGAGAGAGAGCATGATTCATTGGAGTGAAGTCACCGGTTTGTGGGGATGTTGTTTCTTCAGCTCAGTACGGGCCCGCTATGCTAGTAGCGCAGCACTGATGTTATCTGACTTGGCTAAGCTAGACATATGATAGGCACCTGTTGCTAATGTGTAATTCGTGTAAATATATCAACAACACATGTCTAACATAGTGACACCGTGTAGAGTGAGAGAGAGAGAGAGAGAGAGAACCTGACACCTTTTTATAGAGACATTACTTGGCTGGTAGACAGAAGTCATATATTATACTTAACTGTCTAACGTGTGTGTGTGTGTGTGTGTGTGTGTGTGCGTGCGTGCGTGCGTGATTTATACACCAGAAACTTCCACGCTTTATTACCAACAACAAACTTACGCCCGGGTAAACACTGTCTTCATAGTAGTTATATAACGTTGCCAGTAAGACATGGACTCCTCTTCCCACAAGAATTCCCCACCCACTTCCTCCTATCTTCCCACAACTCCACCCACCCCCATGCCACCTATTTACTGCTTCTAACTGTAAACCACGTGGTAGTATACCAGATGAAGTGTCCAATCTTGTTATCATCTTCTGTTCATCATTATCTCTTTGTTAATTATTGATAATGACAGACAGGTGTTGTGCGATCCGGGTGAGAACGCTATTGCGGAATGTCAGGGTTGAGGATCCAGGATTTGCCGTACGGATGATCAGATCCCATGTTAGCTTCCCCTGGCTTTGGTGCTGCACCCTGGTGAATGAAACGGTCGTCATAAGAGACATATCCCCTTAATCAAGTTTGCATGTGTTGAGTGGCAATGATTTGTGTCTGTGAACTCTTTATGCGAATTTCAGATGTCCTAAACAGGCTTGAGTCATACATTTTAAAAGGATATTTTAATAAATCAGATCAGATAATTTTTTTAATTTTATTTTATTTGTTCATTCATTGCGCAATAGTTATATATATATATATATATATATATATATATTAGTTTGGAATTAAGTACTACTTCATGTCTAGTGATTGGTTGGTCCTGTATTTAGATTAAGGGTCGGCGTTTTTCCCTTTATAAAATTATTTTTTTCTATTCTTGCTGAATTGCTCTTTTGATTAAATTAATCAGTTGGCGAGAAATTCCATCGGCCACCATCAATGTTCATGCTCCACTGAATGGTGCCAGGTTTCCTCAAATGATGCTGGAAAACAAACCTTTATTTAATGCATCTTCTTCGATTCGATCATATTAAAGGAGAAGCTATTTATGTTTGATATTTGTTTTTACAAAATTGGATTTATAATAACTGTAGACCAATTTAGGTGTCGTTTTGTTACGTCATTGTGTAATAAATATATATATATATATATATATATATATATATATATATATATATTGATTATGGTTCGTCAGTTATTCACACTGAGTTCTTAAAAACTCTCTGAACTATTCTTGGTGTTGTAATAACGCAGTATTTGGTATAGATTATTCAACTATGGAATAGATGTTCCGGTATGAGTTTAATAACAATGGTTGGTATGTAAATAAATGTGTAAATGTTGCTGTTTTACGGCCACTTTTGTCCACAAGGAGGAAGATGAAACACCCTTCTGATATAGCCGGGCCAAGTTTTAACCCAGGTGCTATAGATATGTGGCCAACTGCGCTACCAGTTAGGCCATGCAGGTCGGTGTGTAAGTTTGTTCTCTAACGTATCAGTGTTAAAAGTATAGACAGCTGAACAGTAGAATTAGTTTGAATTGTGTGTGTGTGTGTGTGTGTGTGTGAGAGAGAGAGACAGAGCATTACTGTTAAGTGTTAATAAGAATCAACTGAAAACAGCTGTAGGCTTAAATATGTTATAATATCTAGGTAGCACCGATACGCGTGCTGTTATTATTTCTCAACTCAGTTTTAAGCCTAGATCCATAACAGCTACTTGTACTAATATTACCCACTGTGTGACTGGCTGGCTACCTACTCATCGCTTCAGTACAATACTACCGGCTCGTGTGCCGTGTACGTGTTCGGGATTACAGGAAGGAGTCTCGTATCGGGAAGGCCTGCCGCCGCGCTGCCTTGTGTGTCTGTCTGTCTCTCTTTCTCTGTGTGTGTGTGTGTGTGTGTGTGCCCAGTTACTGTGATTGTCAGTTAATTGCTCCACAGCGTATAGCCGATACTACCGATACGACGCTAACAGCCCAGCCTCAATGTTTTATAGCGTCTGTCTATTTAATATCATCTCTCTACCATCACGGTCTTATGGCTGTTCCGGGATCGGATGACCCGACTCCTCATCTATCATCCATTTGGACTTCTCTTCCCTCTTATCTGGGAAGGTCATTATCGGGGTTATGCCGCACAAGTGCTGATTAGTTCGAGAATGATGATGCATTCAGCAGCCACAGCAGCAGCCACAGCAAGTAATTGGTTTTTATCTGACTCTATATTCGGAGTGATGACCTTGTAAAATATCAGAAATCAACAATCACGCTGAAGGGTAAGGATACGGGTATTAATTGTATTGTGTCCGGATGATACTGAAAGGTATGAGTCCGGGTTCCGAGAGATTGCTGTCCGTTTATATTTTTCTACCAGGTCTGGTTTTGAATAGGTGCTGCGTGTACAGGCGCGCGCGCGTGCTCGCGCCCGCGTACACCAGTAGGCACTAATGAGACAATCCAAAGGCAATACTCTGATGAATGGGTCCACTGGTGTGATTATTGTTATTCTTCATTGTCATTAAGCACGGTGTGTTTTACCAGCTGCTGATTGAGTTGTCAGGTCTCCATTCATCATCGTCGTCGTCATCATCACTATCGTGACCTTCGCCATGATGATGATGATCATCATCATCATCGTCTTCACTACCACATCATCAACATCGATCATCATCACTACCATCACATCACCATCACTACCACATCATCATCACTGCCACATCATCATCACTACCATCACATCATTATCATCACTGCCACATCGTCATCACTACCACATCATAATCACTGCATCACATCATCATCATCACTATTACATCATCATCATCACATCATCATTACCACCACATCATCATTACCGCATCATCATCACTACCACATCATCATCATCACTACCACATCATCATCATCACCACCACCACCACATCATCATCATCAACACCACCACATCATCATCACTACCACATCATCATCACTACCACATCATCATCATCACTACCACATCATCATCACCACCACCACATCATCATCAACACCACCACATCATCATCACCACATCATCATCACTACCACATCATCACCACTACATCATCATCATTACCATCAGCAGCAGTAACGTGGCATATACTAGGTAACTGGATATACAGCCTGCCCATACGTCAATTGATGCGGCTATAAATAATGAGGCGACTAAAATAAATGATAATATATGAGGTGTTGTATGGCCCGATGGACAATAAGAAACCGTAGGAATGCTGGCATCGTACTTGTAGATCGGCTTTGGAAGAATATTGGCTAGCATACAGCATCTCTGGGAGAGCGCATGTACTACACGTGACTGTATGATAAATGAATAAAATAGTAGATGTATCATCATCATCATCATCATCATCATGTTATGCATCTATGGGACTGCTCCAATGTAATCGTATTCCGCTGTATTGTTGACGACAACAAAAGCTATCCTGTTATGAAAAGTAAACCGTTAACATTATTCTCTAACGAGTAAGTGTCTTCACCTCGTAACATTATCGTGTATCATCAAGTATAGAGACATTTGTCATTGGACAACGGTAACACCTTGATTCATTATTACCGCCAACAGGTGTAGCTCAACTTTGACAGCCCGCTCCCTCACTCACTCTCTCTCTCTCTCTCTCTCTGTGTGTGTGTGTGAGAGAGAGAGAGAGGGAGAGAGAGAGAGAGAGAGAGAACAGGTTAAACCGCCCATCATACAGCCAGATAGATAAATGCCTACTATTAGCGGTTAATTTCAGATTGCTGGGCGAGATATGTTAGCTAACACCGTCATTAGCCGGTGTGATGTTTTCAACTGCCAGTCTGCCACTTCTTGTCACCGTGCCCCCCCCCCCCCTTTCTACGAAAAGCCATTTCTTAAAGGTGTCCGTGGCCTGGCGATAATTGAGGGGGAACATCGGGCTAATTGTACTGTTAGTGGTAGCTATTGACGATGGTTACAAAATGTCCGCGTTTGTTTGTTTAAATACGCATTATTGGTATTGTCTTACGGCTTTAACAATACTTATGTTCGATATATCTATCAGGTGAAGATGTCGTCGTTTCCCCTTCTTCCTGTTGGCTGATGTCCCGGGTTGTGTTTTTTTTTTGGGGGGGGAGCATCTCAGGCGCAGTATACGGCTAGTCGTTTGTTGTTGTGCGGTGGGTTCTCTCCCTAACCGCATCTTCGCATCACACACTGATGTGACTTTGATGAAGCTTGAAGCCGTCCATCTGTCTCCTGGGGATCGCACCGCCGCCGACCCAGGTCTCCCCGCCGCCACCTTGGACGCGGCCCGCCACCGCCGAGCTCTTACGTCGGCCACGGAAGTGGGCTGGTCTGTGCTGGGGGGTGTCCGGGATGCTGATAGAGAGAGAGAGACATCTGCCTAGGTTATTGGAGCAGTTCAGCACTTGATGTCGGAGCGAGTAATGAAGGCTTCTTTGTGTCTACTATCGAGACCACTATAGTAGCCATTATAGACCCCGCCGATATCTGGTAACCGAGCTGAATATAGGCGATATTATAGGAAGAGTGGCTTTGTGTTTGTTTGTCTGTGTGTGTGCGTGTTTGTGTGTGTGCGTGCGTGTGTGTGGCGGCTATCTGAGAGCTTGTTATAACAGTAATAACGTGCCGCTCGCTCGCCGCTTACAGCGTAGACCTGCGCTTTGGATATATTTATAGTATATATATATATATATATCACAACAATCAGAGAGAGGCCATATTTTAAAATATACACTCAACAACATGTGGATAAACGTCGGTGTGGGGTAAGTGATGGCTTTGTAGTTTGTTGTTATTGTAGTAGAGTCTACTGTTGTTGTGTTTATTATGTGGGATATGTAGATCTATTGCTGTTTAGTTGTAGGCAACTTCTGTATGCACACACACAGTAACACACACACACAGTGACACACACACATCAACCATGATATTAAACGTGATAGCCACGTTCAGTAGGATTATGGATAATGATGTCAGTTGTCAACAAAAACCTAGCTAACTGACAACACAAGTGTTAGTGTCTGGGTTGTGTCACGATGGATACTAGTCTAGACGAGAGGAGGAGAGTCCTTGTATAATTTGTCTTATTTATCATTTGATAATGGTCCTCTGAGACTAACCTGTGTGGGAAGGTTTTTTTATTTGAAATGAGGATTGCCATAGACATAGTAGTCTATACTTTATAAACTCTCTCTCTCTCTATATATATATATATATATATATATATATATATATATATATAATAAACCCCAATAGATTTATAGAACTATGTCTGTGAACTTGGATCACAGATCACTACCACCCGAGTTCGAATCTCGGCGTTAGCCTATCTATTAATCTAAAGGCTGTTTCATCTTTGACTTCGCTTCATTACCTTTGCAAGTCGTTCGGCCCATTTACTACGATTTGGCCTACCATGGTGGACACCGGTGGCCGTAAAACACCAATCAGTCATCATCGTAATAGAACTATGTGTTATTTTCGGCCATCTCTCCCATTTCAGTCAAACTCGTATTTATAATCCGGAACGATTTATCTTTATACAGCCAGACACGAAACAATGCACACAGACCGTTCTGGATCGTTACTGTTAAGCCGTCATCCTATGTTTTAGTTAACGTAGGGTCACCATTCTCTGATTCAGCCAGCGTCCCTTGATGAATCAAGCGGATTACTTAGCTGGGAGATAGTCTATAAGATTAATGCCCTTTAGATCTAGTACACTGCTAATAGGCAAGCTGCTGGCCACAGGACTGTAACAATGATTGACTGAGCTGACCACAGGACTGTAACAATGATTGACTGACCTGACCACAGGACTGTAACAGTGATTGACTGACTGTACTGATTATTACACCATTTGATAATACTCTCTGTCCACATTTATGGTCCTTTGTGATTGTTTACCTAGTAGCTCTATTATTATTATTATTATTATGCAGTCTGTTGTATGTTCTCATTGTAGACTATTATTATCACCGGGAAAGTGAGCTAGCTGTCAGTCCTACTACTGACATAGATTCTCTGCGCGCACGCGCGTGTGTGTGTGTGTCTGAGCCTCTGGGGGCATTGTTATGATGTGTCTGTTGACAATAATAGCTGTCTGTTGTTAGTTATGGCATTACTCTATACTTACCTTATAGCCTCCGTCCTTCCATTTGTCTGTCAGACTACAGTCTGTTGATTTACAATACATTATCTGCTGATGTTTGACGCCAGCTTCACTCTGTTTGTGGCTGGCATGTTAATAGGGCTAACATTCTCTTGCCAGCAATTACAGCTCCAGGTTTCTCTCTCTCTCTCCCTCTGTGTGTGTGTGTGTGTGGACACTTCACACCTGTTTATTGATGCCGGTATATAATGATGCTGATAGTCTGGGCACCAAGAGAGAACATTTACACCTAGATTGATAACCTTGTTATTATGCCAAGTACAACACCAGATAGAGAGTTGGTCTATATAGTAGGCCACCAACTGAATCAGTGAATGAAATGCCAGTACTATAGTAATAACATACTGAACTGTTGTAGCACATGATTAGTTTGTCAAGGTGTTCTTGTTTTAATGTTGATATAATTATCAGGTAAATAGATAGCAACATAAATACTATTAATAATATTTTATTCTATAGATTATATCATATTGACAATCATTAGCGATTAGTATTACACCTGCAAATAAATATAATTCGTTGTACTAACTCAGTTAATATTAATTTATCTACTGTAATGTTATGATAACGTCGTTTATTAAAGTTTGAGGTTTTACTCCTGTCCGTTCCTGTCTCTGTTTGTCGTTGTTGAAAACTGTTTTTTGGGGCTTCTGTACCTCGATGTGTCACTAATTTGACAGGATAAAAACATAAAAGTCAACAAATATATACCTTAATATGGCGACTACCGTACTCACGCGAATACGGGCCCCGGCCGCTATTGTTTTCGATGACTGTTTTCCCCCGGCGGCTATTCATGTCAACGTATTGTACGAAATTTGCGTTTTTATTAAAAGATAATAATAAAAAGACATGTCATAGAATTTGCACAACATTTATAGTAGTGTTCATGCACAACATATTTATAAATCGGCCAAGGGGATGTGTATCTTCGTTTGTTTTCTTCGAGGGGGGGCTTTTATTTCAAATCATATTTATCCCCGGTCCCTGTTCGAGCATGCTCCTGTTCGAGCAGAGGCCCTTATTCACGTGAGTTGTTATACTTATTATAGCAGATTTGATTCGTAGATACTGAAGTGGTAGGGGCAAATATTTCTCGAAGTGGGGGAAAACCTGGAATATTGGGAAATACTTATTGTTGATCCCGTTATTGGGCATTGTGTTATTTGTTCAGTTTGGGATAGCTTCTTGAGTTTAATTTATGATTTTATCACGGACATACCAATAATACATGACATACTTTGAGAATACATAAGAGAATACATAACAAGCGCAGCAAGTAGACAAAGTTCCGTCTGTTCTAAGGTTTGGCTTCCAGGATGAAATCAAAAGTGGCCAGAAAAGATAGCAATTTCAATTCTATGGTAGTAATTCTAGGGCTCACTCACTGCATGATTTGTTGGTAATGCAATACACGTGTGTGTGTGTGTATCTTATTGTATGATAGCAACATTTATTTGGCCATTAATTTTATGTTTCCATAAACCTTCCCCCCCCCCCAAAGTCCATTATTTCCCAGTAATTACTAGTATGTGCTGCTTGAAAGTTGACACCCTGTACTGTATTGAACCATGCGTGCATGCACATGCTATGCTTTTTAATATATAGGTAGACTATCTGAGTCAGTGGTCTTTCACTAGAACTTGAACATTGGATAGCACCTTATAGATGTGGATGATATGGAGCTGATAGCGTTGTTCGTATTATGCCAAAGAACATGTTATACAAATTTTACTATAAACGAGAATGTTTGTATGTATATCAGAACTAGTAGACAATGGTGTCTTAACATGCCAAATGTGTCACCAAATTATCGTCATATTTCATTTATTGATGAGAAAAGTGATCCGGCTTTTATTATAAACATGTCTCAACATTATGATTATACGATGAGGCAAATTAGATCCTTATATGGCAGAGGAAAGTTACTGGTTAGCTCTTTTAGAAGTTATTTAGATTAACTGAAATCTTAACATTTTATTTTTTTTTGTTTTTTTGTCACTTGTGATACAATTTCATTGCCAGAACATCATCAGAGGTTAAGATTTTATACAAGCAAATAAGTGGAATACTGTTTGATCACTCTCGGCAATATATTAGTATAATATGTCAGTGTGATATGCAATATTATTAATGTGGGTTTTTTTGCCAACCATGCGCAGGTGGTAGTCTAAATGGGGTAAGCAATCTTTAGTGGCAGAATGAATGACTTGACACACTAATATCAGATGTAGGCTAACCGGGATTTGAACCTTGAAGTTATCAAGATCGAATCAAAAACTTAGCTAACAATATATATCACTTCATCAGCGCTAATCTTATCAGTATGTTATCACCATTAACGCCATCAGCCTTCACCCTGAATGAAGATTGGCTGATGCGGGGGTGGCGGGAGTTTAGATTGTAGGGGAATCTTAGCAACTCATTAACATAATTAAGAAACTTTCTTTAAGGCTTGTTGTGGGAAAGTCATAGGCTCTGAATACTGAACCACAGTAACAGCAATAGGGTGTTTTTTTGGACAAATAGTCCGCCTTGGGCTGGATATAATATGTTTTGAGTTTTCTAAGAGTCAATTGGTACGAGTTGACTCACTGGTGGGTGTAGCTAGCCCGTAGCCACCGCATTGTATGGAGTGTGATGTTTAAGTTACGGTGACAAGATTGCAAAACGTGCGGTTTATTTTTCGCCATATAAACCTAATGATAGCCCATTCTCATGCATGGTAGAAAGTAAATTTATAGAACATAAATGTAGAATGGAATCTTGGCAGTTTAGCAATCTACTGATCTCGATTGGCTGGTGGGGTTAAAATTTGAATAATGTATTACAGCTATGACGGTAATAAATTCTGGTCTGTTGTAATTGTACTGTCAAGTTAGTAACCCTTTGGCTGTCAAAGTTGTCATATTGCAATCTTCGTCGGGAGTAAAACTTGTAATCGTTGTGGATGTTTTGTGGATGTTTTTAGTGAAGATAATAAAAGTTGTCCAATCCACTTGGAGGGCTATTATCGTTGAATATGATCAGCTAGAGAAAACGTTGCGGATGACGTCAGCTTACAATCAACATGATATTTACGTATATAAATAACATCATATATTGCATGTAATGTTCAGCTTTTACAAGACGCATGAACTAATTGGTCCACTGCTTAAGTAGTCTATGGAAGCCGAGTAGCGTCTAGTAGTGGGCAGTCCTGTCCATGTTAATTCCGTATGATGATCTGCATTTTCGAGCCAGGAGTAAAATGATCCGGATGTGAAATGTTGATAGAAATGGATTTCTTACAACTTCGTCGACAGTCTTATTTTTGTTTGGTTTTTTGTCGACAACGATGGCGCATTTCTACAATATAAGTATTGTCTTCTGTACTCGACAGGTGTAGCTCAGACTGGTGGCAAGCCACTGACCATGGTCAATTCTGTGACGAGGACAACCGCGTCACCGCTTAGCCAACCATCTCCTGGTACGTGCATCACCGCCGCTAGTAGTAACGCATCTCTGAGTGCCGCTAGTAGGCAGTCCAGTTTCGCCGCCGCATTACGTAAGCTAGCAAAACAGGCCGGCGACACAGGTAGGTCGGGTCGGGTCGGTGGCTGGGTGTGGTATACGGCGAGTAGATGTGTTGTAATGAGTGGGTTGTGATGAACCAGGGTCGCCAGGCGATCCAAGGTGACAAATAATGAAGGGCTAGAAAAACTTGGTACGGGGTCAGGCGGGGTCACGGGTAACGTAATGTCAGATGTGATGCATCATGTCAAGAGGACGTCGTTTCGTCGCGATACGAGGTTACACGTGATACAAGGTTACTCGTAATAGATCACATAAAGTCCACATTATATGTCAGACACGAAACAGTGGCATACGATATATGGGGTTCTGTAACATCAGAAGAAGGTCGCTGACCGTAAGGTCACACATCACAACATCAGGTCATATATAATGTAAGCTAGCCTTGTCCCTAACCTGATCAATATTATATTGGAAGGTGTAAATTTGTAGGTTCTCCTATGTTTTGACGTTGAAGCCTTTACCTGTGTGTGTGTGTGTGTGTGTGTGTGTTAGGCAGAAATTTATTGTAGATCTATAGATGTTCATCAGTCGCTTCTCCTATCTACACTATAGCAGTGCTACCTCTGACCTTATGAGATACCAATCATATACGGTCTGTGGTAACTGTTGACATTATGGCCCGTGAAAGCCAGCCAGCTCAGCGCTTATGGTGTGCTAGATTATAATGCATGAACCTTGGTATGAATCCACTCACTTACTGCAAGTGGTCAGTATTAATGGCCTTTTGTGTTCTCATTGATTGTCTCACCTGGCATCGAGCTTGAGGTTGAATGAGATGAATTACAATGAATTAATGCGCTTTATAAATTGGGGTTTACAAATTGTATACAGTTTCATATAGTTTTTAGAATTAATGTGGCATCACAAATCTAAGCTATAATTCGGGTACGTTGAAACAGCATAGCAGATTTTAAACTATGATATAAAATATTATTATTATTAAATATTGGATAAGTATAACATTCATTATATGTCTACTGAGCGCTAAGTAAACAGTCGGTAACAAAGATATCGGCGTGCGGCTCGGCAGTACTTAACAATGTCATCACCTTCATACACCCTTCGCTCCAGGTGCAGATGTCTTCAGGGGGGTGAATTTTGTACGTCTCTTATTGAACTGCTGCTAAAATTAAAACGGTAAATTGTTTTAAGAGTGGCAGCAGGGTGGCACTTTCAATGCTGTAAAGCTGGTGTGGTGCTTCTGTTTTATGACCTCTCTCTCTCTCTCTGTGTGTGTGTGTGTGTGTTGAGATTTGAGATGAGTATGAAATGAGGTGTAGAAATGATAGTCATCTGACACCTAGGGAAGAGATTTGAAAAGAGATTGCCCTGATTCTTTAGACTGCTCTAGGTTCTGTGATGTTGATGCTGGTCATCTATGATAGTGTTTGTGCTGTAAAACCGTCCATTTTGCAAATGATAGTTTATGTTAATGATCTGTCAACGTGTGATGTGTACTGTGTCTAAATGTGTATATCTGAGTGACTGTGTACCGAGTTATCCCGCTCGCCAACTATACGTAGATGAATTTAGCTTTTAACACAGTATGTACATTAATTAAAGTCGCAATATTTTAATCTATTTTATATTAGATTGTGGTCATATTATTATTGTAATATATTTATTTTTATTCGTGGTGACTTTTATTCAGAAAACACTGTATTTTCAACTCTTCGCTCAGCAAGTGCACATATAGCCGGCTACTTTACTCCAGATACTGAGAATTGTGTCGATTTTACACAACTCCCCCCCCCCCCTCTGTTAGTACCTTAATAGGTACAGATTGTGTTGTTGTTTCCAACAATGAGCTCTCGTCATTAGAAGAAATTATTTGAAATCTCTTGTTTTCATCGTTGTGTAATCTTTCCGACTGGTAACATTACTAGCACTGTTCGTAATTATCTGCTGGTTATTATAAAAAGGGGAAAAGCCATTTCAATCACCAGTAATAGTATTCAGTTTCACCATTCCTTTAGGCATATTGGTGTATATTTGTGCTAATTTACAATTTAGAAAATATTTTAAATTATCAAACTTTAAAAAAAAACACACGGCATAAAGCCGACGATGAAGGTGTTTTTAATTTAAGAACCCACCATTGGACGTACAACCAACGAGAAACAAGTTTGTCATAATGCACTCGAATATGGTTTAAGATCGCAGCTTTCACGGGTCATTATGATAAATTATACAATGGTTTAAGACGGCCATTTTGCTACTGGCACTATGGCCAGAATGTAGCTATTATTGATTTGTTTAAGCATGTATCCAGTCGTTCGCGACCACGAGACCACAGAGATGATAGCGTTTGAAAAATTATCCTTTCAGATCCGCACGACAATGCCAAAGAAGTCTCGCCCGGATCTTCTGCCCTGAATGCCCCAGCAGCATCTAGCGACAAGAACCAGGAAGCGAATCCTTTGTTTAGCAAGTCAACAGCGCCGTCTGGTACCATTTCTGGAAGTCGTATTGGCCAAAGTGTTAGCGGCTCATCGCAGACCACTACACCGACCCCCTCACACAGGCCCTATCTGGATAACAGAAAGGTAAATAGCAGGTGTTTCTATACACAAATATAGGTGGCTGATTATGCGATTTCGTTCGACGTATTATTTAGCCTGTCTGACAGCTATTACAGCCGTATTTACGGTGTGTCTCTTTGTAAATAAGATATGGCTATTGTTTTTGATCAACTCCATTTGGTCAAAGTAATCTCGGTTTTGAGTTATGTACGGTTAGATCATCGGAAAGATTTGGGGACTTATTAAATCTGACCTTGGCATTTGTGATCTGCAGCCTGAAGCCAGGTCCACTGTTGGCAGATGAGAGATTGTATCATAGCTGAAAACACACACACACACACACACAGCTATTGAAGATCAGATGGTTCTTGACTGGAAGACAGCACAACTGACTGTGACAAACTGACCTGACCCAGATTGGAGTTCAGTATATGCTGTTTGCTAATATTAACTAAGCTGAGATGTGCTTTAATACAGAGTGGTGGCATTTTTGTTGACACCGAGGATGTGCCCACAGAGGACAGTCACTCGCTTGTGATATGCATTGCCCTGGAGATAAACTTTGTAATGCCAAAGATACCATTGATCAGACTTTTTTCTTTGTAGCGTATGTTAATGCTATCATTCAGTGTTGACTGACAGCTGAATGAGCATCTGGGTAATATGAGATGATGATTGATGTTTTACAGCCACTTTTGGGCTCAATGTAGGCTAAATGGGCCGAGCGACCTCCAAAGGTAATGAGCCGAAGTCAAAGACGAGACAACCTTCAGATATGCCCACGCCGGGATTCGAACACCCCGAGATTCGAACATGGGTGGTAGTGATCTGTGGTCCAGCACGCTACCGCTAGACCACGGAGGTGCCCTCTGGGTAATATGAGGCCAATAATTGTAAATTAGTGCCTGATAATTTATTAGTCTATTATTGGCAGTTGAAAATAGTGTGCGGCTTAAGAGTGAATGGGGGTACCTTGTTTAGCCTTGGCACTAATCAAACTTGGAATATGTCACTGAGAGGGCTGAGTCTATAAAAAAAAGTGTGAGGAAACATCCTACAAACACAGATGTGAGTGGGATTCGAACTCGTAGGCTGGAGGTTTTCGGTGCAATGTTCTAACCACTGTGCTATTGGAGTGTGCGCCCACGCTACCTAACAAGTTGATGATTGTGCTCGATATGTTTGGCACCAAATACAAGGTATACGGGTACTCGGCTCTAACCAAATGGAAATCTGTTTGTTTTTATAGATGCGCACTGCAGGGCCGAGTACAGATTATGAAACAGTTAGTAGCCCGAGAAGTACTTTTAAGCCTGCTAACCGGCTTCCTTGTGTGTAGCTTGCCATGTTTTTTAAATATATATCTCGCTGACGCTTTCAATTTTTATCCAAATTATCAAATTCTACAAAAACTAAGCAAACTCGACACTTCCTCAGCTGTCACAAACCTGTACCGTCAATGTAACTAGCATAAAGTGAACACTGATTATAATCTGTCTGTTTTGTTTGCATATCAGACTCGAGAAAGTATTTATTGCTATTTTCAATCTTAAGTTGATATGACAGAAATCGGACACTCGGTGGATAGTTTTCAGACACCACCTGTCGTCGGACCAGTTTTAACAGCACAGCTGTTGTGCCGCTCGCTAACGATGATATTAATGATGGCGAGCCGCTTTAAACTGCTAATGGCGCAGTCTGCCTTTCGGAATCAGCCGTGGAGATGATCCAAAACGGGCCCGGTTTTCCTTTAGGTGTTCAGCATCATCGAGAAATTGATGAAATCTTCGTCGGAAGCTGTTTTTGGAACCGGAAGAAAGACATACTGCGGTAAATACACACCTTCGTGTCAGATCAGATCGCATTATTGCGACCGTTTTTATTTTAGTTTTAGATCAGGTGTCCCGACTGTCACGCAACGTTACCGTCACTTTTGACCAGTCAGTTAAACCCAAGCCAAAACATGTAAAAAAATTCGGAATCTTGCTATATTATTTTGGACGAGCTTTTTTTAAAAAGTAGATTGGATAAAACATCTTTCTTGTGCCTAAGGGGTGATGATCGTAAATGGAAGATAAACAACAGAACCGCGTAGAACCCGGGTGTATTTTATAATTTACTCAGTTCAGTTTTGATCAGATCTGGGAATCGAGCATTTAGGTGAAATTATTTTATTCATTAAGCTAATATTAATGGTGGTTACTTTACATCGCTAGCAAGTGAATGCTAGTTTAAAATCAAAACTATGCACTGGGCCATTTTAACATGAATTTTAGGCTTTCATTGTGCTTATTTAATGCCTGTAGGTATGGATTTGTGTAAATATAGTTCTATATATTACACCAACAAATATTTATTTTTATGCTTTTTTAATAAATGAAAATATATATGGGTCTTCGTAATATATATATATATATTATATTATATGTCTGAGTATTGAAGATGATGATTGATTGATGTTTTACGGCAAATTTTGTGCACGTGGTATGATGGTTGACTAAATGGACCGAGCGACCTCCAAAGGTAATGAAGCGAAGCCAAAGATGAAACACCCTTCAGATATGTCCACGCCAAGATTCGAACTCAGGTTGGTAGTGATCTGTGATCCAACGCACTGCCAGTTGGACCACGGAGGCGCCCCTGAGTATTGAAGAACTCTGGTCTAACACCGCTTCGTTGATTTTTACCAGCTATGAACTAATTTTTATTGCTGTTCTATTATTTTACCAGAAGTACATCAATCAGTAAATAAATTGCTTGACCGATAATAATTTGGGAGAAAATTTTATTTAAAAACAAACTATTCTTATTTCTATGTCGGTGCTCTTTAGGGTGGCTTACGCTATTGTTGCAGTAAACTACTTGACTAACGCCGCCATTTCGGATGCACAACGCCTTTACGAAACATCACCCGTCCATCACGTTCTCCAGTACTCCGGCGTTAAATTAATTTATTCCAAACGGCTTCCTTATTCTCTGACGTCGGTTGACCGTTGTAATATTAGGTCGTACCTCTTTTATTTCCGGCTGCGCCATTCACGGCCAGAACGACATCAATAATCTGTGACGTTAGGTGGACGCGAATGCGATCCGTTAATTGGCCCGAATACGGCGGTAATCAATGTTTGGATGTGGTCGTTATTATCTGTTCATGGTTATTGATTAGGTGATAATATTGACGTGACATTATTGATACAGACCGCTAACTTCCCGTCCGTATTGTTGTCCTATCTCTGCCCACGTTTAGACGACATCAATCACGGGTCAGAAGTTGTTGAGCCGTTCACCTGGTCAGTCCGACAGACTCCCACCCTGGTGGCTCCCTCCATTACGGGCGTTATTTGTTGGCTAACCCATAAACTGTACCCTGCCTAGTCCGTCCCTACCTGGTCTATTGTATTGTTTCACCACCATCATATACAACACATTCCAGACAGGTGTCAATATAATGCGTTTTACTGTCCAGAATAACGGTTCGTTTGTAGTGCAGTTGCACTAGGACGGCTCCGTGTCCGATCACGGATCACTAACGCCTGAGTTCGAATCTCGGTGTTTCATCTTCGACTTCGCTTCATTCACCTTTGGAGGTCGCTCGGCCCATTTAGCCCGCCATGTGCACAGAAGTGACCGTAAAACGCCAATCATCATCATCATCATCATGCACTAGTTTTTACTCACTCACTCATTCCAGATGTAGGTCAGGTATAGGTCAGATATGTCAATATCTTTTGTGTAATATTTACTTTCTCGGCTAAAAGTAAAACATTGTCAAATATAGTTTATAAACAACTGGATTCCAGCCATTACAATTGACCGGAACTGGATTCCATTATAGATCTACCCAAAATTAGCCTAGTTATCTAAGTGCAAGTTTTAGCTCAATACTAGAAACAACATTTGTCTGCCTATTATTAGCAAGCTGCATCACAGATCACTCACTACCACCCGAGTTCGAATCTCGGCATGGGCATATCTGAAGGGTGTTTCATCTTTGACTTCGCTTCATTACCTTTGGAGATCGTTCGGACCCATTTAGCCTACCATTTGCCCAAAAGTGGCCGTAAAACACCAATCATTATCATCATCACCTGCGTATTATTAATTCTCCAGCAGTCCATGATAACGGACGTACACTCTGGCCTCAGATAGGTAGCTTAAAAAGCAATGATGTTATGTTCGTGCGTGTGTAGTTGTGTGGTTCAGTCACGTAAATTGTCAGTTACAGGTATAAATGTCAAAAACACCTATCCACTTTCATTCAGTCTCTTCTTGAAACATGAACATCACAGACACACACACACACACACACACACACACACACACACACACACACGATCTGTATTACATAATTAATATTAAAAAATACCAAATTCTCGTTATATTTAATTATAATAGCATTTAGCCGATATCATATTGTATTATTTGGGTTAAAAAAAAAATCGATTTGGTTGTCAGTTAATAGTCAATTACAATTAAAAGTTTGACCAAATATTTCAATTACAAATACACCATAGCTCTAATTAATTACACAGTGGCAGGATTATTTGCACGCCAGTTTTGCATCGCAGTCGGTTATGTAAACATGTAATTTTTTTTCCTAATGCTAAGGTAATCAGTTATTTTATCAGCAGTGCGTGCGTGCGCGCGTGTGCGTGTTACTATAGCCGCTGTCACGCATTCGACTCTATTTCTGACCCGGAGATTGCGAGTTGGCAGCTCCCGACGTATTATGCCATTAGACCGTTAGTAGATAATACTAATTTTAGACAATGTCTAATCAATCGCCTCACTAATGAGTCGGGTGTTCTTCACTGGAAGATTATTTACAGAGAGAGAGAGAGAGAGAGAGAGAGAGAGAGGACAAATGAAGTTGATTATCCCTATGTCACCTCCCCCATCACGTTGACCCGGCCAGCGTTGTGGTGTTAATTGCCGAAGCAGGTATGCTCTGTCAACGTAGATCACCCACCCATTAAGGATAACGGGATACCCTGGCTTGGGTCTAGTTTGATTGGCTCCGGATGGAGGTTGGGGGGGGGGGGGTACGGAGGCGATGTGGCTGTTAGGTTTTATTCCTAGGCTGTATTTCGAATTTCTCATTTATGTCCAGCGTGTGGTCGACTTCGTCCTCGTGCGGGGAGAAGCAGTGGGTGGAAATGTCCGCGTGAACATCGTGCTGACTGATGAAACGCGAAGAGCGAGATGAGTAAACATTACTCTAACGGGACGGATGGCCGGGCTAGGAGTGGCCACGGCCACGCTGCCCGTCTCGATGGCCGGGGAAGGAGTGGCCACGGCCATCCGGTAGGTCGCCGCTGGGGGTAGTAGAATCGATGGCGGAGACAGGCCTGTGTTAATCAGAGACAATAGACGCTGTTAGACTGGAACCGGGTGAGGGATACCCGGACTGTGGCTATGGGTTGGTCGCGTGTGTCGTGCTGGACGGGTATTAGGTCATTCCAGTGTGATCGTCTAATGCGACGGTGGATTTATTAGGGGGCATCACGGTACGTGCGAACGTACGCGTGCGTGTTTGTATGCACACATACGCACACACGTACACGTGTACGGAAATGTCGTCGTCGGAAGACGCATTATGATTATCAGTTCCATTCCGGATTTACTTTTTTTTTGTTATCAGACTTTAAGACATTGTGAGTAACACTGGACTGAATGGTAGTAAAATTATTATGTACGTTAATGTTTGTCAATAATATATATATATATATATATATATATGTGTGTGTGTGTGTGTGTGTTACATGGCTACAAAGAACGGGTACAAATATTGACTGTAAGTAATCTGGTTCTGGTATAAAGGCCGTGGGCAAGATGGCTGCAATAAGGTTTTGTTGGTAAAGTGGTGGTCGTGTGGTTTGCGGGTAAGATGATCGTAGCAGGGTCTGGGGATAACATGGCTGCTGAGATGTGGCCGACCAAGAGGTGTAATAGGGCTTTATGAGCGCTGGGCTATAGGGTAATGGATAGTGAGGATCAGTGGCAAGTGTTAGCGCTGGTGGTGGTGGTGGTGGTAGGCATTGATTGTGACACACGCACACACACGCACACACACACACAAAGGGAGCCGGGACTGTGCCTCTGCTGGCCGGGTGTACTGTGAAAGAGAGGGTGATACCAGTATGGGTATGTTACCAGGCGCCGCCATGGTAACTAGCGGGCCGTGATTGATAGACTGATTTCAACTCATCCGGTTGTCTTTTAGCCGAAGCTTTTCCAGCGATAGGGAGAGAGTGGGAGAGGGAGAATGAGAGAGAGAGAGAGGGAGAGGGGGATAGAGGCCAGCCGCGAGACGACTAATGAAAGGAATATGGCCATAAATGGTCGAGCGGCTCGCCGGCTGCCAACCACGATGGCACAGTGTCGACTAATCAGCGGTGTTACTGGTGTCTGCGGCTGCTGCAGACCATTGTCCCCAGCTGTGCTGCCAACACAACATCGTATTATGACGAACCGGCCGACGAAATTGATTGTTTTCTGCGCATGGTTCGCATGACGGCGGTGGACGCACAGTAGTAGTACGTGTGTTCGGTTATTGTTTGGGAACGGTTAAAGGACGACGGGCCCGTTTGAAGGCGTTCGCGCATGTGTGTGTGTGTGTGTGTGGACGGATAATGGGGACGCGCTGACTGACGTCCGACCCGTCTTCTCGTTGGCTCCCGTCCGGACACACACCACACGGCGATGATTCTCAGCCCGAAATAATCAAACACGGACGATCACTCACCACCACAAACACACACGCACCCTCACACACAATGGCGATCATTACACAACCTGTGCGCAGTTCGGCGTCTGTAAATGGCCTCGCTGGCTGGCAAATATAATAGTGTGCCAACGCTCGGGATGGTTATTGGCAGTGAAAGGTGAGCTATGTGTCATATAGTACAATAAGTGATTAACAGATGCGTTGTTTGTTTGCGTACGTATTGCGGCTTTGTTGATACAGCGGAAGAACGGAACTCTCCCCGCGCCGGTGATAAATCGGCGCGTCTGGATCCTGAACGCCGGTAGGGATGTTGTTATGGATAGGTGGTTGGGTAT
Source organism: Paralvinella palmiformis (assembly GCA_025642065.1). Taxonomy (NCBI): domain Eukaryota; kingdom Metazoa; phylum Annelida; class Polychaeta; order Terebellida; family Alvinellidae; genus Paralvinella; species Paralvinella palmiformis. Next base: position 272,369 of record JAODUP010000418.1, on the reverse strand, counting down.
GTGCTCTGGTGTGCCACCGCTCTTTAGGCTCGTGTGTATCCTCTCTGTGGTCGTAGATAATGGCTGGGCAGTGTGTTGTTTCTTGGTTGCCATCTATTAGGTCGGCAATGAACAGCAGTTGAGCTCGGCAAATCAGGTGCGTTTTGTATGAATGACTTGACGAGAGTAGGGGGGGGGGGAGTTGTTAACGGATTTATGCCAAACAGACAAAATGGTAGACGGATACGAGCCTTTATGTCAGACATATAGACACACACACATACACATTTAATGGTGATGTCATAACGGTTATTGTCAGATCATCATCATCCGACATCTTGATATGCCGACTCTCATAGGTGATGGGACGCCTCATTGTTACATCGCACTCTGTGACATACATCGACAAAAGAGTATAGAGCAAGCCTCGTCATTTAACTCCAGTATCATACGCCATTAATTGTCTGATGTTGATGGGTTCATCAGACGTTTGTTTGCTGGCAACAGTGATCTGATATTGAACCATTATTCCGAGAACATTGTGCCCCGACACACACACACATACACACACCATGTTCTCGTCTTCCACGGGCGGATGATTAGCCCTGACAGATGTATAGGTCCTACGTATGTACAGATATGCGGAGTTTTATTTGTGTATAGATTCATCCGATGTATTGGAGTCAGTGCCTCTATATATTTATCCTAAAAAAATACACACACACACACACACACACAGACAGACAACAACAGCTGTAAGTGACAGTACTGAAGTATATACATTTGTATTACGAGCTGATTATATCATCATTATGAGCGACAATGAAGAGTGAGAAAGTTAGACAAATATCAAACAGTCAGAGCTACGGACAGTTTGAGAACGATAGGCAGGCGTTTGTGGCTAGGTGGACACCGGCTATCGACTATTGTCGGTTAACCAGTGGCCGAGGATGGGGACCGCTGTGTATACAGGTACAGACAGGCAGACAGGAAGACGGAGCAGCGTACGCCAACGGGCAGACGGTGAGAGGCCAGGCCCGGCTGACAGGTCAGTAATCATTGCCGCAAAGCTGATATTGACCAGCTAACACCGGACTGGTCTAATCAGAGAACATTAGCCGTTATGATCTTTGCCTCGAGCTACCTAGTGACAGCTGAGCTGATAGATTTGTGGATGATTAATTTTACGGTTCCCGCTGTCGGAGCGCAGCCTGGTAAGCCCACTCTAGAGCTCCACCTACCCAGACATTCCGTCCCGGCTTCCATACCGCCCCCCCCCCGCGTGCGCAGTCCGTGTACTACAGATCCGTAATCCCTCGCCTCAGATCCGGATATGATAGATATCCTTTTGTTTTCAGCACTTGGATCTCGCTACTTTTTTATTTGTAATCGATGAAGTAGAATTTGTCTATTTAGCAGCGCTAACTCTCCGCTTTTGGTTGGAAGTGGTGAATGTTTTCTGTATGGGAAGGCTTTATTTGCGAGATAGGACGTTATGATTACAATACTGACCGTAACACGGGAGATATTATGCCGGCACTTTAGAGCATTGGTCCAAACGGGGAATGCTCATTCATAAGATTTCTGTTGCTGTCGTTGTTGTTGTTGTGATCCGTTGATTACAGCGTAACCGGACACAGACGGTCAGTGGTCACCTAACATCCGGTTGTGGGGGGGGGGGTATCTATATGGAATATGTCATAAAGAATACGAGTGAGTTGAACATTATATCGGTAAGTAGTATTTAGTCCACTGTATTCGGTCAGGTCACCCATCTCCAGTGCGCTGTACAGGGACCGATGTTTAAAACGCACGCGTATACACGAGCGAGCGAACGCGCGCACCGGTTCGCTTTCCGATGTCGGCAAAGATACTGGATAGAACTGCTGCGGAGAATTGGCATCCACTGCTCAGCCTATAACGCGTTGTCTTCAGTCTCTGGGGGCGAGTCGGAGGGGGGGGAGGCGCGAGAGAGAGACTCCTGCGATAAATACACTCAAGAGGTTGCGGATTAATTCACTTTGACGGTAGGCTGCCATCTGACATGGCTTTGGTGGCAAAACCGGAGTTCTGTGTGTTTAGGAGCTAGGCATGCTAAAGCTGGTCTAGTAACTGGTATGGGAATAAATGGCCGGCTTTGTCTGTATCATGGGCCGCTAACCTAGGGCCAGGTAGACGGTGTGGTGCGGCTGTGCCGGATAGACGACGACGTGTATAAACAGACCGCCGACGAGCAGAGGCCTTCTCCGGGCAGTAAATCGGTGTCTTATGATTCGGGGTTTATATATAGCTCTCTGAGCCGGTGCCGTGCTAGAGGCGAACGTCTTTGTTTAGTGGGAGTAGTGTTGTGTTTAGCCTGTGCTGAAGCAAGATGGTTGACTGGTCGGTCTCTGTGTGTGTGTGTGTGTGTGTGTGTGTAAAACATAACAAGGTCACGACCTTGTGGTCTGTTCTGCTTGGTGATATGGCATCAGTCACCAGAGGCTCCCCCTGTTGAACATTTGACTCATCACTCTCAGTCAGATTCCACTTCCTTCCTGTCAGTAGACAGAATGACATCATGTGCCTGTGCCTCTGTGTGTGTGTGTGCGTGTGCGTGCATACGCGTGGGCACCAGCCCTCTGTCTCTATCTCTCTCACTCTCTAACACAACAGACACATAATTGAGATGCTTCACTGGATCAGAGCGTTCGGAGTATGGCTCTTTATGTAGGTGTCTATCTACAAATGGTTACGCGTGCGCCTAGCGACCTGTTCAAGTGTTAGGCGAGCTAAGTTGTGGGGAAATGGCCAGAACGACGACTGTCGGATTGTACGATGTTGGCGATAATCTGGAATATTGAAAGGATGACACCCGGTCTGTCGGTGTATAGGAATCCGACGTCGGTGATATTTGACAAATGACCTTTTTTAGTACACGCCTGTAGTGGATTATATGTTGCCGTTCTGACACTTCTGTTGGGAAATTGTTCGCCATGTTACTGAGTGTGAATAGAGGAATGGTTGTTCTCCTATCAATAACAACTAGCTTATATACTGGCTGTCACATTTAAAAGGTAAGCCAGGTGTGTGTGTGTGTGTGTGTGTGTGTGTGTGAGAGGGGGGGCGCTTTAGTGGTCTAGCGGTAGTGTGCTGAACCACAGATCACTACCACCCGTCTTCGAATCTCGGCCTGGGCATATATGAAGGTTGTTTCATCTTTGATTTCGCTTCATTACCTTCGGAGGTCGTTCGGCCCATTTACCGTGATATGTGCAGAAAGGTGCCCGTAAAACACCAATCTTCATCTCTCTATCTGTGTGTGTGTGTCCCGCGCGTGCTTTTCGGGCCGCCTAAACCATTTCGTCTGCGGAGATATGCCACAAGTGACTAGTACTGGGAACCGAAACATTCGGCATAATAAACCATACCCGGGGCGAAACAGTAACTACACATTGTTCGTCGGCACATGTGTAAACAGTTGGCCATTATTACCAAATACATTAACTTTCTTGCCCAGAGGCGCTACCAGCTGAAGCCGTACCAGCTGAGACCCGGGCGGTTTGTTATAAAGACGACCAGGTGCCTATTTTTGTTGGCGTGAATAATTACAACGTTCGGGGGGGGGGTGTAGCTTGTCTAGCTGTACGGGTTTGTTTTTATCAGTTGTAATCTTTTTTCGGCTGCGATGACTTTCGGAAGGAGCAGCTATCGCCGAACTTAATTCCCAGAATCGTTCGCTACTTCAGTCGGCATTTTGATAAAATCTCGCTCTCCCCACCTACGAGGTTTCTTTTTCGTTCACAATGAGCTGTTATTCGGGTGTGTTGTGTTTTATTTAGATGGAGAGAAAAAAAATACGATTTCAGTTACCTGCTGCTGTGTGATACCTTTTTTTTGTTTGGCTGCAATTAGCCACTTCCTGTCCGCATTGCTTCGGTTTTTTGCTGTGTTTATCTGACCTCTGCAAGGTCATTGTTGGTCTTTATATAAAACATCTAATGAATGAGCTGTAATGATTTAATGATCAACTGCCCCCCCCCCTGTTGTGTGTGTGTGTGTGTGTGTGTGTGTGGTTCATGAATGTGTATGAATGTGAATTAAAAAAACCCTGTTCAGATTGGAAATAAACATTACCATTTTAATTAGCAGTACGAGGATAGCTATTAAGAGCTAACCCGGTTTGTAGCGTACCTGTCTGTGACAGCTGTTACTGGCTGCATTTTGACGGATAACAAACCGCCAGTGCTGATCATATAATGAATTATCAGTTATAGCCGTGGGCTAGTAAACAAACGCTTGCGCCTACCTACCGGTCTACTCTTCCTGTCCAGGAATGTGCAGTTCTGGTCCAATAATGTGCTGTTCACCAGTGTTCAATAACCTTCTTTTTTGTTTGATGGTAAATACAGATTTCTCATCTCCTACCATGTTTAATGATGAGGCATTACACATGTCTCAGCATTATATTTAATGGGTCATAGAGTTTATATTTGGGTTTCATGATTCTCTGTAATATTGCCCCGTAACCTCGCTGTTAAACATGCACCAAAGAGAGAAAGTGTGTTTCGGCTGTGTATAATAAGGCACAGACGTTCAATACACTGGTTTGCCAAACAAGCCACAGCCTGGGGATACTCTTCCGAACTACAAACATACACCGGTGAATGAGAGCTGGTGATTTAGGCCGTTCGTGCACCAGAAGCTGGATGCTTAATACACCTATGGACGTTGTTGACCTGCTGCTCGGAGAAATTATACCCGAAGCGCTTACAGATGGCCAGTAAAAATAAACAAACAAACAAACAGACAGACCACAGGAAATAAACAAAACCAAAACGATGGCCAAAGACATGACTCATCCGACAAAACAGGGTTAGGGAATCTAAAGTATTACAGATGATGAATGGCCGCCGCCGTATAAGATTGTATAATAACAATAATATCCTAACACCTGCCGTGACTATCGTGCCGGACAGTTATAATGGCCAATCTGTGACCAGAGAGTGGCTACATCATAAAAGGGGATGGTGGCTCCACTTCGGCAACGCGACACCGCCAGGAGCCCGAGACCCCCCCTTTCCCGACCCCCCCCCACGTGCTGTAGGATGTTTGTTGGCCGTTGCGTTTCTAATGATGATTAGTACTGGATCCGGACACTTCCCCGCCCCAGCTGTATCGGTCTTCCCCGGCCGGGTTCTGGTGTATACCGTCGATGAATAAAATATATACATACGATCGGGACATTTAGGAAATTTCCCAGTTGGTGGGGGAACTTCGGTGTGTGCGCGCGCGCGCGCGCGAGACGAAAAGTTGGCAGAACGTGTTTGTTTTTATTTCTGGTTTTTGTGCTGGTTGCCATCTTTCTAGGTATCGGGTTGTTCCCGTTTAGAATGTTCTTTTCACATCGGATTAAAGAAACGTCCCCTTGTCTACGACGGGCTGTGTTATTGTACTGGTTAATACCTGGTGTAGATAGGTAAACAGATAGATAGATGGATGGATAGATAGGATGTAGATAGGTTTTGATTGATAGATAGATAACTAAGAGAGATAGCTCTTTGCTGTGATGCCATGATAGCTGCCTTTATATCATTTCGTATCTGACCTATGACTCAGTGCTTCCGTCCAACTCCCCCCCCCCGCCCGTCATTAATACAGACTGGGAGTTAGCTGGTCTGCTTAGCAATAAGTGTTGCATGTTATAGAAAAACGATATTAATAGCCGGGGCCCGTTTTTATTGTTGAGACGTTAAACAGAACTTGGCAGGCCCAGCCTGTGTGTGTGTGTGTGTGCGCGCTGATGTGTGTGTGTGTGTGTGTGTGTGTGTGTGTGTGTGTGTGTGTGAGTTACCGGTGGTGGAGAGACTTGTCTGATTCAGTGAGTCTGTTTTATTATAATATCAGTATCAGACTCCCTTAGAAACATTGCCACTGACTCACGCTGCGAGCAGATTATTAAAGGCCACTCTCTCTCACTCTCTACTTGCTGACAGTTAGTATCTACCACATAACTGACATTATACAAGCTTATGCGACTAACGTAATCACTAACGTAATCGCGGGTAATCGCGCGTGGAAGCTAACTCTTGAATGTCACACATTTCATAAAGAGAATGCCCAGCTGAGAGAGAGAGAGAGAGAGGTAGAGTGGAAATGATACAATGGAGCGAAAGATTAATGTCATGGAATAAGAAAGTGTAACCAGCAAATTTAGAAAGAATATTTATTATTTACTGGTCTTTCCGTACTGGGTACATTTCAGTATTGCTTAACAAAATTTCGGTTGAGAATTATTTAATATCTCTTTTCCTTGTCGCGTAAACGGTTACGTTCTGTTTAATTGGCCAATTCGTTAAGCCAAACGAGTTGCTCACCGCAGTTCCAGGCAGTCTGGTTCATATGTCATTGGTTGGGGCACACAGCCTGATTTGATGCTAAAAGCTCGCCTCGGATTGATTTGTGTTCGTCTTTTCTTCCGACACACAATTCATGGCCCATGAAGGCTGCGTCTGTCCGGATGACACCGTCGCTGGCAGAAGACCGTCTCTTCTTGGCCATTGTTTGTCTCGCGAAGATTGACAACGTTGAGCCTGTGTGCCATGTGCTCTTCGCATGGAGACGGCTGCAGGACCGAGCCAGCCTCTCGTCTGGAACATTGCTGATGTAATTTGCATAAAAATCAATGAGTAATTCTTTCAAGGGCGCGGAGATGGCAAACGGTTGGTACGCCGACACCGAGAATAGCGTTGAGCTTTAATCAGCCATATGTGATGCTCATAATATTGGATGTATATAGCTGTCACCTCGCTGAGAATATCAGCCGCCTCTAGTCTCAAACAGATTTAATACCTCAGTGTGCTCCACTACTTCGTTGATGTCTTCCATAGATGGATTAACTAGAGAGCGTGAGAGGGAGAAGGAAAATAGCAATCAGCTCAAGAGAGAGATAGAGGGAGAGAAGACTCTATCTCTGTGTCTTTGATAGATCACCTGTCACGCTGTATACTGTATTAGGGCTGTGATGATTGTAAACACTCACGTAAAACTGGCTACTGGTGGAGCCATCTATTGTCATATAGACTAAGTAGACAGACAGACACACAGAGAGAGAGAGAGAGAGAGAGAGAGAGAGAAATAAACAGATGGACAGTCACAGGCATTGGCCGACAAAGAGAGTCAGATACGGATACAGCCAGATCAGGACACACAAAGACAGGCCCAAATACATAAGATAGCCTGATACAGATTGGCAGGCACCCATACTTCCATGTGTGCGTGTGTGTGCATAGAATGTTGTTGCTATTTAAAAAATGTGAAATCGATGTATGTCAATCAAGCAATTAATTTTATGCTTCTGTTCCTTTTGTCAGATAACAGATGTGAGTGTTAGCACAGCCTCTGAGAGCTATCCGCACATTAAACAGGAACACAGCAAGATGGCGACAATGCCATCACTGTCATATGAACGCAGCAGTCATGAAGAGAACACCAACCATCACAAGGACAGCAGTGGGACAGATTCTCGTCAGACGCCCAGGATGACGCCGCATTCTTCGATTGGCAGTGCTTCTCGTGGTCTCGGCATCGAGGAGGCTCATCGCGGCTTTCAGCCCTACCGACCCGGCGACGATGCCAGTCGCCTCCAGGTAGCAGCACAGTATCCGTCCCACTATCCGAGTCCCTTAGATCCCATGTACTCTGCAGCAGTGGCTTATCAGAACACTATTATCCCACCACATGCCTATGCAGGTCATCCAGCCTATAGGTATGTACAACTGTTAATTATATGCTTTAAAGGCTTAACATTTGAAGTTTACGAGTTGTGAAAATTTCTCGCTGATCTATTTCAGAACACGTGGATCAAAAAAGAATTTTTTAATAGAAAACACAGTATAGCTTGTTATTCTGTTAAAACATCATCAAAGGACCACTTCTGAAACTTTTCCCGAAATTTCTGGTATCCGCTTTTCCGTACGACTTTTTCTCTCGCAATTAGGCGATGATGTATGCTTGTTCATCGGGTGATCCTCAGATCTGGTTTCTGTTTCTCTAGGGTTGAGGATCCAATGTTGCTGGAACGATATCGTCTGCTGCAGTCTGGTTCCCTGTTTGCTGGCTACACTCATCCGAGTATGATGGGAGTTTCTTCAGGCGTACATCCGTATTTGGCTGCTCTCGGTAATAGATACCCACCAGAACTGTTGGCACAACAGCAGATGTCATACCTGGCGGCAGCTGGGCTGCCCACATCCCCAGCCAAACTACCGGATCACATGTCACCAGGAGTTGCCGCAGATAGGTTCGTTTTTATGTGAGCTCGGGGGGGGGATTTAGGCTGTGGTCATCGTAAGTTTTAAATGAGAACACAGCTAGTAAACATGACAGTTTATTGTAAATGATTTTTTATTAAGTGTGTGTGGGTTTATGTGCATGTGTGTGTGTGTGTGGTCTTTTGACTTAGTCGTGTCCCATTTGGGGGGGGGTTGTAGTTACTTAGCAAGCTATATTTGGAACTTTTTGGCATCAGATGCCGAGATGTGAGGTATTCAGATGTGTTTTGGGGTCAAATTCATTATGTTGAACTTACAGCATTTGTGTAAACAATTGGAAAAACGATGGTGTATGAGAATAAATTATGCGTTATGTTCAGTGCTCTCATAATGCTGGCAATCACTATATTAATTATATATTCGGTGAGATATGTTTGATTGGTGAAACATGAAATTGTTTAATTCTTTATTCAAGACTATATGAAAGATAGTGATCTACATAATGGAAAATATTAATCGTTTTGCTTTGGTATTGTTAAAAAAAATTATTGTTATATTAATCCTTAAAAATTTACTTATACTGTTGTGTGTACTTGTTATTATAATTTCCTGTATATATATATATATATATATATATATATATATATGTGTGTGTGTGTGTGTGTGTATGTGTGTGTATATATATATATATAAACAGAATAATAGTTTAAATATTTAAATGTGCATAACCTTTGATAAGGGCATTTGCTATATTCTTATGACTATTCATGAAGTAATATTCATATGTTTATCCATTAGGAGTAAATCAGAAGAAGAACAGAGATGTCACAGGGAAAAGGAAAGAGAGCGGGAACGTGAGAGGGAGCGGGAGCGGGAACGCGAGAGGGAACGCGAGAGAGAGCGGGAACGCGAGAGGGAGAGGGAGGAACATCATCGTCGAGGAAAGGAACGCGAAAGCCACGAGCGAATGGAACGAGAACGTGATCATGATGAGGCTGTGGATCGGCACCGGCACAGGGAGAATAAGGACTATGCACATCACAACGCGTCTAACATTCGACACATTCACTCGTCGGTGGACAACCACAAGAAGTCGCAATCAAACTTTAAGCAGGAAAATTTGACTAACAGCTTTCACAATCATCTAGTGTCACCCTCCAGTAGGGACTCCAGCAATTACTTCTCTGCCGAACAGCTACTTGTGCCCACAACGCGACACAGTACTGGTCACACGGCTGAAGAACAGCCTCTAAACTTACACAAAGCAGACAATGGCTTGAGCAGCTCGCATTTGGTGATGTTGGAAAAAGAAAAGGAAAGGCAGAGGATGCACCAAGAAGTAAGTTTTGGCATCGTGACATCCGGTATTTTGCACCGAAACGTTTTCGTCTGATAGCTTACCATCTTTAGATGACATCTCTTCGGATGAGTTGTTGTCGTGTTTCCTTTGTCATACTTTCGTCACTCCGTCGGTCCACACCAGAACCTCTTAAACGATTCAGTAAATTGGCTTCTGTTTGAAATGAAAACCGATAAGTAGGTTATATTGATGTGGAGAGGTGTTAATATCTAGTGGTAATATCTATGGGCTGATAGATTTTAAAATTTACCACTGCCACTAGGTAGTAAAACATTTGAGCAGTTCTACAGGCCTGGTGTTGATGGAACCTACAGGGGCCTGGAGAGAAATGGAGAGTCTAGCCAAACTATTTGCAAAGAGACTACTCATTAAGCGAAATAATCATGCGTAGATTAAAATGCACATTTAACTAACTCTGCTGGTGTAGCATTACACGTACAGCATGTACTGCTTTTTTTTATTAAACGTTTTCTCGTTGATGCTCCGAAAAGAAACGAAACATCAACAGAGGCAGTGTCCTGTGTCGAGTAACTGATCTGAAGTTAGTCGAGTGGGTGGGTTTACGAATGGAAGTACTCTGCCTGATTCACTTAGAAAACATGTACACCATATGGTTAAATTTTGCCAAGTTTTCAAGACTTCAAAATTAGCACGGTACTGAACAGGCATCGATGAATCGGGAATTTTACAGCAGTAAATATAGATTGCTGTCGACGTCTTATAGAAATAAGACATTTTGATCCTGAAAAGGCATCATAATTATGGCACGTTTAAGTAGCCAAGAGACAAGATGCTGGGTCCTCCACTTTAATAGTAATATTTAGTGTTCACTTGCAAGATAAAGGTTATAACAAGATTGTAACACTATGAAAATGTTTACGAGAATTATTGTGCATTTGATTATATATTTATATATATATATATATATATATATATATATATATATATAATTTGATTAAATATAAGTGTGTGTCTCTGTGTGTGAAGTAAGATGCTAAATGGAGTATATAAATATTTTAATTTCACTGGGTGCCCATTCATGATTAAGAAAAAAGGGGGATTTCTGCAATGGCACAGTTTCTTTTTCATTCCTGTTACTGCTAGACATAGTTTAATGCTCTGAGATTATCCCTGGATGCTTTTAAACTATAAAATAACGTGATATTTAAAAGGCCCATTTACATCATGCTATTTCTATCATAAGCATGTGAATTGATTAACGTAGGAACCAATGATTGCCCTTACCTCTACACTGGGAACCTGTTATTTCTGTAGTGGTACCTGATTCACGTGCAGAACAAAAACATAACTAAAATGATTGTGTGTTGTTCTCGTAGGATGACTAATGATGGCTCATTGGGCATATTTTGGTTATGTAATATTATTATTAATGTAAGCCGCTGCGTATTGTTAGCCGGCGAACTGTTCCACGACTCTATTGATTCTTGATTAAAAATGCTTTGATCAGTTGGAGCAAATTGGTACCTCGCCATCGGTATCGAGAGATAAGCAGCATGCTACCTTTCCCACTGACATGATACATCGTCATTTATCTTTATTTAGCATTCACCTGTGCTAATCTGATTGGTGTATTTTAGACCAAGACGGGAGTAGAATTAAACCAAGTTCGTGAAATATGTACATTACTGAAATATCTCAACCATGGTTGTGTAATACGACCGTGGCAATGCGCAAGAAAACAAGTTTTTTTTCTCTTCTTTCCCTCTCATCGGCATTGTTATGTGAGCTGTCTGGTAAAGAGATAACATGGTAGTTAAGTACGGCAGCTCCCCATTGGTGTCAGTCCACTCAGATGGATACCAGTATCTGATTGATGCTGTTTAGCATCCATGCATTTAGATGGATGGCCAATGATAAATTTGGACGCGCCTAAAACGTTGGCTACAAATGAGGACATCAGCTGAGGTGGAGGAGGTTTTCAAGAAAAGAAATTATCCTTACCAGATATTTTCTCAATCATGCCAGCAATTCGATTAAGCTTAACAAACAAATATCACCTGAGAGTTCCGCTGAATGCCATCCTAGTTAATCGATTTAAAAACTGTTCTGAGAGGGAAGATCCCACACCTCCATGTCTATAGTTTTCTTAGGCAAAACTCTGCGAGGTTAGACGTTTGCTGTTTTATTTCTGGCTGAATGCTGGATGGTGTATACTCTTATGAACTGAGGACTTACGGTAATCCCTGTGATTTTATCCACATACTGATGAACCTCTTTGGCCACATGGATAGAGGGTGAGACTATTTACCTCTAGTGCCATGGCCGAGGTGTGAATTTCCCACACAGAATGACCATAGCCATAGTAGGAGGAGTTTTTCATCCAGCCAGGCAAGGTTTTCTCCACCGAACATGCCATGTATTCTAAATTCTAAATTTATTTACAATTAGTCTCCGTGGGGAAGCTATAAATTACAGACTATATGCGTCTCCTTCATTTGAGGATCCCAGCCACGTCAAAAACTGCCATTTCAGCTATTATATTATTATTATGCTATGCTATGCTTTGTACAGTCAAAGATTAACTTTTAATTTCCGTTTTTCAGTTTCTCAGAGAGCAGGATATGTTGATGCACGAGCAGGATAACATATACAACTCACGACATGCCAGCGAGAAGAAGCACACTAGTGGTCATGGAGGATTTCAGCCATATGACAATGCCATCCCCACAAAGACTTCTAATAACGTAGCTGTGTCAAAGTCACCAGTCACGCTTAGTATACCAAAAGTTCCGCTTGTACATCACACAAACAGTCACGATGTTAAGACACAGTCCGAAAACACGAACAAGTTTCACAGGCCGTTCGAGAGTAAATCTGGCAGCAGTCTCGGCACTGTGGCAAATGGTTTGGAAAAGGACTGTTACTCGGAGATGGAACGTCGCCTCCTGTCAGAACGCCTTCTCTTACAGGAGCACAGCAATAAAATGGTGTCTTCATCTTCCAATAAGTGGATGAGTAACAGAGATGTCTATCCTAATGCCAAGGCTGTTGGTGGTGTGTGTAGTAACAAACGATCTCATTTGGAAGATGACCGTGGTCAGGTGACGACGTCGGAACAATCTCATCTCCGCGATGCTCTCCAGCCGAGGATGATGGACCTGGTGGGAGAGGTGCATCTGGAAGACGGCATTGGCGAATGCCATCGAAACAATCTTGCGCCCGTCAACTCCGTGCAGGGCTTCAAGCACCTTATCAAGACGGAGCCAGCCAATCACGTCGCCGTCGTGAAAAGTGAAGAACAGCACATCAGGCGGGATCTAGTAAGCAAATTGGACATCGAGGAGAGACTTCTTCGCGAGGCATACGCTTCTGGTGCCTACAATAGTGCTGACAGTGACTCGGACATCGACGTCGACATTGAGGATCTCGAGGAGAAACATCAACGTTTGATGTTGGTTTGCTCCGGACCGCCGCTGAAACTGGATTTGTCCAAACCTAAGCTAGGCTTCCTTGCTCAGTTCGGTTTGACTACACACAGCGTACGTCAAGGTATGTGTCTAAAGGAGAGGAAATTTTGTCTATAGCTTTGGCTCTTATTCGTTAAAACTTTACAAAACGCTGCATCTTATGTTTGTTAAATTTGTTTAATTCTCATTTTGCAACTTTCACCTTCGGTTTGAGTGAGCTTTTAACTTGAAGTTCAGTGAAATATTTTCTGTCATCTCGTATACTTTCACTGTTTAGATGCAGGTCTAGCATGTCCATAGGGGAGTCTTTTAAGTGTGTTTCTGTGGGCACTGAATGACTGTTGTTACTGTTGGCAGCATTAAAAAGATTTTCCTCATCATTATTATCAAAGTTAACCTTATTTGTCTTGTAGTGCATTGTTCCTAATCATTCCATCATTTGGCTTACTCATAATTAGTGTGTATTTTATATTCACGATAAATGTTTATTGAAGGAATTTAATCCTTTTTTAAGCTGGAAATCATAAACTCGGAGGACAGAGATAATATTGATGGTACGATGACTGATTCTGTGGATTGTTGTTAGTTTTTGACAGTTTTGGGCGTGGAGAATACGACTGGATGAGAATGGATGTAACTGTAGTGTATTGGTGAATATGACACCAGGGATTGAAATTGATCCATGGCAGAGCACTACATTACCTGTCATAGGTGTCTTTGTTGTGGTACTCTGATGACATGGCCAGTAATTGTGATGGCTACCGTCCTTGTATGCTATATACTGCCCTTTGCGCTAGTGTACCATATTAGGTCAATTTTTGCTGTGTAGGTATTACATTTGCAGTTAAAGTGGATTTTGCATAGCGAAATTTAGTTGGCCTAAATTAATGTTGGATATCTAATATAGCTTGAAAAACATGTACTGCTGCCAAGTTTTCCAATAACATTTCACGGCCTTTGTGCACATCTCTAATATTGATCTGTGTCGTGGTTAGCTACCCATCAATTTGTGTATACATAGGTGTCCAGTCTTGACTTTGATGAAATGAATGAAAACTTAACAAAGTCCTGTCTTGCTATACTGTATTTATTATGTTAGCCTTACTGTCCTCCAGATTTCCCCGGACTGTCGGAGAAATAGCCTCGTCATGAAAATAAAGTCACTTCTCACCAAGTAAATATGTGAGGCAGGCTTTTAGTCTGAAATTACCTGGTAACTGCTAAGTTATTGCGGGGCAAAGCTGCTGATACTGACATCCCATCTGTGGACTGGGGCTTCCTTTGTTGATATTTATCAATACGACTCTATTAAACTGTGTTAGTTTATATTCTAAGTTAATTGTTTTATGGACAACTAAACCGGTGCCATGACATAGAAAATATATCTAGTACACTGTACAGATAGAACTAACACATTCATCATGCCTCCAAATTTAGCTTTCACAAGTCCTGTGGTGTGGTGCTGTGAACGCTTGTTTTAAATAGGCGGTGTAATGCGGGATATAGCGGTGGCTGTTGACGGTTGTGACAAGTATCATTCTTCGCTGAGATTTGTTTGACAGATTTTGAAAAGAGAAGATTTCTTTACATTGTTTTCAGATGAGAAACTCAGTTGGCGTTATACAGAGATTGGCATTCCTTTTATGGCCTTATGGCATTGACTTGCTCATCACGCAGTGATAGCGTGTGACGTCGGTTGGTGCATGCCATAATCTATAAGAGCGGGCAGATGGGTTTATCATATCTTAAAAACAATTGTCAAACAGTGATAACTTTAGTGTGGGGTTGGGCTACCTGTGCACAGTGAGATACAACAGCAGGGTTATTTAGTTATTAGCTGTGCCACTGGTTAAGTTTATGTACCTGGTGTGTTTCTATGTCTGTCCGTGTGTTTTATGTTATATATAATGAAGGCGTGGGCTCAAGTTTTTCGTGATGTTTATCATTCTTACAGAATTGTGACCAAACGACCACTACGTAAATAGACACCAAAAATATATACATTAGTACATATATAAGACAGCTGGGATTGGAAATAAAGCATATATATTAGTACATGTAATATATATTATGATTATAATCCTAATACCTCCGACAATAGCAGAAATAGTAGAATATTCACTCAGCCCAAAATAACACGACTAGTTTTGATTGTAAAAAAAAAACCTTTTCAAGTGCATGTGTCACTAGGACTGTGGTCGGAGCACAGTGCTGTAAACCTTCAAACCATGGTTGGAATTGAACCAAGGATGTAGGATGTTACTCTAAATAAGATGTCATCCTCTGTGCAGATGTGTCAGGTGTGATTAGTGCCAATAGTTAACAAACCCATTCATTACTACATATTAACAAACCCCTTTCGAACAGAAGTCTTGGGGTACAAGAGATGTTGCTCAATGGACAGTTTTATATCAGTCTTTATAATGTATGATGATATTTGCTCTTGAATATACTTAATTAATATTATTCACATAATTTTTATTTTAGAAAGAGTATGAAATAAACAGAAAAATATAGTTTATCACAAATACCTGAATTTCTAAGCCACCATTTTGTGGCTCTTTAAAGTTGTTACAGATTATTAAATACAGTTATGATACTGAACAATACAATGGGGAATTTTGGTAATTAAAATAATAACATTCATGACAGATTGACACCAACCTTGATTGATTTTGAATTTTAAACCTGACTTAAGACAAAAACCTGACTGTTGTATGAAAAATTACAGTAGGAAATAATCGTATTGTTGAAATAACCCCCCCACACACACAAGCTGTATTAATCTAGTCTATCCACACCAATTTCAGAGTAGTGGGATTGTAGAATAAAATATTTTGGCCTGTATTCCCAGACTGCCAATGGTCATAAGCATGATATGAGGCAAAATATGATCAGTAGTCTACAGGGGAAAAGGTGTACTGAAATAACCCATCAAAATAACTTCTGTATTTTGATGTGTCATATCAATGTCCATAGTATGTGTTGATGTCAGTAACACAGACTGTATTCTAAGTGATGAAATCAACTCATGGAGTAGCCATTATTATAAGAGATATTAATCTCTGCTATGTTAGAAAACAAAATAACTCTCCCCATATATGGTTTGGTCTTCTATGGTCCAATACACTTCTCCCAGTTACAGAGAAATAAATAATAAAGTAGCACTTGTAAAGATGACTGACAGCCCTCGGGGAGCTTCACGTGTCTCTTGTGTACAATGATCCCACTACACAGGCATATAAAGGTATGTCCTGCGTAGTGTGTGTGTGTGTGTGTGTGTGTATATATATATATATATATATATATATATATACACACACTCACCGATCACTCAACTGTGAAGCTGACAGAAGTATCAACTGAGGAAGTGCAGATATCCTGATATTAGCCGAAGAAATTATTTCCACTTAAATATAGAGAAACATTTAGCATGTAATATTTATTTATGACTTGGATGGAAGGATTTGTGTTGTTAATTAATAGAGCATTAGAGCCCTGGGTTGGGTTCATCCAAACGGGTTAACCCAACCCGGACCCGTGGGTCGGTTTGGGCAGGTCGAACTTTTTCTTCTGGTCACGGTTTGAGTTTGGGTTTAAGTGGGGTTGCGCACGGGTTCACGGTCATTTTAAGTATGGGTTCGGGTTGAGATTTGTGGATTTGCGTTGGGTGTGGGTTGGTTGGTCGCAGGGATGGGTCGGGTTTGGGTTCAGCTTTCCAACCCGTGCAATGATCCCAATAATGTGTGTGGACCCTCTGTTTTGCACAGCTGTATGGGGTTAGGTATAACTTATGATGGTTGACACATAGTTGTTTACAGTCGGTGGATTGTGAAAGTGAATCAGATTTCTCCTGTTTCTTAGAGAGGCTGGAACATTGCATTACTGCTAATCAGGCTGTTGAAGTCGAATGTTTCTAAAATTAAACGGCAATATCATTTGGCTCCTTCGGCTTCTATCGTATTCCCTGAAACCTCCATCATTGTGCATTGCTAAATCATTCATTGCTCCTTATTGGTCAGTAACATATCCAGGGGATATTTTTGGCAGCTTATTTATACGAATGAACATATCACATCAGTAAGCTGAGCTAGAACTACCTTCAGAACATCCACTGTCTAAACGTATTCTTGACCTAAGAAGCAAATTCGGCAGTGGTGTAGGGCTTTGCTACATCTTGTATCTAGACTATTCTCACTCCCTGCTGTATAGCATATCTCATTATGACACCAGATGCTTGCAGCAAATTTCAAATGGCACAGCTTGCACAGAGTCAAAATTAAACACAATGAAATCACCCCAAAAACTGGTATGGGACTCCGATGAGAAAGTGTACCCATTTCAGGATTTTGCTTGAAACTTATAAATCTACAAATGGCACTGGACCAATATATATCTGTGGGAACTGGTGTCCATTAGAATGTTATCTCCAAACTCGGGACATGCAAGTAGATACTATTGCAGGCACTTCAGCTCAAGTTACGGGTGTTTTAACATAGCAGCCTCCACTTTGTGAAATATGTTGCCATAGAGATTAGAAATGTGTTGACTGTTGAAAAGTTAAAATCTCTTCCAAAAACGCGCCCTTTGTTTTAGGCTGCTTTAAGTGGTAAAAATATTAATTGTTAAAATTTCGTACCGAGGTTTTGCTACTTCATATTTGGGTGTTGCTGGACAGATCCTGCTAGAAACAGAGCTTTACTAAATCTGTAGTATTGTTATTGTTGTGAGATGGAATGTCATTTTATGCGATCAGAAGTTTTTCTCAATCATGTTTCAGTAATTCTGTTCATTTCCAGTTCATTTAAAATGAGAACTGAAAGTGAAAAAGATGAACATTCACCTGTGTTAACCTTTATAACAGATTATTTTTAATCAGCAAGTTTATGCCATTTGATTAAATTGTGATTTGAAATGTTCTTAGAGCTCTATTTGAAGTGGCTCACTCAGATTTTTGCTGTTGTTGTGCTGGTGTTGTTGTTGTGCGCAGAGTTCGGGAAATAAATCGGTGCAAATTTATTTGTGCAGATGACAAATTCTCATTAGCTTTTTAGTCCATCATCGAAAACCTTGACATAAAATTTTAGTTTCCCGCTAGTTCCCCGTTTTTTACGTCTCGGATACAGCTGCCCTTTGTCAGCTGACAATATCAGCTCCAGAATTCCGTGCCATTCGGAGAGAGAAATTTTTTCAGCATTACGCCTGTCATAACTCGTCCACACAATAACATAAAGAGATATTTTATCATTTTGTTGGAGGGTGTTTTATTTTCTCTCGTAGAATTATCCAGTGGTCCTTTCCGTATATTTATCGACAGATTTCTTATCGGTATTTCTTCTATCCTCCTCCAGTTTTTCAGTCTGCTAAGATGTTGTTAGAGAGTGTGCTAGAGAAGGCGTAATTTTATTCTGAGATAGTATTCCGATTAAAATTGGAGCTTTGCCGGTTTTCTCTCATTTCTCTGTTGACATCACCAGATCAGATATAGCAAGTTTAGATTGCTATTTTTGGCTGCTAATTTCTTCTTGCCGTTTGGTTGTTCTTTATTTAGAACCATTGTTGCTAAATGACAATGATTAAACCTGTTTATCTTTAAGTGAAATAGTAATCGTATGGTAATTTATATCGATGTCTAAATGTCATTGAAAATCATCATACTCTTGTAAATATTATGTTACAAGGAAGTGATCAGTTAACTGAACAAGAAAACATACAAATATATAACATAGTACAAAGATTCATTGGTAGCATTCGAGGATTTATGTAATGAAATTAAATGATTATTATGAAATAATAATATTATACACAAAAGAAAGAAAAAAATATATACATTGATATACCAGTATATGAAATAGCTATTAATGTAAATATAATGTATGTGCAAACCCTACAAATGCATTGGCGCAGGGGATGCACAATAAATATATGGAATAAATATCAATAAATGTAAGCATAAGGTGACTGTTAGAGATAAAGCAGCATATGGGGACACACACACACACACACACACACACACTAGTATGTTCGTTAACCATAATAGTTGTTTCAGTTTGTTAACTCGGAATATATTTATATTTGCTAATTGTTGTGAATCCCCAACTGTTATTATAGACCTTCACTCATCTAGCACATTACTGGCTTAGGGTATTCTTCACCCTATTATCTTATTTTGAGAGATCACGTATTTCTCTGTTGGCCATGTTATGTTTCTAACATAACTCTTCTCTTGCACATTTTTTACAGAAGAGGAATTCAATCAGCGAAGAAAACGACGTCGTATTTATCACGAGAGAAGTGTCAGTCCCGTTGAAGTCATCGATGGCCAGAAAACAACCAGCCCTCTGGTGCTGCCACCTGCTAGCTGCACGGAAGAGCTGAACACTACACCGGATTACAGGAACAAAGTCAGCTTTCTGTTCCAGCTGGGTCTGGAACCTGTGCCAGCTGAGAGGAGACATGGTAAGATCTGATGACCAGCTGTAGTAATAATGGCCAAAATGGCTTGGCTACCTCAAATGAGGGTGATGCATGCGGTCTGTAATTTACTGCTTCACCACAGGGACTAATTCCAAATAAATTTAGAATTACAATAGATGACATATTTCGCAGAGAAAACCTTGCCAGTTGCCTGGTTGGATGAAGAACTCCTACTATAGTGCCTTGACCGGGATTTGAACCTCCCACACAACATGACCATGAGTAAGAAAGTTCCACTGTCTTATCCACTAGGCCATAAAGGCAGTTAGTGTATACAGACAAGGATAGCTAAAAATGGTGGTATAATCTAACTGGACTGTTGTCTTCTTGATGTCTGACACCAACAGCGGTGTCTTATAAACTGTTCGACAACTTGAATTGTAATTCAGCAGAAAGATCTGACTTATCATGGGAGGAACAGATTGACAAAAAATAGTCTTAATATGAAAATGTGGTGGCTAAAATATTGTTTTTCTCTCTTTCCTGCCCTTGAACTCCTTAGAATGACAGCTAAAACTTGTACACAGATCAGTGGTGTGGATTTACCTAAAACGTCGTTCTTTGATGTTGATTATGATTGGACTGGTCTTTACAGTGCTACGGCTGGATATTGCTCAGCAGTCCTGTTTTGTTTTCCTACAAAGTATCTAGGAACTAATCTGCTGAGTGGTGGCAGTGATTTAGATAGGCTAGGCTGTTCGTGCTCAGCTTACTATTTGCTAACATCTGATATTAATATTGCATTTTTTCCTGCCATTATTGGTACAGAAAATGAATATGTTGAAGATGTGACAAACTGGAAATGTGTCGATCAGATGAAAACATTCAGAACCTCAAAAAGACTGTGATTGATTTTCAGAGATTTGCATGGTATCATTATGTTTCTAAACGGTGCAGAATTTGATAGTAATGTGTTAAATTTTAATATTACTACCCAGAAGTGTTCCCAATGGGAATCATATTTAGACAATCTGAAAATATTATAGAATTAATAATTGGCTGATCAGATATGTCTCTTCTGCAAAATCATCTACCAGACCTCCTTTGTTATGGTTTTTAGCAGTCTGCTCTTTCTGATGTATTTTTCCCATATTGATTTATTAATTAACTATATATTAGTGTGATGTTTTAGATAAGTGCATTGAACATACAGTTACTATTTATCCTGTATCTGTTTTAATCCTGAAACAAATCCTATTTAAAAGTAGCGCTTCTCTTTATGCACAGCTTTGGAAGTCTATTATTTATGATTGTGTTGTGTAGCAACATTGGGATCAATCCTTTTCATTTAATTTCTCCCATTCAGCTTCGTTGATTTGCTGTGGGCTGATAGAGATGCTGTCCTAAATATCATGTTCGTGTTCTCAGAAGTATTTAGTTATTTTGTAATCCCCGCGACTGACACATAAATAGCATTTTACCTATTTTTAAACAGTTTATTACCTGAACTGCATCATCATCATCATCATCATCATCATCATCATTATTATAATTATCATCATCACATTTGTTATAAAGGTCACCATTGCTAGATGACATAAGGGAAGCAATTTAGAGAAGTAATATGCCGTAGGTTGTTGAAGTGTTGTCTATACGTGGTCACATAGAAGATAGACATGTAACATGCCATGACATATAATCCAAACTCAGACGGCGGTCACTTTGATTACATAATGTCCACTAATGAACGTCGTATCTGATTTTAACAAGCTTCTCAAGAATACTGATTGCTGTAGCAGCATCGGGATTAATTATGGCATACAACGTATTGTAATTGCTGGTTGCTAACGGAGTCCGCTGGTTGGGATAGACTTTCTGATGGATACAGACTCTAGCTATATGTCTCTACTTTTGTGATCACATAGGTGCCATGTTAAGAATGTTGCCAGATATGTCATGAATTTGTAGCGACCAGATAAAACTTCCCCATGCGATAATTACTTATTTATATCTCGTTCATTTAAGGCTTAGCTACATTTTAGCAACACTGTTCTGATTGTGGGCTTTTTATGGTAATGGCATTAATTGTTTCATATGCTGTAATCAGATGACATTCGTAAACAGTTTGATTTAATTAAAGTTTCATAAAAATTAATAGTTTGATTTAGATTTTGCATACCACTGGATGTAGGATTTCGTTATTATCAGCTTAGTAGGTAATATTTTTTTCTTTTGTGAGATGACAGATATTTCTGCGTTCTTTACTATCGTGTTTATCTATCAACAGAGTTAGAAATGATACGTCGGGTGTGTGAGTGGGACAGAAGTCGTCGCGTGAGACATAAAGATATGCCAGTGATGTCGCTAGAGAATCACTACCTCTGGTACAGACGCCTCCTTCAGCCGCAGTCGGCATCAGCATCCGCGTACACGAGTCCCATGAAACGGAAGCACGCCGACAGCAACCCCGCCGGCTCCGAGATCTCTCATAAGCTGCCATCGCTGGATGAAACGGACACGCTTACAATGTCAACGGATTCATCGACGTGTGTTAAAAACTATTTAAACTTGACTGATTCTCCGCTGACGTCGTCTACGCCTCATCCCGTAATCAAAGCTCCGAGCAGGCAGACGCTTTGGAAGCCCAACAGCCACTCGGCATTTTCATCTCTCGGACACCATCCGACGGAGAGAGACACACGCCGTGCAATTAGTCGCGAGTTTGCTCAGGAGTTTCACGAGTCAGTTCTACAAACGACACGGCAGCAACAAGAGTCTAAGTCAGGTATGTTTAGCGTTTGGACAGCGCATAAGAATACACTGGATAATAAATATACACGAGTTTTTGGTCTGAGATTGAACAGTCTTCCACCTTAGAAATATATGAATACTCAAAATTATCTCTATGGGTAGGGCACCACCCTCCAGGGTGTTTCATCTTTGACTTCACTTTATTACCTTTGGAGGTCCCTCGGCCCATTTAGCCTACCATGTGTGCAAAAGTGGCTGTAAAACATCAATCATCATCAACTTGCCTACAAGTGAAGATCTAGGGGATCAGTCCTGTATTTGTTTGTACATTTGAATGAATTGAATTAGTCCTATAATATTATAAAAAACAACAAATTGTTACAGATACCGAGATAGATTTATGCTTTCTCAGCGGTGTTTCATCCATCTAAATGTATTTTCGGTTGTGCCTTTGGATGGTTAGATCATCGGTTGGACAAAAGCCTGGCTGACAATCTTGCCTTTTAAGTGCTTTCTCTTTGTGTGTATGTGTTGTTGTTGCTGCTGCTGTAACCTTTTTATTAATAATATTTTTAAACGAGAACATTGACACAAGAGGACCCTTTGAACAAAACAGTTATTAGCTGATATGTACGCGACGAAATGGATTGCTGCTATGGGCTTTATATAGAAATTAATATGGATTTTGCTTTTCACCTGTACCTATTACTTGATCATTATAACTGTTACTATGCTAGTTTTTGACATAAAACATTATGATTGATGATGGTCATGCTGCTCTCTCTCTCTCGTGTTGTTATTGTTGTTGTCTTACGTCGAGTGTTAAATGTTTCCACAGGTCATTCTAGCAAGAGTTCAGTGGAAGTCCACTATACACTGGATCAGTTGAGTAATGATCAGCATCCGGAACACACGCAGCCCAAACAACATTCTCCTGTATCATCCACACAGTCTCTTGGGCCTTCCAGTGGTGTGTCGGTGCTGCCCTCTGTCGGTTTATCTCACACACCACCTGTGCTATCGGCGACCTCTAGTGACTATAGCCGGAGACATGTGGGCGTTGGCGATAACTTCCAGTGGCCGGGAGTTGATGTTCTTATAGAAGCTTATCACAGACATATTGAAGGTTTGTTAATGTGTTACCAGTACTGGTAGTCACATCTGTGTCATCAAATACATCAGATTTGTTTTGTCAGTATACATTGCTATAAATTGTTGTTTTTTACAAACATGTAATATCATCCTTTATGTTTTTACTGCTGGTTTCATTTGACATAATCCGAGTTTTGCTGAAGATTCTTGATTTTCTTTTTATCGCAGAACAACATTTAGAGCAGCACATACTCCAGGAGCAGTGTCAACGTTTACAACATAGCAACCACGAACTGAATCTCACAGCAGAAACATTAAGTTTACGAATGGCAGTAAGTATGGTAGCATTGTATACTGTATCCCATTGTTATAGTGGTGTACAAATTGGAGGTTATATTATGATATAGATATTGCAGCACATTGATGTCTGCATTATGATTCATGTTGTACAGTTTGAGAAAATATCTATTTGGACTCGATTGCATGTAGATTATAAAGTACTGATAAATTTAGTTTATGCTGTGTCCATAGGTAGGAGTTTTTTTAAGTAGCGGTAATCACGATTTCTTCACAGATTCATGAAGGTTAATATACATCTAGGCCACCTTCTTATTTTCTCATATTGAGACCAATTTAAAATGGAGAAGTTTACATCTGGAACACTCGGGGAGCGTAAATGAACAAATCCAAGATTACAGATGCCTAAATCAAAATTATGACTTACAGCTTGAAACCTGTCATAGCTATATACATATATTATATATAATTATATGAAAGATATAAATGATGGGTGTATGAAAAGGATAAATATTTGATACCAAACATGGCTTAGGCAATTGTCTAGGATCTAACTTTATAAACACATGAAGCATACTCCTAGGTGAATGGAAAATAATTTAGATCAAAATGCATAATGGTAATGATGGAAACAATATGTTATGAATATTGAACACGCACGGTATTGTTATAATGAGGCTAAATTTGGTTTTGCTCAGAACGATAGATTTTTTAAAATGAAAATAATGATATCATTTGGTTAGATGTTAAGCTGCTAATCTGTACCACAAGTTAGTGACATTGCCTTTTACCATCTGTTTAATATAAAGATTTATGCTGCTAATGTTGTGGTGTTGTTACAGAGCAAAATGTCAGGCTAACAATGTAGTGTGTGCACACAGACACCAACTCACCTTATAAATAATCTTCTGACATTGACCTGTATTTGTTTTAACTGTGCGCGTTCTTGTTTGTAGGAATTATTGCAAAACAAGCAGAAGTTGGACGAGGAACGGTACGGGACGCAGGCAGGCGTCGATAATCTGAAGAAGTCCTTGAAGTTGTTGTGCCAGTACTAGTCCAGGACAAAGATTGCAAGAACTGATGCCCTCTACGTGTTGTGGCTATAATCAGCAAAGACACGTGTAATGTCGGCCTTTACATGCAGCCATACAATCTCATTCATGAGTCTCCCGAAGATGCAGGCTGCTTGGAGATGTTATCAGAGAGAACTGCGTGTGCGTGCTTGTGTGTGTTCATTCTGCTACCACTCGGCATTTCTATTTTCTTGTTTATAAAGAAGCCAACCTTGACCTTTCAGCATTTGGTACGTCTAGTATGTTAAATCAGTTTTTAAGTGGGTCAGTTTGCCAAAGCCACGCCCAAAATTGGTCATACGTTTACTCGATGTTGAGGGTTTTGCAGTTAACGTGATGGAAAAAGCTAACTTATTCAGCATTAACTTGGTATGTATTAGTGCCTGAGATTATTGGGTTAGCTTGCTATGTTTGCTGCTGGCATTGTATCATTACGAGATTTCGACCATGATTAAACTTGTCCGATTTATTTCACTGCTATAATACTTACAGAGAGGTTTTTGCAGGTTTAGAATCGTGACGTGTTCCTACATTGGGTGGCAGCACCGTCCCATCCCGATGGAGACTGTTCATATTTTTATGCTTACTGTTATGTTTGTGTCGATTCCTAGATAAAAAGTTATTGTCGCCGGTCCATGCAGATATAAAATATTTGTATTTATTAATGAATGTATGTAAACAGACAAGTGCTTCAATGTGTAGCCTATATGTTTATCCTCTTTACATCTCTCGTATTCGGTATGTATGTTTTTGCAGAGAAAATTTCTTCGTGTTAATCTTTTAGATGCTGTTTGGTTCGTCGGATTGCTTTTTCTTTCCTTTTTGGCCAGCTCGGATCACGTCGTAAACAGCAACTTCTTGCATTTGTAACTTATCACTGCCCAGATTTTGAAAGACGATCGCAGCATTTATTTCAAATGACAGCATTCTTTCGGGGGGTTATCGGAATGCTTTCAGTGTTTAGGCCTTTTTGCCTCGTGAATAATAGACAATGGACGAGAGATGTGTTAACCTTGGACATTTTAACTGTTGGTTTTTGAATGTTGTGTGTTATCGTACTTCTATTTTGTAGCGTCGGGTCGTCTAGACATTCGGACGCTACTAGCTAATGCCATGTTGCAAACAGTCAGCAACAGTGCGACTAATCTGATAATAAATTGTGTTAATAACTCGTAAATGGAACGAGCGTAATTGATTCTCACCGCATTGCTGAGTAATGATTTTCTTCGAGTTCACATCAGTACTTAATGGTTTAAGTTATCGCTGCCAGTAGTAAATAGTTAGCCTTAAAATTATTAACAGGATGAGAAGAAACTCTGCTCCAGAAACTAGCACTCTTCCATATGCACGTATAGAGTTGTAGACACGGCACAAACTGCATGGCGGGCAAGCCATACTCGTTCCGTCATTAATGCATTAGACGGTACTGGTTCTCTAACCGAAGGCGGAGACTGACACCATCTTGGTGCGCTAAATAGTGTCTGTATCTGATTTTGTTATATACGAGGCTTTGTGTTATTAGACGATTTTTGTATGTTCGTAGTCAGGTTATCTGTGTAATTGAGCAATTCTTGTACAATAATGTTGTGATTAGATCGACCTGAGCAGAGATGTTTGTCCCGTGATTGTGGGTTGTTTTGTCTGTTGTTCCCTCATATGGAGTTTATTAACTAAATATGCACGACGCGGTACGCCTACCGAGTCCACAAACGTTTAAATGTTTACGTATTTGTTTACCGTGTCATAAAGCATATATGTATCTACGCTGTATGATGATGTTAGATCCATGATGATGCATGGATATAACTGTGAGAAACATTCCGAAGTTTCCGTGGGAACTAATAAACAGTTATATTAGCGCGTGCGTGTTGCGAATCTGGAAATAGTTGGCCACTAATACGCCAATGCTAGTTGTGGTATGATGTTATTATTTAACAAGTCCTTGGCGTCAACTCTTATCTTGACAAGCGTAGCTAAAAACTAAACAGTCACCTGTACATTTGTCCTAGCATATTTACCATATATTTTTCAAAATGTCATTCCATACTGCTGATGGAGTGACTGAACAATGCCAAGCCAGTTATCAGTCTTTCGGATTAAGTAGAATGGATTTTCGCCAGCCGTCACACACATAGAAAACCATCCTTAATATTAATTCATTCTTGGATTCTCTTTCAAATTTCAGAGATGCAAGCTTCGTTTCATTCGTAATAAATGTATGAAAATTGTGAAGTGTACAAACCAACAATAGGCCACATGTTACCAGATTCACAAGTGCTTAAATCCAGCAATAATTTAATTTTCTTTATTTTTCCTATGAATTGGCATGTTTTAATTTTATGCTAATATCTTCACTTTAATCTAGGATACCTTCAGATGTATCACGCAATTTAATCTTGGATACCTTCATATATAAATATCGCGCTCTTTCACATTTGTACAGCAGTGGATTGTCGGCGACCATAAACTATTTCAAAAGTGCCCGTTATCAAAAAAGTTATTGCATACTAATAATTATATCATGCGATCCGAGAAAACTATTCATTCAGTTAATCCACCACTTCCAAGCTACAGTGCACCATCACTCCTAAATGTCCAAACAAGTAGTTTTATTATTATCAGTACTATCTTTCATGAGCTTCAATTTTTGATTATGAAAAATCCAGGTTGATGCGTAAAATAAAAGTATCCCTGAAAGGGAAGAACTTCTGATGTTATCAAACATTGAGCTACCTTGTGAAAATACACATATTTGTTGACATTTGCTGATTTAATCAGCTCCAATCAAATGGCATTTCCTAAGTTTATCAAAATATATGATTGTGTACACCATTTAAAACGATTTTTAACACATGAAATGGAATTTATTTTACGAACATGGGAGCACTTTTTGCAATCTCTGGCCAGTTAAAAATGCCCCGACAATGTATTTTTCAATACCAGCATCAAACCGTGTAGCAGCTGTTCATCTCAGTGTTTGATTTTAATAGCATTACATTTATTTGTTTACACATGAATACTCTGAGTAGCACGGGTAAATATGATAACTAACTAATCATCAAACTCTCGCTCGCTGATGAATGGTGATGACTGAAGTGATATATTCACATCAAGCAGGAAACTGTGTACAAGTCCAGAAAATAACTGCGTTGTGTTGTAACAGCATTTCATTGCTGTCATCATGCTCCTGGTTGGTCGATACATTAATCCTGCGATGACCACAAGGCTGCACCATAAGACACATTATTCCTCAACTGCTGAATGTGGTCGAGAGCTTTTGTCAAAAATGGTCGAACTGTGTTCAGCTCCATCAATGTCAAATAATTCAGCTGAAACAGATAACTGCCCGTTAAAACAACAAAACGTCATACAGTCATGGTTCAGTGTTCTCAAAATACACGAGCAAAGAACTGTTTTATTAGCAATTATAAATACACCAAAATGTATGACATTGTGTAATAGTGTCCTCATATGGGGGATACTGGGTCACTGTATCAAGATACACCAGTCATCTGTGTCAAAATGCATCATTACTCTGCGACACTCCGAGAAGACCACTTTATGTCACCAGTACTCTGACAGGAGTCACATTTTCCAACAATGCCATCACCCCCATCACAATCCTGTGTAACTATCTACTTACCATGGCGTGTGTCACATCACTTTTGACAAATATGTCGATACTGCTTCTCAATTTGGCAATCCTTAGATCCCAGATATCCTTCACCAACATACGGATCTCATCTGCTTTTGGAATATTATCTGGTGCACTGTAAGTTATATATATATATAAATATATATATTTATATATGAGTTTTTATGTAATATATATATATATATGACATCAAACATCAAATATAAAGATGCATTTTTTACAACCAGTTAATCACAGAACATACTTAAATGAATCATGCAATCAGTTTTAAATAAAAAAAGGACATTTCAGCTTCTCCCCAGGAATAGAGACTTTGGTGCAAAGGAGCCACTTCACAGATGAAGAAGGGGGCATTATTTTACAGTACAAAAAAGGTGACAAAAAACACATGTACTTCAAGATTTCAAGGACGTATTAAACATATTTGATGATTACATTGCAGGGAAGTGTCAATTACAAGGGAAACATATCTTAGTACTGGTAATTTCAATTTTACAAAATAGGCAAATACAAATGCACTTAGAAAAATTCAGATGCAGAAGCATCCTGCATTCATTTATTTATTTATGGTATACTGGCATAATAACATCTACAAAATATACGTCATCATGTCACTGATAGCCAATTGTTGAATAATTTTGATAATATACACATGAACATGAGATACAGCAACTTACACCAAGGCATGAGCGAGTGATTGCACTATTTAGCCAAGAATAATATTATCAAACTTTAGATTTATTTAGTAACCAGACATAACCCCATCAAACAAAAATCCACTCTACAGTACACCACCTATTCAACAGTCCACTTTATATACCGGTATATATAATTATGTGGACAATTGGTATCACATTTCACAGCCTAACAATAGAACAATCTCTAAACCCATCTCACAAATTGGGACAATGGTTTCCTATCCATAGCAAGTGTTTTGTGATTAGATAAACAGGTGGCAGCAACGTCTTCACAAAATCCGTAAGCTGCCACTGATATGCACCCCAAAGCTGGTAGTGCAGGGGAAACAAGACAACAAAACTTGTTTTTCTCTAATCTGATTTGGTTTGACGTTGTTCCCGTGATTACACATGGTAATCAACAGAACACACAGAACAAATAAGTATGTCTATTATATAATTAATTATCTGTAAAAGGTGTTTTATGGACCCATGAAATTCTGAAAGACAGTTAGTTAGTGACAGCAAAGACTCATTGATTTTTTGGTTTGTTAACATTTTTCTGTAGCATTTGGAGAATTAAATGAATATTTTCTAAATAAATTAGATCAGCCCCTGCCATTCCAGACACATATATAAAATATTCCCTGTTGTATATTAGTAATATTTGTACACTTATGTTGCTGGTATCATTATAGTGACTATTAAGATTAGAAATGCGTCATCTTTTTTAATCCATTCTAAACATACACCTGTTCAAGGTTGCTTTCAGATATAAATAATAATCTTTTAAATCACTTATACTGGTTCCTGCTAGTAAGGGTGCTTTAATAAATATACATTTTATTTATTTATGATAGTCGTTCAGTTTTGTGATTTTTTTTTCTTCAAGACGTCCACAGTTCCATTATTCAGACAACAACAAAGAATTTTTTATCCATATATGCTGAGGATTTGATGCTATGAATTACACAAATTATTAAACTTGTCACTCGATATGGTCCAGGATATTAAACACATCATTACCCAACCATAAATACCATTCATGGGACATCACGAATGATGCTCTTACTAGTGAATTTCAGCTGCTGACAAATCAATTTGTTATGCTTCTTATCCATTCAAAATCTCGAAAAAAATACATTTAAAACTTAGATTTAAGCAGCCAGCATGTAATTTGTATCCAGATGAGCCGCTTTCTTGATCGTGAACAAAACAACACAAAAATGAGCTGTACAATTCACTTGTTTACTTGGGTCTCCACAACCGATTTGGCTGCAATTTCGGATCCTGTTGGCACTGCAAGTTGCTCGTACTGTTTGGTAAGGGACCGATTCCAACAAAACAGTCTACAGCATGCACGAATTTCCATCAGAACCAAGACTAGATATTTATGTATCAATTGTATCCATGCTAAATGAACTGACTTCACAATAACACCAAAGATAGGGTCAGACCGATATCCTCAGTTTATCAGAACTATGATATTCCTAAAAAAATTATTATTACATGATTTGGGGATATTTTAATTGTTTGAACAGTATACTATATGTACCTCGGTGAGTGTTAATGTGCGAGAACTATAACACAGATTCTCCTTTGAGTTTGTATACAATGTTACATAAATCAGCTGGGGCACTCCAATGGTAAAGAGGGTAGAGTGTGGTGCGGCAAATGTCCAGGTTGTGGATTCAAATCCCACCTGCATTTGTGGGATGTTTCCCCAATGATTCACCTCACGCCCTTTTGTCCCAGGTGTAACCAGTGCTGAGGCCAAACAAATCATCTCAACAACATAAATCAGCTGATTGTGAACCCGCCATACTGACCACAGCACAGTCAAATCAGGACAACACACGCATACCTACTACTACACTGAACCTGTAAAACAAATCTTGATTAAAAAGTACTATTTCTGCATTCTCAAGAATATATCAGATTCAAACTAAAAACCGTATCACAAAAAAATTGTAAATTATGAGAATGGCAAGGCATTATTCTGAAGATATTACTCAAGCCCTCTGAATTGGGAAAGGTATACTGACTTACTGTTGAAGTAGCAATTGCGTTATTTCCATATAATAATCACATGGCATTTTAGTGAAGAACTTGGACTCCTGTTCTTCTTGCTTCTTCTCCTCCAGGATTTCTGTCAACAAAGAAAAGATAATATAGAGACCATATTGAAATATGATTTTATAATGAGTAAGTCTGTTATGAGACTGCCTCCGGTAATATCAGATGTTCCCTAAAATAAATGTCCACTTAAGGTAGATTCCTATCTTTATAATGGTCTGAGATGGGGCTTAAAGGACCAATGATAAGATATATTGCAATTCTTTGGTGGCAATTAGTAATACCATTTTCAAATGATTTTAATAACAATAACTTTAATTGGCATTATTAATCACCTTGAGCTGGCCACCATGTGGCTGCTTTCTTAAACAATAGAACATGCATGCATGCTCAGTGTTCATATGCAGAAAGTGACCACATTACACCCATAAGTTATAATTGAGTAAAACTATATAAAAACACATGTGTTGATGATCAGACTCGCCAAGAGCAAACAGACATTCATGAGGATGCTTTATATGGGACCCAAACTCTACTCAGGATCTGAATTACTGCATAAACACGATTAAAATATCCACCCAACATGATAACCGGAAACAGGCACAGATAACCGGAAACAGGCAAACAAAACAAGCAGACATCAAATGAGCCATTTGTACTGATGTGAGTTTAAACAGTATTCACTTGTTTACCTATATCATGGATGCTAATAAGAAAACTGACCAGACTGAATCCTGTCTAATGATTGCCTGGTCTCTGTGAAGAGGTGGTTTGGGGGAATAGATTACACATACTACCACTATAACAAAGTTAAACAAGATATATAAAATCAATATCATTTTGTTAATTCTATTCCTACATAAGATTTGATCAATTTCAAACCAAAGAATTACACCTCAAATTATTTTAAACATTGAAATTTGAATGTTCTTATTCACCTGTCGGTCCATTAATAAAAGATTACCTCAAAGAAGCCAATTATGTAAATCTGACTTCATATTGTATAATGATGCTGATAAATTGGAACCTATGTACAAGTACTTTCGACAAATCAATTTGGATACCTAGATAAGTGAAACATTATATCATGGAACGTTTTGTGGATTTATCATTTCAAATTCCAGATCCATCCATGTCAATTCTAAATTTTATTTAAGTTTTATTTCTACCGGTCGTTATACTGATAAAGGAGGTATGAATCAAAGTTTGTGGTTTCTTCCAGAGAATGTGTATTCTGGATTATATCAGCTGGGAAAGAAATATGTTTTTTCCACCATGTGAGAGAAATAAGTTATTTAATAGCAATAACTTGCATGAAATTTTCAAGACCCCCAATGTAGTTGCTTAAATCTTCCAAGTAGAATTGTTGTAATTGTTGGAAACTGTCTTGTCTCTGGGATAACTAACTTCTGGCAGGACTGTTATCTTATCTGCAAAATTTACCTACAGTAATGAAAATTTATTTGGTGTGGCAATGTCTGCTACCTGTTTTACTAAACATGTTTCAAGGAACACTATATTATAAATATTTGCATGGGATGCAATTACTATAACAGATAAACACTCTCGTGTATGTACTAATAATTCTCCAACAGAATTACTGTGTTTGTGGGATATGTTTTTCCCAGGGAGCTGCCACACACCCATATTTCCCAGCTGTCAACAGTGCTGCAGTTAAACAACTTGAATCAAATCCATTAGAACAGCTGTGAGTATAAATTATACCACAGTGTCTGGAATAATTATGACGTCAGGAAGAAATAGGTGTCTTCCATACGAACTCCAACCCGGATATGAATTATTAAATTCTTTCTAATGGCTACAACTTGTACTGAAATGATGATATGTCGCCTGTTATTTGAAATGCCATGAAACTTGATCCTACCTACATCCATCCAGTCTGGAGCAATTATACGACATTTCTGACGCTGTTTTAAATTGACAGCAATCCACAGCGGTACATCTAGTTGTAGACCAGGGTTGAATGGACCAACATCTCCCTGCAGATAGAATGCATTAATTCTGATGTGTTAATGGCTGTTTACCAGTAATGGCATCAAGATTACTGATGTTCATGTAATCATAGTATGAATGAATTGACCTATATAGATGAGTGATAAGTTAGAAGGGTATGATCTTAAGCAGGCAGTGGGTGGTTTGATTAGGCTCCTATCTCTCTCATTCATAGTATATCACCCACTCAGACACCAAAGTCATACCTAGCTCATACAACCACCAAATATATTTTATCGATAGGATCAAGTTCACAGGACTTATTAGGGGATGAAAAAATCAGTTTAGAAACTTCAGTAATAGACAATTTCTGCGATGACTGCACCATCTAGTGAAAGTTTGTTTGAGGATGGTGTTTTAATAGGCTCGCTACCAGGTTTGCCATATGTGTGCTAAATTATTGCTAGAATTTAGTTGTCCTGTTGAACCATCTCATAAAAACATTGCTTTTACCAATCGCAAGATTACAATCTGTTTCACAAATAAATTCTGGAATTAAAAAAAAAGGGAAATGGAAGTGAAGTTTCCTACAAAAAAATTAAATCCACCAAATAATTTATCATTTAATTTTTTTATTCAAAATTATTTCTTCCATGACAATCCTGCTTGGAACATATATTAATATAATAATAACATAATAATAATAGCACTTATTTTATATTTCAAGTAGGTAAAGAATTGTAGTAGGTAAAGAATCTGTAAAAAACTGAATTGGAATTGAAAAATTTGGAATTGGGATTGATAAATTTGATGTGGAATTGACCAAATGTCTGTGTCTACCACAGTTCCCAACTTGATGATTTATTTTCAATAACATGTCATATTTTCTGCAAAAATAAACTGTCAACTTTATATTTGATTACATACATAACTGTAGTTTCAAATTAGCCATCCCTTAATTTTAATATGTAATATTTAGCGCCATAGTGTATGAGTGAAAAAACTCAGAACAGACATTGGAAAAATGAATGGTCATTAGCTATATTGGAAGGTCTGAATAAAACTGTTTTAAACAACAACAGTTTTGTTATTTTGTTAGAACAAGAGTTATATTGAAACTTATATATTTAAGATAATCATATTTTCCAGATGTTTTAATTCATATTGTTCTTTAGCAGATATTTTTAGTTTATTCCCATAAGATCTGACTTGCAGTCCGACAGTCATTGCTTCCCAGCTTCTGCCCAAATGATGAAAGTTGACTTTACACATACAAATAATCCTATCAGTGATTGGAAAGCTTGGCCCAATCCAAGCCTTATGTAGCCTGCTTTTTCAGTGCGACATAACAATGAAGACGAGTGGTACAGGCTTCATAGCGTCGCACTGACACAAGAAGTACGCTCTAAATACGGGACAATAATTAACACATTTTTATTTCAATAAAGGTAATCTTTCAATAAGTCTGATGAGATAAATATATTAATATAAGATTATATTAATACATTTATCTCGTTATAATTAAATAATTCGTTGTTCACCTTTTATTTCTTTATTTAGGAAATATTCATTCCATGCACATGACTGAGATAAAAACGCATTTAGCACATGAAACATACACCACACATGAACGCACACACACACACACAATTTACATTTGTCAGAAGACACACTTTTATTTGTCAGAAAATTAGGATTGCACTGTATTATATTTAATAAGCTAATGACAAATGTCACCAACAATTAACTATCAATCAATTGATATTTTCTCTTTTAATCATGCCAGTGATTGGCCTAGATTTGATGCTAGCTCCACCCAAATGATTTGATGTTGTGCATTACTACAACACACTGTTGTCCTATCATTTATCATTGGGCCGAGCTGTCTCATAAATGATAATCATAAGGGGTCTGGCCCCGGCATTCATCCTATCTATTAGCCTCCAAAAAGTCTGTTATATTTAATAAAAATTTGCAGATCGATTTAGTTCTGTGAATCCCCCAAAACGTAAATTTACAAACAATTACTATGAATTAGATCTAGACCTACATTTCATTGACCCGCAAACCACGGTAAGTGTGTGAATCACGCCGTTCACGGACTGCGCAAAGCCAGGCTTTGCTCGGGGAAATTGTTTATTCTAGAGTCTAGTTGGTTAAAAGTCTAGATCTAGACTAGACTAGATTTAAACCTAGATCTAGTCTAGACACCTACTCTACAGTCTACTGAGTTAATGTGAGTAGCCTACTGAGTCTGAGGCTACTCGGCTACTCCGAGACCGAGTCTACTGAGTGACTACAAAATAAGAGACAAATAATAAATAAACTTACCCCAATAAGATATATCTTATCTAGTGAGAAGTTGGGAACAATCGAGATAGATTCCTTTTCCGAAATAAATTCTACTTCTGACGGATCCATCTAAAACGAATAAACTCGTGAAAACAAAATAATAATCATTGTTGTCAAATTTTCCCGGCAAATTGAATAAGGTCAAGGTTGGTCGATAGAATTACGAACTGGATACTTGAACCAATATAATTTTATTCCATATTATTTTAGACAAGCCATTATGATTATGATGTCTAAATAACAACCAGTGGTGATAGATTTAGATTTAAATTAGATGTTTTAAATAAATTGTTTAAATCACTGTTTCAATGGACATGCCTCCATGGTCTAGCGGTAGCGTGCTGGCCACGGATCACTACCACCCGTGTTCGAATCCCGGCGTGGGCATATCTGAAGGTTGTTTCGTCTTTCACTTCGTCTCATTACCTTGGGAAGTCGCTCGGCTCATTTAGCCTACCATGTGCACAAAAGTGGCCGTAAAACATCAATCATCATTATATATATATATATATATATATATATATATACTTAATTATATACATATACAGGATGATAATGGCGAAAACAAAAAATAACCTGTCAATATATATATGATTTTTATCATCAGATGTTCTCACTTTATCACTTACAGTTTCTGCTTTCTAACATTTACACTTCATACAATGTTTTATTTTAACCCGAGCCCTGGAATTTTTCCACGTTTTATTATTAGTAAATATTTTTTATTTGGGTAAACATAATGGATCGAGGGGCATTAATTTGTATATGCGATTTTTTAAGAGCGATGAGAGATGTTGCTGTTTTACGGCCACTTTTGTGGACAAGGTAGGCTAAATGATCCGACTGACATTCAAAGGTAATGAGGTGAAGTAAAAGATGAAATACCCTTCTTCACAGCTAGGATCGAATGTCTACCTTTACCAGTATTTATACACAACTAGTATTCACTTGAAACTTGAAACTCCGTGTTTTTATAGTGTTTCAGAAGATATATAGTATTATCTAATTTCCATATTTCTTCCTCAGAGAAAGGGGCATCGAATCATACATCCTTCGCATAATGGCTTCGCCCTTGGTTATTTATACCCCCACCCAAAAAATATATCCATTGAACAGCTAAAAAATTATGCCTTGTAATTAATTGAATTCATCACATTAATAATTCTGTGGCAGTGGGAGCTAGAGAAAAATATTCGTGTCCACGATGAGGCGTAGTGTACGTTTGCATGAATAGCTGTCAACTCATTATGTTAAATGTCCACTTTACATAATTTGCGTAGGAAAAGAGCTATATAGAAGTGAATGTGTTCAGTAGATATGAGTGGATATATTACAAGCATCATAATACATAATAATAATAATATGATAAGGATATGAGAGTTTTCTTATTAAGTCAATCAGTCAAAATGATAGAAGTTCAACGTGAAATATATTATATATATATATATATATATATATATATATATATATATATATATATATATGTATGCTGCTGGGTGTTAATTACAACTTATGATGGTTCAATTGGAGAAGGAGCTACGTGATAAATAAACAGCTCAGAAAATCTTCACGGTTCGAATCTATATATGCATCCGGCTATATATACTAATTCTTTAACATAAACGTACTTAATTATTGATGTGAGCCAGATGGACTATTAAAGTTGTTTTCAACAATCAAGCTGCTAGTATTTGGGTTATCTAATCCTAAAATAACCTTGTTTGTTTTGTTTTTCGGAGAGAATCCCCAGGTTATCGTTTATTCGGCACAGCCTCTATGTTGGAGTGGTTGAGAAACCCTTCCCCCACCACTCATAGGGGAGCAGTACGGAAAGATGGAGTCGAAATACCCTGAGGGTGGTCACTGCAGGAGTGTTTGACGTCCTCGGGGGGGGAGGAGTTAACGTCCCTCTTTATTTTAAATAATTCAGTGGAGACGGCAGCGCCATTTAACGTGGTCAGCCACCCACGATGTTGTGAGCCGAGAAATTAATTTCTGGAAAAGGTTCGACCTCTTGCAGGGTTCGAACCCGTGACCGTTGGCACCAAGTGCCGGGTGCTTAACAGCTAGGCCACCGGAGCTCACTCTAAAATAACGCATATATACCGCATATATAACTGCCATCAAATACATAATGATTAGTGAAGAGTACGTGCGGTCTAGTGGTTGGCAGATCTAACCTCAGAAAGTGTAACGCAAGCATTTCGTGATTCGTCTTTCATTTCGCCTCATAACCTTTGGAGGCACCGAAAAGTGGGTGTAAATTAAGCTTCACACACATATGCGCGCGAGCGTTATATCAACCAGAAACTCATTAACCTAAGATACCCGTGCTTCACGGTGATCTATTCGTATTTCAAATATACCGAAATGGCCATCTAGCGAATGCCATACAAACTATGGCCAAGATGGCATCTATTTTGATTCGCCGGGGAGGACCTGTCCTTCAAATGTTTTATGATAGATTTCCATCGAAGGTACTGTCGCAGTCTGATCACTTTGTTGGAACAATATGGAAATATATATAGTAAAATTACTGTCATGATTATTATATGTTGTCTTCCCTTTCAATTTGTTGTATTTGATCATAAATGGCACGCCCACTACTTAGATCTATAATTTAGTCTAGGCCTAGCTCTAGGCTTAGGCTTAGGGCTGACCTAGCCCTAGGCTAGGGCCTAGGCCCAAACATTGAAACAAGTTTTTGGGGTTCCAGTTGACTTAGATCTACAAACGAAGTTTCATAACCATTAAATGATGCGCAAGTAGTTTTATATGGGCCGCTAAATCCCATGTTTGAACTTTGATGCATTTTACCCAGATCCATCAACTCTCTCCAGGCCATTACTTTAACTGATTAACTCATTAAGTTAAATTGTTGGACGTTGTTGCGTAGCCGAGCATCGGAAACGTGTTCGCTGCCACTAAAGGTCCGAGCACTCAATGCGCACGCGCTGACTCTCGATAGCGCTGAGGAGAATCGATACCCCAGGCCATCGCTGTAGGGCACAGCCTCTTATAAAGTTATATTAATGAACATTAAGTATAAGTTATACTTAATGTTCGTTAATTTCATGCATGATTTAGTGCAAGACATATGGTTGCCGCCCAGTGCTCGGATATTTATATTCTCGCCCAAGCATCCGGAACAAGCCAAAATAGTGCTCAGTCCTCGGCTATTTACCACCAGCATACACGGTTCTGACCAATGACATGAAGGAAACCCCACATTTGGCACATACGCATTGAGTGCTCGGACCTTTAGCAGCAGTGAACAGATTTCCAATGCTCGGCTATGCAACAACATCCTTATTTCACGTCACTGGTCAGAACTGTGTAACACGTGCATGCTGGTGGTAAAGAGTTGAGGACTGAGAGCTATTTTGGATGCTCGGATGAGGATATAAAGATCCCAGCATTCGGCGGCAACCATATGTCCTGCAATAAATCATGCATGAAATTATCAACCTCTATAGTAGTAGTATCGATTCCCCTCAGTGCTATCGGGAGCCAGCGTATGCATATTGAGTGCTCAGACCTTTAGCAACAGTGAACAAGTTTCGGATGCTTGGCTACACAACCACTTCGTACATTTTTTGGGACTACTCACTACTTGCTGTTGGGGAAAGTGCCAGAAGTGGGCCCTAAAATCCACTTGCCCTGATCCAAAATTCACTTGCCCTGGTTTTTTGCAGTGTTTTTTTTATAAATGAACAAGTATTTATACATGTATAGCATATAAGACAAATTTATGTTTTGACATAATATACCATTAATGGTCTGTGTCTACTAGGCCCGGAAATTCTATTTGCCAAGATGGAATAAATGATCGAACTCTCTTAGAGCTTTCATAATCTTTATTATTTTGCTCTGTTTGTTTGCATTCTCACTTAATAACAGTAGTTTGCACTCTATTATTGGTAACTGTAAAGCCAAACCATCCCAAGCCTATTTGTCTCTGCACAATCTTACTGTCACTGAGCCACTACACAAAGTGACAAATTCAGGTGAGTAGTTTGGTGGCATGTACCACAATGTTGTCTAATCTCGCTCCATGATTGGCTGTTAAATATAACACTAGAATAGTAGTTAGGTAGCAATGGTCTTGTTCCTAAATGTACTGATAGACTGGATTAACAAAGTCATGGGTGGGCATAATGGTGATGTAGAAGCTGACAGACCGCCTAGTTGAAAAGTAAACAAAGATCGTGCCTTTGTTGCCTGGCAGTCACTGTGCGATGAGTGTTAATTTTATTGTTAAATGACAGAAAATCTGCCACTTGCCCAGTCTGGGCAAGTGAAAATAAGAACTAAATTTACTTGCCACAGGCAAACGGGCAATTGTTAATGTAATAAGCCTGAAGCATGATGACGTCACAAGCCAAAACAAACCAGCCGCGCTTTGCATTGTGGGATTTATAGGGGGTCTGCTGAGCGATAATACCGTGATAATCCAGCCATTTTAACCTTAAACGTCAATGTTCCGGATCTGTTATAATCATGCCAAAAACTAACTTCTGTGTACCGTTTAGCTCTGCTTCGATACTGAAAAAGCCTGCACTGTTGAAAAATTGTATTCCAAAACTGAAAATCAGATTATAACTATATGCTAATCATCCGTCATTGCTACTTTATAAAATGATAGTAAAGTGTGGTATTCAACATTGTAAACCATAGTATAATAATATTCACTGCACATGACAAAGACTGTTAAAATGTGGTGTTCGTAGTAAATCACACTAAAATTATATTTAACGAAAAGCAAAAAAATAGAGTCCAGTATATTGGTAAATTTAATTTATTATTTATGGATATAATAATATGGTAAATTGCACTTTATTTACCAATATTATTATCTATGATCTGATGGATAATAATATTGTTAAATTAAACTTTATTTATGCCTTTCACAGTTTCAGTCAATCCTTACACTGACACTAATTAAAAACAAATTACTTGCAGATTGTCATTTCGAATTAAAACTACCCAATGCTTTCTCAGCATTTCATCCCACGGCCAACACATGCCAACTTAAATGTTTCTATTGCTTACTAGTGGTATGACAATATGGTACACAGGAGTTAGTTTTTGGCATGATTATAACAGATCTGGAACATTGACATTTAAGGTTAAAATGATGGGATTATCACTGTATTATCACTCAGCGAACCCCCTATAAATCCCACAATGCAAAGCGGGGCTGGTTTGTTTTGGCTTGTGACATCATCATGCAATGGGTCTATTGTCTCCCAGCTATCAGGTATTAGTGGGTGCAGGAACAAGTATAACATGTGGGTTGTATGATTCTGTGAGTATTACTTTGATTAGCATATTATTATAAGATACCCAAATTTGAAACTGGGTGAGGGGGGAGGGAGGAAGAGGCTGAATAGTCCATAGTCTATAATAATTACTTACATACTTGAATTTGGTGATTGATGATAATTAGATTCTTGTTTGTTTTACATATTTGAAAGAGTCCAAGTGGACCATCACATTTACGAGGTCAGAATTGGCCTATGAATATTTACACTTTATGAAGTGACCTCGCATAGTTAACTGTTTGTTTTATCTATTGTCAAATTAGGTGTTACTGTGCAGGATTCCTGAGGTGGTCAATGACAATTGTACATTACATCGACAAGTTCGACATGTAGTTTCGATTGTCAGCCCCCCATCAAAGACAAAGAAAACAGTACTACCACACGGACGAGTTGCAGATTATCCTAAGTAAAGATTTGTTGTATTTACAAACCTGTTTTCTAAGATAGTTAAGGTGGTATCCTATTAAAATACAGTATTGCAGTAATTTCCAATTTTAATATATTATTTTATGTATATCAGAGGATAAACTTTGTCCTCATATGTTCAGAGATGTGATCATAATTTTAATCATTTGTATACCTTGACATCTTGTCATCATTTTTCACTAACTAATGCCAAAAGCTTATAAGTTTGCGTGTTTGTGTACGTGTCTGTATCCACGCATGTGTGCATGCATTATTAAGATTTTCTCAAGCCAGTACCTTCACGGTTAAAATGCCATTTTATTTAACATTCTATTATTTAATGAATTTAGAGAGAAATATATTCCAATCATGCGCCGATCTCTAGTTCGTCATTTATTGGAGGAAGGGAACTTTCTCACCAAGGAGGAGCTGCAGAAATTTGATTCATTTACATTGTCATTAGACAGTGCTATACTCAACAAATATCACAATGTACTACAACAACTAAAGGTATTATTATTATTATTATTGTTGTTATAAATTAGACAGCAATGTCTTTAAGAATTATTTTATTATACTGATGTTGGTTCTTAGTATAGTCAAAGGGTAGTAAGTGTCCAAATAAATAATAATCATAATGTAGATTTAACAAAGCACTTTAGAGTGACCCCACTATTAAAGGAACAGTTCACCATCAGAAAATATTAAAAAAAATATGTAATGTTTAGAACAGTAACAACAAATTCCACAATAATAATCACAAAATATACCTGATATCATAGATATGGGGAAATAATCCAAATCACTGGAGGGCTGCCATTATGGCTGCACTGGAAACCAGATTCGAAGGCGGGAAGGAGAAAACTGAAATGCTCTGACGTCACATTGGCGCTCTCTAGACTGACGCAGATTATAGTTTCTATTGAGCGTTAATTTCTGAGCCATTTTGAATCATCTTCCTCTTGTCGGGTTTCTTCTGGCTCAAACTGATATGGTTGTATGTCATTCATGATGTAATTTTAACAAGATAATGCTGTTTAGTTCTGGAATAATTCTGCTCACACTTGTTTATATGCTTTTATACGGGCTCTACAGACTTCAGGTCAAC
Organism: Paralvinella palmiformis; assembly: GCA_025642065.1. Lineage (NCBI taxonomy): Eukaryota > Metazoa > Annelida > Polychaeta > Terebellida > Alvinellidae > Paralvinella > Paralvinella palmiformis. The sequence continues at coordinate 230,167 of JAODUP010000418.1, read as the reverse complement.
CGGATACGCTGAAGTGACATCAGCATTCAGGAGCTTCCGGTATCTGTCTAACTTCAAAATGGCGGTGCCCAGAGGCCATTAAAAGTCGATTAATCAGCACTTTGAACTGGATTATTTAATATGTGGGTGATCGTTTACACATTTTGACATTATTTATGATATTTGTGAGTAGAGCTGTGTTAGTCCTCAAAATTTGCTATGAAGGTGGACTATCCCTTTAAAGATGCTCTACTAAATTTTCATTAAACTGGTATTATACAGTTTCATACCGCGTACTTCTAGATATTTAAAGGAGTTACAGGTTGTACAAGTATGAATTGTGACTTGGTTAAACAAAGATAAAAATTAAAATTGACATAAAGTGCATCATTATATATCTATGTATTTATTGAATATACATCGCACAACACACAAGAGTCTGTTATAGTATAACACAGTGTAAACATTTTAATATACTGCTTATAAGTAACAGAATAAACCATTTTATCCTTGTAGATGTGCATTTGTCTAGACAGACCCAAACCCCTTCCAATGAAGAAGGGCCACTACTGTGTTAGTGTGACTACCCTTACCCCACGGCCAGCCCTTCACCATTCCCCCCCACCCCCTTTCTGCATCCATACCTCCCTTTGGCAATGGTGTCCCAGTGTTTTTACAGGCCACCACAGGTGAGCTGCTGCCTACTTTTTGTAGGGGGTTGTCTGCTCTATTCCCTACTGAAACGGCTGCCGTGCTCACATATTTATAAACATGATCATAATTTTATGTTCCATATATGATACAATATCATTCATTATATGTCAGAGTGCCGTCTTCAACAAAATGTTGCTAGTGTACAACTACAATGGAAGATGCTGTTTTATTAGTCATGCCATCAGTTTGACAACACTTTTGTGACCTTTTCACTCCATATTTTGAAACTGAATCCTTTCTGGAAAATGTCTCCCTAAAAATGAGTGCTATTTAATTTTTCCAGTTAACATATTGTCCATCACTAGGAATTTGTGTTAAATGTAGTTTTATTTTCCCTTTTTCTGAGGTCTTTTATTTCAGGCCAAAGGAACAAAATGTTAGAGAAAAGGTGCCTGACTTAGTTTCATTATATGCTTATTTGTTTTACTATGACCTTCAAGGTGTCCTGAACATTTTTGTTTTTTACCTGTCAATGGTACCATAGGATTGTTGTGAAAACTATACAGCTGTGAATTCCATTATTATTATGATACATTTGTTCAGGACGTATTGTTGTTTCTGTCACAGTATTAAAAAATTGAAATTAAATGTTAAATTGAAATTTGCTAAAGTGGATCATGTAAGAAACCTGACTAACATTATTAAGTGTACCGGGCATGAATGAGTTGGTGATGTCTTTGGCTTTTCTCACAGTTACTGTTTGATCCAATCAACCCTGACAAGGACACTGTTGTAACAAGGAGCTTGAATCGTAAAGAACGACTGGACAATGAGTTCTGGTTACTGCAAAAGTTGGCTGTTATTTTAGAGAAAGCCAATTTCAGAGAGCTGCCAAGATCCGAAGTAGAACGAGCACTGTCTGAACACCAGACCCGTGATGGTGTTATGGTTTGTGTTTACATTATGTAATCACTAATCTAGATCTAGTCGTCGGTGGTCAAATAAATACTTACATACCTTAAAAGTAACAATCCATAACATGTTTGAAATGCTGGGAAATATAATGATATACAGGAGTAAACAAAAAAGTGATAGGAAATTGACATAAACTGTGAGAGGTCTTCTGTTTAAATGACATCATGTTCAGTTACAGTTGTCAAAGTTGTTGGAGCCTCATGTATTAATCTACGTTTTGTGGTATAATTGTGATTATCCAAAACCTTTACATTGATCATGAGGAAAAGCAATTATTTCAAAGCTTTGAGAGTGAATTTATTGCTTGAAAGGGTGGATTATTGCAAATATAGATGTGACAATTGCATAAAAGATAAATATATTGACCTACGGAAGTCACATTATTTTGTAAATATCCCTTTAAATGAAAATTTGTTTCAGGTAGTTTTATGCCTCATTTTAATATTAGAAGAAGCAATTTAAATATTATTCTCAGCTCAAACATGTTATAAAGCATTTGTTAATTACTTCTTGCTATATTTCTTTGTAAACTGGTGATTAAGATTTTTGGGAGGAACCATTTCTCCAGTCTATGTAACTTAAATCATCATCATTAGTCTAGTCAACTTGTCATTGTGTTTTAGGTGTCTGTTGAGGTAAACAAATATGATGTGATCCGATATTGGGTACTCGGCAGAGAGAACCCAGTGGAAGAACCAACCCTTGTGGAACAGCTGATTTCAGCGATCTCGCAGAGACCCCTTCCAAAAACAGGAAATGAATATTATAAACAGGTCATTGTGGCTGTACGCCTGAAACGAGATGACAAACTGATGCTGAAAGCATTCAAAGAGGTCCCCATCAGTGCCTTAGAACAGCTTCTTCCCGGATGGCAGAGTCAAAATGCGAAAATTTGACTGGGGTCTGATGGTTGGAGCCACTGCCATGGCGTCAGCCGCCGTGTTAGCCAAGTTAATCACCCATCTAGCCAGTGGCGGTGGTGATTGGATGATTGCAATGACTGGTGTGGCTGGCGTCATTGCCTTCCAAGGATGGAATGCTTACAAAAAGCGCCAAAGTGCCTATCTTCTTGATCTGAATCGTATGCTTTACTTCAAAAACATTGCCAATAACTGCGGCCTCCTGTCGCTGTTGGTTGACCGAGCCGAAGACGAGATGTTCAAAGAATGCCTCCTAACCTATGTGTTTCTGTTGACAAATAGACCACCCTCAACTCAGAAGAAACCAATCAGTGACCAGCATTCTGTTGATTTAGGTGTGTTCCTATGGTAACTGTTAATACAAGTAAATGTTTTACAAAACCTCTAAGTATTTCTTGTAAATTATTTAAAAAATTAAGCTAAATATCTACACACACACACACACACACATATATATATATATATATACATATATGCTTAATGATGGTTATAAAAATATGACTTTCAAAGTGACTCAATCTATTTTTTCCAAACCAGTACAAATATTATGCTAGTTGATAACAATTTAGAAAAGATTGATTTAAACATATGATGTTTGTGCTTGAAGGTTTCATTACCAAGTACATCTCTCTCAACAAGCTTAATTCATGTGATAGCACACAGCATGACATTTCATTTTGGGCCTTGAATCCCCCTTTGCTACCCATATATGTGGAATATTTCATCCTACTATGAACGACCTTGAGGTGGCCATCTCATTTTTCACATGGGCATAGGCTATTATAGTTCCAAGCTTTGACCAGGAACCAAGGACCAAATAAAACAATCTTTTACAATTGACTCTAAACCAAGTGAGCTCTGGTTGGTCACAGGCTTAATCCCAGCAAGGTCGAAACTTTTCCAGAGATTAATTTCTCGGCTCACAACATCATGGGTGGCTGTAAATTAATGATCATATGCATCTCCCTCATTTGAGGTAGCCATGCCACGTAAAATAAGTGCCATTTCGGCCACCATTATTATTATTATTATTTAGCCTACCTTGTGCACAAACTGGTTGTAAAACAGTAATATTTTCATTTTGTGTTGCCAAGCTCGAAGTCAGGGATTTAAATCAAATAAATTATATTTGTAGGAATTATTTAAGGTGTAACCAGTGCCATGAATGAACAAACTGCTCACTCATGCCCTCATTACATTCCTCCCCAAAAAGCTTGTAATTACCAATATTATTCCTCTAAATATTTATAATATTAATTTTTAGATAGTAATTTGTTTACAGTAGAATCATTTTTTATATTTTTAATTAGGATATATGACTAAAACCCAACTAGAAGAGAAAGTAGCTGACTGGGTGTTTAGAAAAACCAACAGTAGAATAGAATTTCTGTCTGATGAAGCGATCATTTTGCTCAAAGAGTTCGGAATCCTCTCACAGGATTCGCAGTCCATCCTGCGTGTGCTGCCTCTAGACGGCGCTATAAAGAACCTTCCCATTACGGTACAGACACTGGCACTACAGAAGTTGGAATATGACTTCGAAGAAGGTTATGACAAAGACATCGACCAGGAAATTGATGCAGAATATAGGGAAGAAGATACGAAAAGGAGGTCGTTTGGGTGGTTTTAGTGAATGGAAAATAGGCGCTGAAGATTGCCTGTTCAGAGAATCATTATTTAAAATGTTAGATTTCTCCATTACAAAGAGGAGGCAACAAAGTACTTTAAGAATTTTTTCTTAATTCACTGTAACATTTGTAACAATATTTTATATTAATATTTAATGTCCTTCTGGTGCTAAATATATAACCTAAAATCCACTGCATATTTTCATAGGCACTTTATCTTATCTGTTATAACTTTACATTATTTATCTTGCGCGTGCATGCATGTGTGTGTGTGTAACATAATATCAACTGGTATCTGTTTTGGTCGATGTACTATTGGGATTGGTTTGTATCCTGTTTAGGTTTTGGATTAAAGTTGATCAATATCCGATAGATTTTCCTTATATATCATTTTCAGTTGTTGAAAGGCCACAGTTTAGAGTAAATAAAGACAGATAAAAAACACTTTATTGGTCTTGTATCCTAATTGCTACATGTATAATAAACATTGGTGGCTCATAAATAGAGATAATCAGAGGTAAAGATGGCATGGATCTGTTTTGTTTTACTTTGAAGCGTTTGATTGTTATTATTCGATTGTTGTTATTGTAGTGTTCTGTGTGTGCGTGTGCCTGCTTCAGCTGTTTGTGACTTACTAATCAGCTGTTTTATTGTGATAGACAAGCCACTCATTAGTGATCAACAGTCATCCTGTTAAGAAAGCAACAGTTTCTTCATATTATCTATATCATTGATAACCGTTTGTTCATCACTCCGAGTTGTTGACATTTTGATTTGATGCGAGAATGTCTCTATTAAGGACAGTGTGGTTTTGGTGAGTGGTGGCGGTTTACCAAACAATGACCTCAGTAAAATATGACCATTATTATCTTTATATATTATTATATACCATATGTTTTTGTTTGCAGTGCGTCACTTCAATGTTACACATCCTTCGGCACTTTTATACAAATCGTGTATCGGTTGGAAGATGTTGCGTTTATGGTTTAAGATATATGTTCAAGTCTTGACTAGTTAATAGATTTGTAGACAGTTTATGTTAATTTTGGTTGAACCACTTCTGATGATATGGATGGTTCCAACAATGCGGGTGGTTGTCCGGAGAGGTTGAACCATGTATTCTTCACTGTAGTACCATTTCATCCTACCGTTACGTGTGCCATATATTTTAGCTAAACACTTCTCAATGTTAATTTTTTTCTTCAAATTTGTTTATGAATAATTTTCTATTTTGAGTTAGGACACTGCTGCTGCTAATATTAGGTTAATCAAGTTTAGAATTTAGTGACGGATAGAATTTGGCTTCGTGCTATCTTTGAACCAATAATTAATACTCATTCATATTGTTAATCCACGTTTGTTCATGTTTTGCTGTGCGTTTGTTATTTTTTTATTGTTGTCCCTCCTGGTATTTGTAGAGAATGATATGTTTGTTAGAATCTCGTATCCCAGCTGAGTTGGATGGTTTATCTGCTGTTTTATAAGACACTGGCCTTAGCAGTTGTGTTCTCCGTAGGTCACCATAACCAGGTCTGCTGCTATGTCAACTAACCATGTTTCAACCGATGCGCTTTCCTTATGACTTATTACATTATTTATAACATTTTAATGGTGCTTTATTGGAAGTGAATGTTCACGGTATGATACATTTACATGGTTTTTTTGCTTCCTAGAATTGTAGCAGACATTGTCGGATGTTGTTTTCTGATCGATTTAATTTATCATATGAACATTGGATAAAAGCATGGGCTACAGTTGACTCCTTGTGAACCAACAGCTCAAAATTGATTTGGCAATAAATCATGGTGAACAAAAAGTTTCTTATTCCACCACAACACCATCACAGATATATCATTACGTTTGTTTACATATCATTGGAAACACCTTGAATTTTAGTGTGAGAGCACACATAACATGGAGTATTGCAATTTATATAATGAATTTTGTAGTTATTGTGCTAGACATTTTTCCACAGACTGCAAAACTATTCAGTGAACTTTAATCAAGCGATGTTTAGCCAAGATGAAATCCTAGTTAGAATGATGCACATTTATTCAAACGTCACACATATATAGATGCATGCACGCATAGCACGACACAAGACTGACTGAGTTATTAAACCTTTAACTAACATACGTTTTGACACTTAGTGTTCTACCACCAAGTTTTTGTCAAATATGTACAAATTAATTCTGTTATTTACAATATACTACAGTAATCGTGTTACAATTGCCGATGCCCACCAATGCACTAATGCCAGATATGAGAAATAATGGATTATGGTCGTCGTTTAATATACAGACAAAATGAAATATACAACAGGTAAATCAGACTGCTGTATCACAGATGTAAACGTTTCTGCAAGAATGTATCCACGTGTTTCCAGCTGACAGAACTTGTCATGTTATACTTTATTTTAAGCATTAAATTTTTGAAATTTTGAGCCGTTTTAGGCAATAAAGTTAACATTAGCCGATCAATTAGTACTGATACGGAACACATACACACACCAGCACATGCACACCATCAATTAATTATGAACCTGTATAACGCATTTAACCATAATAAGGCACTCAACATAAATCTCCAAAATTAATGATATACATGTATGCACTAATGACGGTTGGTCGGATTATAAGATGTTACACATTGGTTTGATTGTATTTATCATTAACTAAATGTGTCTTTGGTCAGTTAAACGGAACTCATTTGATGCGAGGCTGCTACGCATCAAATAATGGATATAATAACAATGCGTAAATAACATAAACCAATGCAACCCGCATCCCAAAACATCCATCTACACAGTATGTGCAAGTGTCTGCACACAAGCGCACGCCCACACATACGCGAGTACATTTTATAATGGCTATCTGCATTTATACTGAAAGCATATTTACTAAGCGCTGCTGCTCCATAAATGATAACTGTGAGCTACAGTGAGCAAAGTAATCATACAAAATGATGTGATAATCCAGGCCCCAACTCTTTCTATCTTCCATTTTATCCATCTCTGAAGAAACTGGTTTCTTCCACACTAAGTGGAGGACAGCACAAGAAACGGCTCATTTATTGAAACGAGCTGTATCAGAACGTAAACCTTCCACTGCGTGGCTACTCAAAATCTTCCCAATGGAGTCGTTAGAAGTATGGACAAGATTCTGCCTCTTGTCTATCCGAGGCCACCAATTAGCTTCTAGTTGGACTGCTGAGTTATCTATCGTGATACATCTGGGGGGGGGGGTATCTCACGTTAGCATTGTACCTACATTTTCATCGGCTTACTTTCTTCCAGTTTTCCTGGAAGGAACCAATTTCGATTCCAATCTCCTGGATGGAGCTGCTTATTTCTGGAAGAAATTCAAACTTTCTCACCAGCTTACTTGCATCACACACACACACACATGCACGTAGAGAGAGAGACAGATTAAAATAACCCAGCTTGACAGATACTCTGGCTGAATCATACAATGGATAAATAAATCTGGTATCTGCAATAGAACATGTTTTGTTTAGTTACCATGGTATAATAATATATATGTATATATATCTAATAATGCATGTTTATATAGTGTCAGAGCCACTTAACCCTGTTCTGAGGCGCTGTACAGCATTTAGTAACAATGACGAGATATTATTGGCATATTTTTTCCTTTCTAAAAGCAGGCCAAAACATTAATGAACACACGCACACACACACACACACACACAGATGGATACACAGTGATCTAATTGGCATTGACAGGAGGTGGTTGTGTCGGTATCAAGGATGTAAAGAATAACAAAACAAAGTTGATCACAGTTCTGATGATGTTAGGAGCGGGTGTCTCTTGTTGGTCGTCTGTTTCTGAGTCGTCCGTAGTTCCATTCTCATCTGTAGTTCCACTCTCATCTGTCTGTTCCCTCATGGCATTCTCCTCATTCTGAAGAAAAAAACCATCACCAGATGTTAGCCAACTACAATAACTGAAATGTTGCAATCATTTCTCAAAGCTGGATGATCCATGATCAATTTAAATTTTGTATCAGTACATAGGTCTCTCTCTCTCTCTCTCTCTCTATATATATATATATATATATTACCTGTACATTATCTCTGTTTTGTTGTTGTTGTTGCTGCTGTTGTTCTTCTTGTCTTTGTTGTCTATTATCTCTCCTAAACACAAACCATCCAGCTTGGTACCTGAAAAAACATAAATATCTGCATTTGTAAATTTCCAGCAAATGGACTGAATAAATAGTGTGATGAAGCAGATCAAGTATCAGAAATACATCTAAGCTATCAGTCAGCAGTCAGACGATACTTACATATAAATGAACACGAACAAACCGAGCACCATCAGAAAACGACTGAACGTCGAGTAGAAGTAGACAATACCCAGTAACACGCCAAATCTACTTAATGTGTACAGCCAATCCAACCAATCACGATTAGCATTTTCGTCATCGTCATCCTCCTCCATCAGTGCCTCACCAGCAGCGTTCATTACAATTGGCTGGTTCCTCTCGGGCGCCTGATTAGGTGGCTGGGCGGCTGGGGTATTCCGGTTGGTCATCTGTTGATCAGGCAACAACGGAACAGAGGCGGCAGGCACGGCACCTTGTTGATAACTGGCGGATGAAATGGCAACTGCATGAATATCTAACAACTACACCTCCTTACACATGCTACAGTTCATGTTAATGACACCTTTTATTAATTTCGCTGAGGAATCATCGCTTTAGTCAAAGGGAATAGTTCCGACTTACTATTGCATATATTGAGCCATCTGTTGAGTGTAAATTTGCTGTAGCCAAAGCAGTTGTTCGGGACTGTACGCCAGTCCTGGCATCATGCCGGACATAGCTCCGATCTGTCCCATGTAACCAAACTGGGCTGCTGCCTGGTACCCAGCATCCATAGGATTAACACCTGGGACAGATGCTCTGTAATGGATAGACACACCATAACTTGACAACAATTGACATTTAATACGGGAAATGGTTTGAGAAAACTGCAAAATGTAAAACTACTGCACGTCAAGTTATGAAGTACAAATGGATCTATTAGAGGTTTTATTGATTAAAATGTTTTAAATTGTTTGTTTCTGTTAATAAATCATGCCATTTATACAAAAAAAATGTTTGTCCCATTACCAGAAGTTTGGTTAAGAAATAAAGTAGAGGACTAGCAACAACACTAGTTTCGTCAATACTCAAAATATACTAACCCAAAAAGTGCCTGTGTCGACTGTGTATCCTGAGTACTACTGGTGCCATTGTGTTCTGGTACTGATGATCCTGATGAGGAGGACTCTAAGGATGATGCAGCTGTGCACCTGTGACGCAGACCTTCCGATTCGCTTGTATTCTATAACAGACACATTAATTACATATAATCATTCATTTATTCTTAAAATGCATACGTCCAACACACGTAGAAATTTCCTGATGTAGAGTTGATTAGGTCAATTGATCATTTATAACAACTAGACTCATATCTTTCTATGTCTGAGAAATCACTCACATACAAAACGTTACTAATTTTCAGTGGAATTCAGATATTTCACCAAAATCCAAGCACAAGAACATGTTTCAAATCAAAATTCTCATCTAATACAAATATTCAATTTTGAGATGTATAGCAACTGTTATTACCAGTTTTGTTGAAAGACTTCCACCTTAACAAACAAACAAAAATAATGAGCAAATATTCTCAGCATTCTAAAAAATATAGGAATCTAGGTTTATGTGAAATATTTTCAAAAGCGATTCAACGGTGTCCAATAACTAGGGATAGCTGCAATGATTCAGTTTCTCAATTACTAATTTTGAAAAAGTGAACAAATAATGAGCATTGTGCATCACTGATCATTATTTCTTTTCTATCTGTGTTTGGATTTGATGACAGTTCAGAAATTTTCATTGCAAAGTCTGTTGCAAGAACCACCCCAGAACGTGTTTCTATCCTTTAAAATACCGCAAATTAATTAAAGCCAATATATCTTAAAGGGATGGTCCACCTTCATTTCAAATTTTGAGATCTAATACAGTTATACTCACAAATACCATAAATAATGTGAAAATGTGTAAAGATCACCCACATATTAAATAATCCAGTTCAAAGTGCTGATTAATCAACTTTTAATGCCCTGTGGGTGCCGCCATTTTCAAGCTAGACAGATACCAGAAGCTCCTGAATGCTGACGTCACTTCAGCGTATCCGGTTGACCTGAAGTCTGTAGAGCCCATATAAAAGCATGTAAACAAGCGTGATCAGAATTATTCCAGAACTAATCGGCATTATCTTCTTAAAATTATGTCATGAATGACATACAAACCATATCAGTTTGAGCCATAAGGAACTTGACAAGAGGAAGATAATTCAAAATGGCTCAGAAATTAACGCTCAATAGAAACTATAATCTGCATCAGTCTAGAGAGTGCCAATGTGACATCAGAGCATTTCAGTTTTCTCCTTCCCGCCTTCGAATCTGGCTTCTGGTGCAGCCATAATGGCGGCCCTCCAGTAATTTGGATTATTTCCCTATATCTATGATATCAGGTATATTTTGTGATTATTATTGTGGAAGTTTTTGTTACTGTTCTAAGCATTACATATTTAAAAAATAGTTTCTGAGGGTGGACTGTCCCTTTAACGATAGATATATTTCTGTGGTCATGACACCAACTCATCTCTAAATCTACACCTGATGCGGACACATGATTAAAACTAACACTACTCACTGAATTATCCGGCATGTTAGTCGATGTAGTCATAAACTCGGGTGTATAACATACAAGGTGTACTGTGTGAACTCGTTCTTCATCCACCTACAAAGAGAACAAGTCAGTATCTGTCAATTACTAATAGTGTCTGTCAATCAATGATAATGGCTTCAACCACTGACAAAGGCTGTCAATCACTAATCATCATTTTTCATTATTAGTTTTGTAAAATGTTCCTTTATTGCAGAAATCAATTTTAAACACCACATAAAAAGCTAATCAAGACAGTTCAATGCAATATAGTTTTAATAATATTATATATGTTATAAACTTTATCATGATGTAGATATCACAGCTTAGTTCAATGACATCACGTTTTTACAAAATCAAAGCAGTTTGGTGTGAATAAGTGTTACAGTTAATCTGTATAATCAGGTAATATGTATATGACCTTGAAATTTTCAGATAAAGTATACTACCCGAAAACTTGTTTCATAATACAGATATTAACAGAAAAAGTTTCAGGTAATAAACACATTACTAAAACTGTAACATATCCATTACCAAATTATCTTCTATAAGTATTTTGCACGCATGCATAAACACATACACACACATACCTTTCTGAGTACATCTTTAAGTTTCATCTCATCCTGTAGTAGTTTACCAGAGTAAATAATCTTTTGCTGGTGTTCTTTCTGCAATAAAAGCACCATTTATAAAAACCTGTAACATACACACAGACTAAATAACTTGTTTACAGTAACAAAACAAAAATACATTATCATTAAAACAACCTTTTATCAGCTTTAACAATAGTATTTGATGGGTTCATACTCCTTGAATTGTTCACACGACTCCAGCAAACATCCCTCAAATATTCAAAGATTTCTTAAAACTAAATATAAATAAATATGCTGAGTGCTGTGATTATTTTGTGAAATTGTTGAATTTATTGCTGAACATCACAATTCTAATGGACCATTTCCAATAGTATCTGAAAGCTGCTCGGCGCCTATGTGTCCTCTATTAAAGAACATTCAGATATGCATTTAAGTTTAGTTTTCTAACACATATACCTACAAACTAAATTAGGAAAACTAAATTTGGTGCTAGGATTAGTTGGCGGATTGGAGTAAATCAAACTATTTACGCAGGACTGACCTTTTATTATTATCCCATAACAATTCACGTTGCGGTATTGTAAGTTTATTTCTGATGGTATCTTTAATTACTCTGATTAGTGATTCAGCCACATCTGTATATAACCACTGAGTTAAGAAAGGTGTATGCTAGCAGTATACACCTAAAGACACTGTACAAGTTGATGTCGTTATAAATAATTTCAGGTCCACTAATAAAATCATAAAAAGAGCCTAGACGTCACCACATTGTCAGTGTTTGGCAATTTATGGCAAACATTCAAACCTGACATCCAAAAAGGCAAGATTATTTCTAACATACACATATCTGTACCCTGAATTAAGTTCAAGTTAGCATCGGTAGTATTGAAGATATGCATGTTTCTCAATGAAACTACAGGGAAGTATTACTTACTACAAACTGTCAGGTCAAATTACACACACACACTAAGAGACCAGATGGGTTAACTGCAGACAAATGATGCAATGTATTGATTAAGATCTACAGACAGCTGTTTCTTATGGTCTCGTATCAAATGTTAAACCACATTATTATATTTTCTCCGGCCAAGAGCAACTTGAAATATTTTATTTATAAACAACAAAATAAACGTAAAAATTTTGTTTGTGTACACATTTACATATTCATGATCACATAGTCAAGCAGATAATAAGTTTGTCAGATACTATTAAAAATGGAAATTTTGTTCGATATTACCATTGGAAGTTTACTACCATATTTAAATATCAATTTAACAAGAAAAAACACACTTAAATTTAACAAACATATTGAAATGCACAGTGTAGGTTACAGTAATTATGTGTGGCAAATAGACCCAGCCAGTGAGTGAATGGACCCAGTGAATACTGCAATCATTGAAATTCGGAGCTTGCAGTGAAAATGCTATGGCACCCAACACCTCTCTGGCCTATCCAGAAATACCACATCATCGCCTATGGTATAAAGAGTTTAAAAGTCATTTTGTCACCATTAAAAAACTTTGACGGCAATAGTGATCATGACTTGTGTATGGCAGTTAACTGGAGATAGCTGCTTAACAAACCCCAATACTTATTAGCACCCAATACTTATTAGCATTGTAGTAGGAGCCATTCAAAAGCGCTTTACAGTGATACCCGAAATAATATATGTGTAAAACCCAAATTTAAATAATATTAAATCGTTATTTATCTGTGAAAGCAACCTTGAACAGGTGTGTTTTTAGAACAGATCTAAAATTTTCAAGTGACAACACATCTATCGGGGGCTGCAACACTAAAACACAATCACCATATATGACTTGAACCAAGAAACAGGCACCTGCAATAGTATCTGACCGGATGATTTGAGTTTTCGGGATGACATTCTAATGGACACCAGTTCACACAAGTATTCAGGTACCACGTCATTGATAAATTTATAAGTTGTTAGCAAAATCTAACCAGTAGCTAATGTAGTTTTGGAAGAATTGAGGTGATATGATCAGATGTTTGAGTCACTATGCAAGTTGCACTATTCTGAATTCACTGGAGTTGATTGATGTTATAATCAGATATGCCAAATAATACAGTTTATATAAGATGTAACAAAGTCGAATATCAGCAATACAATGTTCTAAATTCTTCAACGGAGAGGAGAAATTTAACTCAGTGTCACAATCCAGTGATATATATATATATATATATATATATATACAGCTGTGTGTCATCAGCATACAAGTGGTATTTAATGCCATATCACTAAGCAATGATCCCAAGACGACAGGTATACATTGTGAAAATGAAGGACCAAGAACTGAACCATGTAGGTAATGGCTAAAAACAGGTTCAAGTATAATATATGATACATACAATATATTAATTCTTATTACTGTAATATTATATTTCATTTCAAGAACATAAAACTTTTCATAGTTAACTAATTATGTTTTATTTCTTATTCAGTCATTTGTTTTAAGACACACATGCACGCACACCCCAACATCAAAGTAAATCATAACTTACTGGTTGACTAGGATAAACAGTAGACAGATGTGCCTTCAGCTTTCTGATTGTCCAATCTATGCCACATTCTACTGTTAGATCAGCAATCTTCTGGTTTGGTGCTTTGACGACCAGCGTCACAGGCATTTCTAATAGATCCATCAGTAAATAACTGATAAACCGGAAAGACAAAAAGAACAGGGCTTGACATTAACTTTTTTGCCACTTGTCACATCGGTCAAGTCGCACTTCATTTTTACTTGTCCGGGAAAAAATCACTTGTCCAAACTTTTGAATTTGTTTTGTATTGGTAGACGCACGTTGTGATAATTGACTCAAGAACAATTGAAAATATGACTTGACACAGCAGACAATCAAGCATGTGTCCGATTACGTAGTTTGGTTGTCCCGGACAGGCAGACAACCGTTTATGTCGAGGCCTGAAGAACTGTGTTATTATATATATAAAATTATATATATATATATATATATATATATATATATATACAAATTCCTAAAAAAATACAGACAGAAAATTCAGAGACAGTCCTACATATTATTAGATAAACAGAAAGTGCGAGAAAACATATTTATTTATGTTTAGTTTGGATATGTACATATGAATACTTGATTTAAGCACTTCCACTTCACAAAATACATTACTTAACATCTGTTGCCCACTTGAATATAAAAATAATACAGCACCTGGTGAATAAAGATAATACACAAATAGAATAATATTTTGTCATGATCAATACACATAAAGGGTAATGATTAAAGTGCTTAAAGCAAAGATGGTCAGACTGGTCCAGGTGGTACAAAAAAACTTTTAATTTCAAATCACCTCCACATGCCATAGAGATAATCCATCTAATCTCCCAGCATATGCCTATATTATGACATTGGAACCTGCCTCATGACGCAACCTTTGCTTTTGGAATATACGTGTTCCTCTCAACACGAGTTTAATATTTGCTGTAAGATACTGTCTATAACAATGATTAATTGTTAAAACTTCTTGCGTGTAGGATATAATTAAGTGTAATGCATAACTCGCACAGTTTAAATAAACAAATCTTTGTTACAAATTTAAAATACCAACTGCTCCTTAAGTGATCAGAGATTAACACAGAATTACCAAATATGGTTAAACCTTTAGCCTGGTGCTGCTGTGACCAATACCATTGGTCAAATAAGTGGCACCCTTTCCTCACAGTTCATGAGAATGATTGCACCAATTTATTTTGCACGTGAATCATCCCTAAACACCCAGCTTTTAGGCTTGAGCAGTGCATAAATATATTTGATAACTATTATTTTAATGGAAAACAGACTTCATCTTAGTTTCTGCTGAAGTTTGATGAGCTGATGGTGACATGCTACCATAGCTGAGAAGGACCAGAACCTGGCTAAACATGATTTAACACACGTACCCAGCTTAATTAAAACTGACAACATTACATGCCACTGGGAGTCAAAGATGATGTTGTGACTTACAGGGTTTCAGCCATATTCTATAGCTCCCCATGAAAAATATTGAATTTAGCAATTTAGGTACATTATCTTGGTATCACTGATTAAACACCACTTGTCCCAGACAATCCTTAATGATATGTCCAGAATGTCACAGCAATGCATAATACAAACACTTAACATGTTCTTTGGCACCCTCATTTTGCAGTTGTTCTGTGCAAGTGCTGGCTCAAAATTACATCCTTTGATGGACTTCTAAAATCCTGTACACAAATATTCATAAACTGCCCCTATGGCCTAGAGCATGGGACTTTCTTATTCATAATCATGCTGTGCTGGAGGTCGTAGGTTCGAATCCTGGCTGTGCCACGATAGTAGGAGTTTTTCATCCAACCAGGCAACTGGCAGTTTTCTCTGCCGAATATGTCATATATTATAAATTTATCTAGAATTACCGGTAGTTCCAGTGCTGAAGCAGTAAATTACAGGCAATATGCATCTCCCTCATTTGAGGCAGGTAAGCCACATAAAATAACTGCCAGTTCGGCCATTATTATAAGTGAAATTTCCAGTGTCCTATTCATGCTGGAAACTGCACTCAAAAGAGGATGTGAAAAAACATAGGTAAATTATTAATGAGATTGTCATACAGAAGATTTCCCTTGGTCCATAGATCTGTGAATATCTGGTAGTAATAATAATAATGTAAATTTAATAAAGTACCTTCACTAGCAGGAGTGATTTTATGGCACTATACTGTAGTATACAGCGATACCTCAAATAGAATGTACCTTAAACCAATGAAAAATCTGAACAATTGAAATTGTATACTTGTGAAGGCACCTTTGAACAAGCAAGTTTTAAAACTGTCTGTGTATTCAAACAGCTCGTTAACTAGTCCATACTCAGAATACTTTATTCTCTAGCCAATCATACTGACTACATTTCACAATCTGTTTCCAAGTATGATATGGCAATTCTTTTACAGTTGCTACATCATCATTAGTCTAGATGTGAATCGATGGGTCGTCTCTTGTGTAGAACAGCAATTTAGTGGCGCTCTTAGAATCGCATAGTTTACTTTCAACGCCAATAAAGCTATTTCAAATGTGAAGCGTAAAAATGCTAATATCTGTAGGATTTCCGTCTATATCACTATGTAGAAAATCATTATCAAACACTAAATGATAAAAAAAATCACATAAAATCAGATATTTACATTTATCCTCAAGATAAAGTAACCAAATACTAGTAATAGTAGTATGTTTTAAACAACCATACATAAAGCATGCTAAACAATAATAAAGGTGTTCTGTATAACATGAGACAAATTTGGCTGTTTTCTTTCAAATCCAACCTGCTATCTAACATCATCTTGATGACACCAAAGTAAGAGAACATTTTATCAACTATTAAAGGCCTTTCAAACCGGAAGTACCATGTGTTCCCTTAAGCTTGGGACATCCCTTCATATGTACATGCTAAACTTTACTGCTGCACTGTTTATCACACCCTATATTCACTTGTTTAGTGTGTTGTATGTGGTTACTGCAACATACTCTTGATGTATTATAGCTCAACTTAATGGGTGTTTAATCCAATATAGGTTAACAATACAGACTATGGTTTCGCAAAATGCACTTCTATATTTAAAAATATAGTAATCTAGCTTCAACCTAACCTACTGTCAGACATTTAACAATATTCATGGTGCCAACATGGAATATCACTGAACAGTCTGTTGTGAAACCATCTCAAGATGAAAAGATCTGTTAATGGAAGACAGCAGCATGGGGGTAATGGTAATCAGTTACATAATCTTAAGTAATTGTAATCACCATTTCCAGATCAATTACATTGTAAATGTAATCATAATCAGTGATTAGTTTCTCAATTACAGAAGATTTTACACATGCTTTGAGAAAGCAATATTATGTGGTTTCAACCCCATCTCAACCTGGAGTGAGTTTATAAATTGTACATAAAATATATTATAATTATCCTATATATATATTTCCCAAATATTCAAACAATGTCAATTGTAATGTAAGATAATGGATTTTAAATTTAAATATGTTGGTATATTAGTGTGCATGTGAGTATATGGGGTGTTTATCTATATCATAAGTCTGTGCCAGCTGTGATCTTGTTGTTAAGGCAGCCAGTTAACCACTGGTTCATATGGTGGCAATTACAGCTAGGCAGTTGGTGGATTAATAAGCGGTGTTCACTGTTATGTGCTATAATGAATTCTATTTCTCTGGGCCGTAGGTGAATTGGTAAGTGTATATTGTCTGGTTGCATGATGTGATTGCAATCAATGATAAAGGCAATGGGGAATGAATTCACTGCCAAATGTTCATATTGGTATTATATATAATGTAGTTGAGTGAATAAAGATGAACTATCACATTCATGTTTGTTGTAAACATGATTGTAATCATGATTAGTTGAAATGTTATCATAAATTAAAATGTCAGTCGTAATTGATTACATTAATTATTAATGAAGTAAACATAATTGATTACCTTGGTATTGTAACTACCCGATGCCCAGAAATAGAAGACAGGAGATTTAAAAAAAACACTGCTGTGTTACATTTAGTGCATTAAGGTGATTTACAAAACACAGCAGAGTGCATCATCTATGATCAAATAAATAATTTAAAAAATTTCCCGCAGAAATCAAAACAATAATTTCTATACACTTGAAAAAGAAAGCTTCTTGAATTGTTGGGAGAATATTGATAGTGTTCAGATAATATTATACTCCATCTCAGAACAGTGATATAATAGCAACCTAAGTTTAAGGTGCACAGCGAAATATGTCCCCCAGAATCATTCCCATCCTGTAGTTCATCACCGTAAATAAACCTGTTACAACTGACCATATGTGTTAAACAAATAGATGTTTTAACAAGTAGAGAACTTGTGTTAAATGCCACAGTTCATTAGCCAGTCATATTTTGTATGAAGTAGTTACAGGTCCGGACCCGTAAGCACAATTTTGTAGCTGTTGGTCCAGCACATTTCCGGGTTCTCTATGGCGTATAAAAATTATAATGCGTCTGATGCCATGAAATATCACAATATTCAGCTCCAACTTAACAACTAAGTCATGTTTGAATTGACAAATATTACATAATAAATAAAGGGAGATAAATAACTAATCTTGTACTTATGATTGATTTTCTTTCATTTCATGATCTATCACAAGAAAGTGCAAGCATTTATTTCCAGTGTGGTCCCTTTTTATTAGTGAGTGGCAGTTCATATCTCCTCCCCCACTACTCTTAGGGGAGCAGTACAGAAAGATGGAGCTAAAATACCCTGAGGGTGGTCACTGCCAGAGTGTATTTTAAATTAATTCAGTGGAGACAGCAGTGGCATTTAACGTGCACAGCCACCCACAAGATACCATGTTCCTTGCATGTTACCTTCACAGAATTGCACAGATACTTTGGTTTAGGGTTAGTGCCAGAGCTTTAGTAAATTCCTAAGGGGTCCGGTAGTCAGCAGTGTGTTATATTCAACCGTCTATTGAGGAAGGTGCGCATGCACAGTTGAAGTGCTGGAACTATAGCTAATTTAGTGTATGTCTGGACCAATAGCCACAGCCTATTTTGTATCTGCTGTTCCATTCTTTCATTTGACAATCATTGAGAAATCTAATTTCAGCCTCCTGCAAACATCACTGATGAGAATACCCTTTACCACATGTGCCACCTTTATTAGGCTTTAACAGCCTTCATATGATCTTATGTCTATCAATAATATTTTATTAGCTGTGTATACAACTGGATAAATCCAATTGAAGCTATCTCTTGCACAGCTATAAATTAATACACCTACTACCTTTTGAATTGACAGTAAATGTTCAAAGAATTAACAATAGCGAGCGATCCTCAAAGGTAGAGGCGAAGTAAAAGATGAAACATCCTTTTGATATAGCCCGGCCGGGGTTTGAACCCAGGTGTTATAGATATGTGGCCAACCACGCTGCCAGTTACTAAGTACTTAGTTAGGCCATGGCATGGATGCGCCCCTATCATCCTAATCAGCTAATGCCATGCCCATATCACATATGGCATATCAGATTTATATAATACATACAGGTGCCTGGACAACTGGGCCCAGACAGGGTAATTAGAAAGGGTGCCAGTCATAGGTATAGTTGACCACGATTATATATCACTCTACATTTTTAATCTAGCGTACACATAAATGATAAAACATCAATTTCATAAATTGAGCGTTCTCATGTTTTTGTTGATTCTAACAAACAAACAGGAACTTGTGAGTCTTGCACTTGGCTGGGAATACACCAAATACGTCAACCAAATAGACTTAAATAGACTCCAGTCAGTTGTAATGTCAACTGATTTCTAAGTACATATCAAAGTCTAGTTTGTTAAGTTTTAGGGTTATAGATCTAACCTTTTGCTGTTTTACCAAATCAGTAAATGTCAAACATGATCAATCGTTTAATGTTGACAACAACAGATCAAGTCACAAACAACGACATAACAACATGATCGACAAAACTCACCAATAAGCAGACGCGTTATCCGCGAATAATGAACTAACGACTGAAGTCTAAAGTGGCATAGATAGACCAGAGATATATCTGTCGAATTTCAACAAAATAAGAAACAAATCTAGATCTACCTAGAAATAGCCTTCGCTATTAGACAAAAGTGACGTCACTTCCGTTGGGTATTTGGCTAAGTCTGATTGGATGAGCCGTGCAGTATGTTGTTCGTGTGTTAGTCGCAAGGGGGCAGTGTATTAGCGGGAAAATCTGCATTATGATTCATTGATTGCGTTATATAAGCTGATGACACATTTAACAATCGATGGCTGTGCTCAATAGGGGACAGGCAGGGGTCTCTACCCCAAACTACAACAATCGATTTGGCTATGCCCCAAAGGCGGCAGCCAAAGGTCTGTGTCACAGACTTCAACAAGATATTTCCGTTGAGAGTTGTTATATAAAAATGGCAGCTTGGTTTTAATGAGTCCAAATGTAAGGTGATACATCTTGGAACTGCCTACACTCATCATCAATATGAGATGAACAGTGTCCCATTAGCATCGACGTCAGAGGAAAAAGATTTGGGAGTGATGATAGACGAAGATCTAAAGTTTCAGTTACACATTTCCCAGCCGGTCAAAAAGGCATCACGAATGTTGGGGTTAGTCCGGGCGACCTTTACCTGCCTAGATGAGACAACAGTACCAACACTATTTAGCACTATGGTTTGACCACATCTTGAATACGGGAACGTGATCTGGCATCTGGAAAAGGTCCAACGAAGAGCTACCCGAATGATACCCGGTCTGAAGGGGCTCAGCTATGAGGAATGGTTGAGAGCGTTGAATTTACCAAGTCTCGAACATCGCAGGAGAAGGAGTGATATGCTGCAGGTCTACAAACTTATTAACGGCATCGATAGGTTAGATCCGGATATATATTTTTAGTATGGCGACAGGATCGAATACCAGAAGATAACAAAGTCACGAGCAAGACTAGGAACGAGACAGAATGTGTTTAGCCAGCGAGTGGTTAACGACTGGAATTCGATCCCAGCTCAGGTGGTAAAAAGCCCAACTTTTAAGTCTCGTCTTGATAAGTTTTGGCAAGGGGAGAGATTCAGATGACCACGATTTCGACTAGTTTGGTAACCTACATGTAAATAACCAAGCAAGACTGGAATTACCAACAGGCTGTGCCCCTATATTTCGTACATTGGTATCAAAATATATATTTACCACCGACAATTAATAACATCACCCCGCGTATCAAACGCCGTATGTCCACTAATTAATTAAGAACAAGTCACTAATACCCAATTAATTATGTAAGTTCTACACGTGTAAGTTACAGCTACGAGTATGGTGTCAGTCTGGGGTGCAACTTAATTACCAGCGATATTAATAATTCATATTCGACTTTCAAATATAATTTAATAAATTATTCGAAACACCTTTTGAAGAT
The DNA here is from genome assembly GCA_025642065.1 of Paralvinella palmiformis. NCBI lineage: Eukaryota > Metazoa > Annelida > Polychaeta > Terebellida > Alvinellidae > Paralvinella > Paralvinella palmiformis. The sequence goes on along the minus strand of JAODUP010000418.1, from coordinate 208,708 downwards.
TATGAATGAAACACCGGGCAGTATACTGCTAAACCCTTTCTTTCTTTCTTTCTTTGTGTGGGATATATATATATATATATATATATATATATATATATATATATATCCCAACACCGTACGCCTTCTCTTAGATTGTCTATCAAGACTTCCAAATAGCAATATGTCACACAGACGATAATACAAGGCAAATGTGACAAAGATGTACCGAACAGTCCATGCATGGCTTCGTGTGCATCCCAATATGGTCTTAGTACTAGACACCTGTGATGTCAGCCACTAGCTAGACTGCTAGAGGGAACACTGTAAAGTTCCTCATCCCATATTGCAGAACAATATAACAATGCAGTACTCCTTTTTTTCTGGATATAGCCCGAGTCTGGAAAATCTTCGCACCAGATGTTGCTGCATCTCAATCACTGGAATCAGACCCCACAGCTGCCTCTTATGATGAGCCAGCTAACATAACAGCGCCTTGTATATATAGCTATGCATCACACAAAACACGTATTTGTACAGTCAACACGTATTTGTACAGTCAACACGTATTTGTACAGTCAACACGTATTTGTACAGTCAACACGTATTTGTACAGTCAATACGTATTTGTACAGTCACTCTGCCAGCACTCTCACTAGACACCAGTATGCAATATTCAAGTTTGGATTTTGTGCTTCAGTAGGAAGAAGATATAAAGTTATATTTAACAAAACTTACTAAAATAGGGTAAAACATTTTCATCAGAAAAGAGGTATTGAGCAAGGACTTAATTGACGGAATCAATATACAGTAAAAGTTGGCTATAACGAAATTCAAGGGGACTGGGAATTCGTTTCGTTATAATGATGCTTCGAATTATCCCAATTTTCAAATCTAGGTGCCATATATCAGATATTATAGTTTATATTTAAACAGGTTGGCAAGCCAATCCAAAGTTCGTAGTTTGTCATACGCTACAATATCCTTTGAAGTGGAAGGTGTTAATATCTACTCACCATCTACTCGAACCCTAACGTAACAATAAAATCGCATGTTTCTGTTGTCAAAAGAATGCAATTAAATTTGATTGTCATTTTCAAATTGGTTGTTGCATTTACGATTGCAATGATCACAACAGTCGTTGAACAGGCTGAAATTGAAATTTCAAAAAAACATTTCGAATTAAGCAAGTTTTCGTTGTATAAGTTTACTATGGAAGTGAATGGACGTTTGCCCGACCCAGATAACCACTTCGATTTAACCTACTATTTCGTGATATCATAGTTATTTATAACCAATTTTTACTGTATGCCATTATATGGCCATTTTGATTGTCAAATATTGGGATTTCATCATGTTCATAAAAAGGCCAGTCTATAGTTCGACACGTTTAGCATGTTTAGATGAGGAGCCACCAAAACCGTTAAACGTCTTACCCAGCGGTTCAACACTGCAGTTTATCCACCATATATTAAAAAAAAATACAGTTAATTTTTTCACAAAAACAGTGCAACAGTCTCGGCAGAAAATGCTTCACTTATAATAATAAATTTTTATTTAATAAAGCGCCCTTACTAGCATGAGCCATTCAAAGGCGCTGTACAAATAATATGTAAATATATAATAATACCCCCAAATAATAAGTCTGTAAAAAAGCTATAAGACATTTAAAAGATATTGATTATTTATCGGTGAAAATAACCTTGAACAGGTGTGTTTTTAGAATGGATTAAAAAAATACAAGAAACGACGCATTTCTAATATCTCCTTGATTTGTTTTTCGGGGAGAATCCCCAGGCTGTCGCTTATTCAGCACAGCTTCTATGTTGGAGTGGTTGAGAAACTCCTCCCCCACCACTCACAGGGGAGCAGTACGTACGGAAAGATGGAGACGAAATATCCTGCCAGAGTGTTTTACGTTCTCAGGGGGTCTGGAACGTCCCCCTTTATTTTTTAATAATTGAGTTGGTTTTGAGTAGAGACGACAGCGCCATTTAACGTGGTCAGCCACCCACGATGTTGTGTCGACCTCTTGCTGGGATCGATCCTGTGACCCTTGGCATCAAGTATCTGCTTATATCACTCCTGCCTCCTACTTGTTCATCCACCTTGTCATGCCCATAAGCCTACGTACGCCATTGGTCATCAGGTTGGTTTTGGTTTTGTTGTTCGGGGAGAATCCCCAGGCTGTCGCTTAATCAGCACAGCCTCTATGTTGGAGTGGTTGAGAACCTCCTCCCCCACCACTCACAGGGGAGCAGTACGGAAAGATGGAGCCGAAATACCCTGAGGGTGGTCACTGCCAGAGTGTTTTACGTCCTCAGGGGGTTTTTAACGTCCCCCTTTATTTTAAATAATTCAGTGGAGACGGCAGCGCCATTTAACGTGGTCAGCCACCCACGATGTAGTGAGCCGAGAAATTAATCCCTGGAAAAGTTTCGACCTCTTGCGTCATTCAATATACGCTTGTAGCCTTGTACAGATTCGACTCTCTATCTAAAAGGTGTCTGTCGTGATAGCAGTGGCTCCCTCGATCGAGTAGTTGCTACAAATCAGCCGGTGGCTCCCCCGTTCGACTGCCGTCGTAGGTATATAGACGACGATGGCCGAAATAACGGAAAGTTTGTTTTGATGAGACAACCGCGGAACATGCAAGATGTCAGACGCCAATAAGATGGAGCCGAGTGAGTGCGACGTCGCCGAGAAATTCGCCAAGATCTCGGAGAAGGCAGAAAGCTTCGGCCTGACCGGCGAACACCTGAGCTGTCTGGAATCGGTGAAAGCGCTGCAGCCGAAGAAGAGAAGCTGGCATCATTGCGTTTGGAAAACTGCCGTGGTCCTGGCGAGATGGAAGTCGTGGACTCGTGAGCATTCCGTGCAGCTATCGGCTGTATTCGTTCTCTTGTTTGCCATTTTTCTCGCCATTACGACCGCAGACTGGCCAATATCGAAGAGGTCGATAGTGGAAGGTTGGTACCGTTGGTATAGGATAGACATCGAGAAGGAGCCGTGTTTAATCGAGAGTGGGGAAGGCCTGGTCGATTACACCCGGCCCCCGGTCGACTGCCACATCTGCATCGGGATCAAGCAGGTCGACCGCGTCCTGAACATTAGGCCCGAAGAGTTCGAGGCCAAGTACGCCTACAGCGGGCATCCCGTCGTCATCACCGACGGCACGAAGTCCTGGTCGGCCATCGACGAGTTCAGCTTCGAATTCTTTAAGAGCATCTACCCGAAAGACAGTCCGGCCCTGATGAACATCGAGCAGACCTGTCAGTTCTTCCCGTACAAGACCAGCTTCCAGACCCTTGGCGAGGTGTTCAACATGAGCAGTGATCGGGCTCAGATGAAGGGTGGCTCACAGCCGTGGTACATAGGATGGTAAGTTTTGAAGTTGCTTCGTACCGACCCCTTTTTTGCAACCCTGTCCTTTTTAAAATGGGACCTTCCCATTTCACAACCGCACTGCAAGCCTTGTGGTTGTAAGATGGGCAGCCCGTTTTGCAACCACTTGATTCAGCATGATCGGATCATGATAAATTTGATCGTGCACCATTTTTTTAAATATGAAATTATTATTTTCGCATGCGTTTGTAGACTTCTGTGCATCTGTGTATGTAAATATAATGTGAACAAATAATTTCTGAAACCATACATTTTGTTGAATCGGTCTGCTTCCCATTTCGAAATAGGAAGGGGACCGTTTCAACAACTACAATTAATTTACTGTTTTCAGAATTTATTTGTACATATATATCTATATATAGAGGTCTGTATAATTTATATTCAGTTTAATTTTCACAACAACATTTTGTTAATTTTGCTAGGTAACTGACCCATAATACAGAAAATTTGAGATAATGGCGCAATAATTCGTTACTAAATGGGCAGGCATTCTTAAAACAATTAATACTGGTTGCGAATGAGACAGCCCCATTTCAAAACGGCCCCGGTTTTCCAGATGGTGCATAACAGCTTTAACTGTTTAAAGAGCCATATGACAACAACAAAAATTGTTGGTTTTATGTGAATCCTGTTTTTAAGTGTCGAAACCAACCAGGGCAACTGATGTGGATTGTAGGGGCCCTGTAGCTGTGGGGTCAACTTTGTTCATATAATTATACATGTCTGGGAGATTCTGCGGTTCCAGGGTGGCTGATTTGTCCTGTGATCCACTCCTAGAGATGTCCCTGGTTACATTTAATATATAGATGTGTGCTCTGATAGCACAGTGGATAGAGCATTTCACTGCATACTTCCATGTTGTGAGTTCAAATCAGGGTTGGCACGCTTGACCCCCTGGGTTGAGCTAACTTCCCATTTTGAGTTCATGAGGCATGATTCACCACTAATTGATTAATGGTAAATGAAACAGGCAAATCTGGCTAATAACTGTGTTTGTAGGATGTCTCCATCAGCCATCCATCCCAGCTGTGTATAAGGTAAACATATCAATTAATCAACAAACATGACAATATATATATATATTTATATATATTAATTATGTGAGTGTCCACACTTTCAGGCATGAGAGACTTGACCTAACTATTGAAATAAATGTGTGTAGTGGATAGAGCATTGCACTCCATACCTCCATGTTGTGGGTCTGAATCTGGCTAATAACTGTGTTTGTGGGATGTCTCTTTAAGGAGACACCTCAGCCATCCATCCAAGTTGTGTCAAAGCCAAACATGGCATCAATTCCATTTGGTCAATTCCAGTTCCTCATCAAATTTATCAATTTCTATTCCACTGATTGCAGTAGGTACCTACTTGGAATACCTACTCTGGGTAGTTTATATTCCAAGTAGGATTGTCATGGAAGAAATATTTCTGAATTAAAAAATTAAATGGTAAATTAATTTGTGGATTTAAAGTTTTTGTAGCAAACCAATTCCAATTCAAAATGTATCAATTCCAATTCCATTATTTTTAAATAATCAGTTCTGGAATTGCGCATCAATTCCGGTATTGAATTGACCCCATGTCTGATCAGAGCTAAATGAACCAATCAACTAGCATAACATAATATATATGGTACTATGTTTGTGTGTGTCCACACATTCAGACATGAAAGTCATGGCCAGACCATTAAATAAATGGGTTTTGATTAGTCAGTGTTTATGATTTGATCATAATTTGATAGGGAGTTCTGATGGCCTAAACAGTAGCAAGGATGGACACAGACCTGTTCAATCTGGATTCAAAGCTTCCCATTGGAAGGTCATGCATCCCAGTAACATTTGCTTTTTTACGTGTGATTTGAGAAGTGACAAGTCTACAATTTGTGTTTTTGTGCTCTCCTACATGTATATTTTAGTTTTCTGAACTTTATTGTAGAAAAAAACTTCCCTGGTTTACTTCAGTTCAATATAAAATGTGTTTGATGTCCAGGAAAAATATATTGTAGATTTTTTCATGGTTTTCGCCAACACATAATAATGCAATTTATATTAAAATAAGGTGATGGGTGTCACATTTCATATACACTTTTGGACTAATTTTTGCATAATTAAAGCTGCTTCTCATGCTTTGATGTAATTAAACAACATTAATAAATATAAAACATATTTTATGAGTCACATAATTATAATTTGAAATTTGACTTCGAAAACTGTAATTGCAGGTTTGTTTCGAATAAGAAAAAGATTAGGAATTAGAGAATTAAAACAAGTGTAATTAAGAGATTGATCTTTATGGCATATACACCCAACTTTATTTCTGCCAATAAAAATAAATAAAACAAAACAAAAACATTTTTGACCATTGTCCAAGCTAAAAAAATCCTGAAAAGCAGGAAAGGAAGTCACAGAGCGAAGTGAGTCATACACACACATGGGGGTGTGAGGAAATAAATTGGGGTTTTGTGCATTTTTAGGACAATCTGAGAATACTAGAATGAATTTAGCAAGATAATTTGTTTTCAAGTCATCACTCCCCTCTCCAGAACACTTATTTTTGGCTCATGACTAGTGCAGAGGTTAAACAACTCAGCCCAATACGATCCATGTTAACAAAGAGTGCAGAAGTCTAGAGCACATTCTATATATAAAGATGAACTGAGGGTAAATATACTCTGAGAAGACCCTACTTGGTATAATGCTTATCATTTTATTCTACTTTGTTTCATAGCAGGCAGGAGCTGTGATTATAAATAAAAACAGGCATAACGTATGATTGCGCAGACACTTGTTGTCATTGTAATCCCTGTATCGTGGGCTTCTGAAACCACCCCACCATCAGTTACTGGGGAGCTGCACTCTCAAAGACGGAGCCGTAATACTCTGAAGGTGGTTACTTCCAAAGCGATTCATGTCCTCGGAAGGTCTTTAACATCCCACGTTTTAATTTAATAAGCCAGCGATCACTTCGAACACGCCCACTCACTCATGACGTTTTAAACAGAGAAATTAACCTCCGAGTTGGTCTAAAATATTTTGTGTCTCGAATGGGAATCAATCCCGAGATCTTCTTCGATCCAGACGCCAACACACCACCAGTTCTATGTCGACAGGGCTACCCCATAGATTGTGGAACTCGCCTATAAATCACCACCACTGTTTTTGTTTGTCCTGACAACTCGTTAACAGACACGTTCACCGGCTGTATGCTTCACCGGCTGTATACGGTAACCTGATTAATAGCCAGCCAAGTAATGGTACCATCAAATTACTGTACTGCAGAAGGCTGCCGTCAGTTGATAAATCTCTGCCATTCAGCTCAAGAATTACGGGCATCCAAGAATGTTACCGGGAGGCTGTGTATTTAGGAAACCAGCGACAGAGTGAGTGAGTGAATGAAGTTTGGGATAGAGACCCCTGGCTGCCGCCTATTGGGCACAGCCACCTGTGAATAGCCTGGTCGGTCTATCTAAATTTAACAGGGATGCGCACGTGATTAAACTGTCCATCATAACGATGATGATGACCTGGTCGGTGCTTCTATCCGCAACAACGTGATTGGCCATTTGGCGTTGATTGACACTTTAATCTGGCAAACAACGTTGGAAGGGGATGAGCCAATTACGCGCTCTGCCGGGCAGGCGAACGTTTTTTATGAACTCCGCTTAAAGGCCCCCCCCCCCCGACGTCACCGGGTTGATGGAAGGGTGTAGTTACTGGTTGTTAAGGACGACACGATATTACATCATCATGCGTGACGTCGATGTCGGTACCATCCCATCAAGTGTTATGTTTTACACATCACATCACCCACTAACTCAACTGTACCGCCATACTTGAGCCGAAATTAGTCGATTATAAATAACAGACACATGCTTTGTTGCTCCCAGTACGGGTCTTCGTGCGTTTACAAGACATGATGATAAATAGACGTGTAAACATTCACGCACGCACACAGTGCATGTATTGTGACTGTAGGAAGTTGCTTCAATAGTTCAGTGATAACATAAATATGAATTAAATTAGGTACAGACGTCGTTCGATGTCGTTGTGTCGGAACTCGATATATTGGTCAGTCTTTCATCAGGTTTCATAGCGAGATCATTGGTTTGTCTCAGCGTCGGTCACACGTCGGATGTTTGACCGAGGGCCAGATCCTTGGAGAAACATCGAATAATCACATGTAACTCCAGGACCGATGCAAACCATGACCCACAAGTTTGGCAGCTCAACGCATATTGGGTCTAAGAACGTGGACTTAAACAAAATGTTAGTTGTCTTCATGACGGAAGTGTCTTTCTTACCTACAAGTTATAAGTACTGTCGTTGTTGTTGATCACTGTGTGATTAAATCTAATGGCTGTATGCAGTATGTCAGAGTTATTTTTATGACATCTTAGTATGACAGTGATTATGATTTTAGCTGTTTGTTCCATATTCAGTATGATCAGATGAAACATCTCGCAGACACAAGTTTCTTCTGGGATTCGAACCTGAACCTCACAGTCTGCAGTCCTGTGTTCTACTAGGTGCGCTATCATCAGAACAAACTTGTTATGTAATGCTTGTGGTGATGTGATCTCTACGAATATGACTTCAGGGCATCTCAATTGCCGCACTGGCAGCGCATCGAGGCTCTGGGCTTTGGTATTCAAATTCCAGCCTAGTGATAACTAAAGGGCAAATCATCTTACATTTGACCTCATCACCTTTGAAGACTGTTTGTCCCATTTATCTTACCATGTAGACAAAAGAGGCCCTAAAACAGCAAAATTTTCACGACTTGATTAAAAACGGATGTGTTGCTCGTCACGTAAGTTGTCGAAGCACCGAACCGTAACAATCAATCTCAGGAGACTATAACAAGTAAATGAAATATAACACGATATCAGTATGCTAGTGAGTACACTAAAAAGGTTTATCAGATAATGGTATTTAGTCGTGATATTTTATTTACTCACTCATATCAAAACAGTACGGGATGTTGCAACACTAATTTATTGGTGATGAAGTATTGGAATTCTGAAGTCTTCACGTCACTTCTCACATTGATAATTGTACATAGTGTGTATTAAATGAGTATCTTTCCATCTGTGTGGTGCCTGTATATGGAGAATATTCTTGGTTTCACCTGCTTTTATCTGGAATGTGTTGGACCACAGACATATACATATGATGTGTGTGTGTGTGAAGTTTGGCACATTTTAACAAAATCTAGTGCTGCCCTCTGGCATGTCATGGTTAAAGAAAATCAGCATGCAGCAGAATGCCACCTAGATGTACCTCGCTGATGTCTCCATACTGATTTATGTCTATTTCATCGATAATTGAAATATTTCGTTTCTGGTCATTTATTCACACAGGAGTAACTGCGATCCATCGGCTGCCAACATTCTCCGACAACATTACAGTCGGCCTTATTTCCTGCCTCCAGTTGCTGAATCCAGTAGAACGGACTGGATATTTATGGGAAGTCCCGGATATGGAGCCCACATGCATGTAGGTGTACAAGATATAAAATATACGCAATAAAATTATTAATGTCGTACATTTTGTAGCACCTTTGATACTACCCCTTCTATTATAAACTTTTTAATAGGCATGTGACATTCGTGTCATCTGTTTTGCATGATTGTGGATATTCGCAAGTCTCTTTCTCGTGCGTTTTTTCATCATAGCATTGTTATTTTATGCGACACAGATTGACAATGTGATCAACCCATCCTGGCAGGCTCAGATTACCGGATCGAAGAAGTGGATCTTGCAACCACCCCCAGAATGTTACCTAAAATGCGAACCACAGATTGAAGTTACGGTTAATCCGGGAGAAATCAGTGAGTATGAACGATTGAATTGTGAAGGCAAAAAGTTAGCACGGTTCCACACTGGAAATTGAATTATACAGACGATTTCCATGACAATTGCGCCATCTAGCGAAAGTCTTGAGATCACAGAGATCGCAGTATTTTTCATATAGTGATAACATGTTTATTACAGTTCCCAGCTTGGTGATTTATTTTCAATAACTTGTAATTTTTCAGACAAAAATATACTTTCCCCATATAAATAATCTTTTCTATTAGTAAAAATAATTCTATGTCATATTTAATAAAAATTAAACTGCTACAAGAAATCCTAGATCGATTTACAAACATTTAGTGAATTACACTTCTCGTTCCATGCTACTGCATGGCTTCACTGACCCGCAAATCACAGTCAGTGCGGACTGTGCACGCGTCGCGGGAAATTGTCCATTGTAAATGTTTTTTTCCGGGTATTTGAACACACTCCTATAATGCTGTTTTATCTTGTTTTCATCAGTTGTCATAGATACGAACAGATGGTATCACTCCACTCTGGTAGTTAGCGACGACATGAGTATTACCATTGGCTCCGAATATGATTAGAACGTAAGCATTACTGTTGTTATACCCGATGGCTGCTTATATAAGTATGGTATGTTAAGTTATACAAAAATTCTAAATCCTGTTATGTGTAGAGTGTATTTACATGGTAGTTTAATACTATTATAATGTATTTGAATAGAGTGAAAACTCGTTACAAGAAATATAACTGAATCACAACATTATTATGAAATTGTCTCTATTTGAAAGCTGCCTCATAGGAACAGTTTGTACTTACGGACGACATTTTGGCATAGTAACGAATTAGGCTTTGGAAAGAAATATGATTGAAAGAGAAACATTTTATCGTCGTTTTATTTATTAATAAACTTTCTGTTGATTTCTAGACTCGTCGTCAATGCGTTAATTGTTGTGATTAAATAGCAATTAATAGTTTTGTTATTAACATTACTACACCAATATGATCACAACAGTACAGCAATTATTGCTCGATATGAACATCTCTTTTATGGGAAATATTTAGGGCTCGGATTGCCACCAAGTGGTGTGTAATATTTGGATGAAAATAATTCCACCGTAAAGACTTTTCACTCTTGTTATGTGACTGTTGAATGTGGGAGTAGGGCAATAGCTGGAAATAGTTTGTGTGGCGCAGTTGGTAATTTTCTCTGCCAACAAATGTCACAGGAATCTTTGTCACGCTAATATTTGATTGTGTATTATACACTTATTGTTTGTCCTGATTATTACTACGTATAATATGCTATATGTACAGGTGTATTGTACACAAATGTTATATATATATATTTATATATATAATGACTTCTGTTATGACTTGTAATATCTCAATGGTGTGTGTGTGTGTGTGTGTGTGTGTGTGTATATGTACTGACTGAAGACAGTCAAAACGTACATGTTTCTTGTCTTTTATAAATGTTTTACGAAAGGTGTATGTACTTTTTATTTTGATAAATAATTATTTTTTTTTAAATAGCAACTACCAAGTTGATCTAAATTCGTCGTTTGCAGCAGGATATCAGTGATCATAATTATATGCAATAAGATGTCTATATTCGGGTCACCATTCTGACCAGTGATTACTGAAATTATTTGTACAATGCTAAAAGCAATAGATAACAACATGTTTTGATTCTAGGAAGTTGCTTCTTTGCAGATACTGACATTGATCCTGTGTTGTGGATGCTTATATATATATATATATATATATATATATAAAAGTTTTGTATATGTCTGTATAATTGTATGGCCGATTGTCTTTACAAAAATTAAGAGCTAGTAAAAAGACAAAGCACATCAGTGTGCATTTGTACATTATTTTCATATTTATATTTTTGTAATGTTTTATTATTTATTTCGGTTACTGATAATTATGATCATATGCAATTCGTTTATACGGTTGGTTCTTCTTTCCTTCTTACTCTGTGTATATATGTGTGTGTGTGTGTGTACGTGCGTGTTTTACCGATATAATATTTATGGTGATAATTAATGGTAATAGTAATACTCGGCATGTAGTTATGTTTTACTCGCCATTCTGACTACCGTTTAAGATCTCGCTAACCGTACTACGTTATGTTGTCTATGTATGATATTATTGTGTCATAGCGGTGATTACTATTGTGCTTTTGCTGAAGAGTGTGTTATTTTTGTGCAAATCTAAATGAAAGTAAATGTAAATCAATTTGGACTGCATTTTTAGTGTGTGTGTGTTGTGTGTGTATGTGTCTGTTTTAGCCGTGTATAAATAGGCACAGGCACAGAGAATCTCGAACCGTTAATTCAAACTCTGGACGTTTCTTCAGGGGACTGAATCCAGATTGGCGACTTTTCATGCAGAGACATGTCTCACCAGTCCCTAAGCAAAAACAAAAAGCGAATCACCTTCAGCCATGGAGTTTGGGTGTAAAACACCCAAGTCAGATCACGGCAGTTGTGAGAATGTTTAGATTAATTATCTAAGCAGCCCTATTTATAGCTATATGTGCATGAATTGGAACCGCCCAAATGGAAAAAGAAAACCCACAACATATAGTTGTAAAATTAAAGGGGCTGTTGTTCTCGTAGCTAAAAGGAATATAATAATTACATGCGTGTATTACACCCAGAACAGTTAGCAAAACTATGTAGGTTTGTTCTCTGCGTTTACTCAACAAATAGGAAACTTCAATAATGTATACATTACAAATTTATTGAGGAAACCAATTGATGAAATAAAGATTTATCACAACAACAAAATTAAACCACTATAACCTCTGAACATTTTAAAACAATACTTTACATATTAGTATTATTATCTGAATTTAAAAAACAATTATCACATAACGACTGCGCTGTTAGCTGAAAAATATTTTAACACATTCACTGACACACATAATACTATCTGTTGTATACCAATCATATATTTTATTATAAATCTCTCGCGCGACAAATTTGCTGACTTTCTTTAAGAATATTAAATGCTTGCGGAAATTATTCTGATTTAATGGCAAAGTTTGCTGGAATGTACACGCATAAGCGCTATGTTCAAAATCCAGCATTCTCCATTAAATGACTAAATCTTGATTTATGGCCAAGAACACTGCATTTGTTCCCTTTGGCTTAAGCATCTGCACAATCTCACTGGGTGACACACACACACACACACAATCTAATAAAGTTTTATGTAATCAACAGATTTATCTCTATACTCTGAGTATCCCACTCTATATCTGGGGTTTTAACCCTAAAACTAGTATTTTCAGTAGCATTTTGTCTGCCTGTGTACTCACTATTTGACAAAGCACAGATTCTCCAACATATCCTAAATGTTTTTGTGAAGTTTTAACAAGGTAGTGATCAGGTATGGGGTCAAATACCTTTCTTTTGGTCAAATACATTCATTTGTAAATGTATTCAACTACAAATGTATTTGACCCCATACCTGGTGGTGATAGAAATATTTCACAATCTCACATCACTCATCCGGATGCAATACGCTACATCCATATTGACATCAGCTAAATAGAATTTAGAAATGTAATTTGCCAAAACACAGCAAATCACTCAATCTTCAATTGTGTCATGGGTGAGTCTGGGAAAGAGAGTGATTTAGCTGAGGGGCGACTCCCTAGAGAAACATCCCCCAGAAACACAGCTAAATGTTCTGAGCAGCCTCCAAAGGTAATGAGATAGGGAGGGAAGGATGAAACATTCTCTGTAGCCTGGCAGAAGTTCGAACTCAGTGCTATAGATCCGTGGCCAACCACCATACCAGATAGGCCACGGAGGCACCCTCCCAAACATACATCAAGGAGTTAGATTTGATGATCACTGACCTTGAGGTTTGAAGCACAGTGCACACTAACAACTCTACCATCAGAACAATGTCACTGTGTTATGAGATGTGAAAACAAATTAATGTTCAGTTAACAGTTAACTGACATTGATTGTAGGCTTGGTACAGAGCTCTCTACAGCACGCTGTAAACGTACCTCACAAAGAGGTCTCAGTTTTGGACTACGTTTACGACCTCATTGATAATGGTTTTAAAATGGATTAGGTTTTAAAACGCTTCAGCTGAAAATATTACGGCAATGTCTCCAGATTTGTAGCGCAGCGCTATAGCCACTATACTATCGGGATGTTCTCGGTACACAGGAGAAGATAACGGTATGAATTCTAAATCATGAACCCATGGCGAGCCACACAATGATGAGATTTTACCTCTGAACATGGCTTCTAATACGTAGTCTATGGCTGATCTGATTGTGACGAAGCTGGATAACTGACATGACACTAGACACAAAGTCTGAAGTCAAACGACGGTCTACTTCCATTAATGTTGATGCCATTATATACGCAAAAAGGACGACATAATTATTCACATAGAATGTTTGTTCCATTTTCTGTAATGCAACAGATTATAGCTTTCTTGTAATGACTAACATCATGAACGCCTCAGTTCGGATGCTTGGAAATTCTTTCATAACGTGGCATATTTTTGCTTGACCATACACACACAAATATGTATGTGTCAAAATTGGTTGTCTTGAAATGGTTACCTGTGTCAAAGCCAGTTCACAAGGCCATTATCTCATTCCCTGTAACTGATTCAGTGGGAATCTACACCCCCCCACACACACACACAAAAAGGAAGAGATAAATAACTGTACCAGACACACACACAAATACAGCATGTTCAATAGCAGTCTATTTTACAGTCCCTTGTCACCTATTTTATTGGCCGAAAAACGTTCAGCTAAAATGCACCAAATACTCCATTTTCCCCAACGTTTTCAGGGGAAAGCCTCTAAATCCCCTTCCAAAGGCATCGCAGCATTTTTAATGGCCACCCCAGGTGAGTTGCTGCCCACTTTCTGTAAGAGATCATCTATTCTATTATCTACTGAAAAGGCTGACATACACACAGACACACACACGCACTCTCTCTCTCGGATGCCACTCATAGTATCCTTGGTGGACAGCTGACAAATAACTACATAGCAATGGGATATATTTAAGAGTAATCTCTCCAAAAAATAACTAGCCATCATCATCCATCAACTGCATCAGCACCTTTAATATCACTACTTACACTGCATCAAGCTGCTGATTTCTCTAAGACGACAGAATCCTGCTGCTTGCATAAAAGGCCACATACGAGTTATCTTAATGTGTACACCGAGATCAAGATAATGTCATACTAACCGACAACAGCATTATATATCGTGGAGTGTGTACGACATGCAACGAACACTCCACCACTCCAATAACTGATACCAGCACCATTATTTGGATATTCGACGATATTACGAAAATCACTTCACCGATACATCAATAGGGCGTCTAAAAATAAATGTCGGATAGCCAAAAATGGCCATCGCGGAACGAATATCGAAATTAAAATAAACATCGCACGAATACAGTACCACATGAAAACAGGACCACATAATCCGTCACGCTATAACCGTGACTCACAGTGTCTCGGTGCGTTTGTGTTTAATACTATTTTCATAACCTGGTCACAGACAAAATGCACTTCTAAGCTAGTTAACATCACACAGAGTTATGATGTTCAGTAAATGGTATCGATACAACTATTTTAAAGGGAAGCAGTAATCCCACTTGGTTAATGAAACTCGTTTCACAAAATTCATCTATAGGGAGAATATAATTTATAACCATTAAATCAGGACATGGCCTTTAAGTCTGATCTTATAGAATTGTATACTTTTTCAGTACGAAATGGAACAAAATCGACAACCAGATTCCTCGAGTCTGTTTATGAATGCGATATTAAAAACTGTTCAATCGAGGAAATCTTACGCCAAAGAAATAATCAGTGCAAGTCTCTTTTAAATTGTTCACTTTGTATCGCAACTAAACTGAATCTGAATGATGCTAATAGGTAAATGAAGTCAGGGCTATGAAAATATAACTTTTAGATAATCTAGCAGGCGTGTATCCTTTTCTTATCTACAGGATTACCATAATATGCACATTTATACTTCTGCAATTTTTAAATATATTCCGCTAACACTTATTAATAGTAATTTTCAAATTACACAGTTCAATTCAGTTAGGCAAGAATCTATTTTTTTAAACCATCGCAAATGGCAGACATATATTGGTAACAATAAACTGCTTAATCAAAATAACTGCACCATGTATAATTTACGTTGGTTGTGTTACCATAGGAACAGAATAAAATTTGATACACCTGAATGAGTGTATCAGACTAGGAAGCCACATTACAGGTGAATCACAGTTTGCATTAAAAACACACCCGCACGCACGCACACAGAATATCTGTATACCAGTACATATTATACATACACAAATATAACTAGATTTTAATGCTCTTAACCGACTGTTGAAAGAAATATTTAGAAAAGAATTCGAAATTTAACTGAATTATTAAATACCATAATTATTTAATATAAGCATACTTATAATATTGTCATCGACTAAGACAACAAGAGAAAAACTGCACTTATTTTATAAAATTTCATGGGGTGATTTCTTGTGATAAACTAGAGATTAATTTTCCTGTGTATGGAAAAAACCAAGGATATGGATGTAATAGATTTCATTATGAAACTCACTCAAACACATTTAAACCACGCTATTGTGAATTTTTCATGGCACACATACACGCTCAACCAAATCGAATAACTTCTACAAAACTGGCTTCCAGATTCGCAGACGTTTATCAGCTCCTCCGGATGCTAAGCAACCGTCTCCACTAATAGTCATACACGTAACGGCATCTGAAAAAATGCCGAAGAGTAATTTTAGTGATAACAACAGCGAGGTAGCAATAAAAACAACACAGTATCAACGAACAAACAAATGTTGAAAAATAACAATAGTATAACCAACAACAACACTGTTACAATAATTATATAGTAACTAAATCTTAGAAACTTTGGCAAAATGTCAAATTATATTGCTGTTTTTGTCGCTAAAATGCTTGTGTTTGATATGTCGTGAAATAACATGATATCCACACAAACACTGGGATTAGATTTATGTTTATGTCGACAAATGACGAAACAATTACTGGGAACATTTGTGAAATAAACAGTTGCGTGTAATCTTCAAGGATGATGTGCAGCCCACCTATAACAAGGTCAACAGCCTGTTGACCGCAACATTCGTGTTAAAGTGGAGCTATACTGTAATTATGCTAACTGCCTCTGACTTGACGGTAGAAAGCATGTTTGTTCTACATTAATTGAACAGAAGAGTTCCTTAAGGAATGTATGGCAGCGCTTTGGTGGTGACACATCTGTAATGGTACAATGCAGACAAACCTGTGTGGCCTTGAAATGACCTTCTAATTCTGACCTGCCTCAGATCCCACACCAACATCTCACCAGAGCTGTGACCAGTCAGAATGGTTCTGCCATCCCACATCAGACACCTGTCAATCAAAACATGTAATAGAACATATTTCCATTCAGTATTATATGTACAATATGTGACATGTAACTTTATTAAATGTATGCCATGTGTATTATAACACAGCTTCATAAAAAGGCATTTTTAGTTACTTTTATATACGTTAGTTTAGCTGGTAAACTGGACTTATATAAATGTATATATGACTTGTAATTTATAGCTTACAATTCATAGCTTACAATTTTTAAATAGAACTTTCTTAAATTTATAAATATGTATGGGAATTTGATTAAAATTATATTATTATATTTGTATTATTATAAAGATAATATTAGTGACATTATGATGGAATGATCAAACTCAGAGATCATTAAATATTACCAGGAGTGGCATGTAATCAAGTAAAAGTAACGAGAAGTAACAGATTTCAACTAACTACTTTTACATGTAATGAAGTAGTTTTATTTGTGGTAATGCTACTTTTACTTCGTTACTTTCAGTTACTTCAAGATATTTTCGTTACTGTTTTAGTCCTAAGTTAAGTCACCAGATGACACTTGATTCGGGTATATTTATTTTTAATCACCAGGTTAATCCATTTGGCAGGTGACTGATGATTGATTGATGTTTTAAGGCCACTTTTTTTGACATGTTAGCGTCCCCCAAAAGTAATGAAGTGAAGTCAAAAATGAAACACCCTTCAGATATTCCAATGCCGAGACTGGACTTAAGTGATAGTGATCCATGGTTCAACGCGCTACAAACTATCCATTTGGCAGGACACAGGTTATTAATACTGTCCAATCACGAGCATATTCGCATTCCGGATTCATTGTGATCAGTTTGAATTCTAGTGTGATTATGGTGGACGTGAATGTGGAGAGCAAAATAGAAAGTGGCAAAGTCCCAAATGGGTCCGGGGAAACACTTGTGGCCATATCTGTCAACAATGTTTCAATTCTTGTCGAGGAAGGGCTTGAGGTGGCGCCTGACTGGAATGCAGGAGGCAACACCAGATGACCAGGCATCGGACCATTCGGATGAAGATGACGACTTCTTTGTTAAAAAGCGCGACAATTCAACAGCTCTAACACAGCTTGATGAGTATCTGCTGAGTCCATCTACAAAGACAATAACAGTCGCGGCACGGCCACTCATCGAGTGGCTGTTTTTTTAAACAAACGCTCCCCCATCAGCTAGCACTGCATGCGAGTGCCTGTTCAATGTTGCTGGGCATATCTGTTCAGTGAACTCAAGGTGGCAGCACGTGTGCACATCTGTAAATTTTCTTATCTCTTTATATATTTGATTATTATATGTTTTTGTGTTACAATAAATGTTATCTTCTACTTCTACTTTTACTTCAGTTACTTTAGAAAATAGTTTTACTTTTTACACGAGTAGAATTTTTACAAGTTTACTTTAACTCAAGTAGTTTTGAAGAGGCTTACTTCTACCCAAGTACAAAATAAAAGTAGTTCAGTCAATCCTGAACATTACAACTATAATTATTTATTGTAATATAATCCCAAATTTTCATAAATTATTAAAACAATTATACTCAGTACTTTATCTTCAAGAATTCTAACTTTGTCAGTATATTTAAGAAATGCTGAGGATACACCTGTTTAAACACACACACTGCCATACGGGGGGGGGGGGGAGTCATAATACTCTCAGACTTACTTGGCTGAAGAAGAACAAGTCTTGGTAAATATTTCACTTCCTGTTCGGACATCGACTACTTGTAAACAACTGTCATCGTCGCCACAGCTAACAAGATCGCGTCCATCTGTTGATAAATATTGCAGATGGTAAAATGGTTGAAAGAGAAACTAAAAACATTAACAGTACTATTTCTTGCAAGCATGAATTCGTCTTATCACAAATAAATATGTTTTCTTAGCAGTGGAAATCACGTTTCATATGAAAACAACATTTAGCTTACTGAGGAAGCACTTTTTTAAAACAAAGCCTTCTCCCAATTATTGATCTAATGTGGATATTAGAGACGTCCAATTCAGTAACAATGATACATTCATGCGGGGAGAGTCTGTATTACCAACTAATAAGGTAGTCAACTCAGAATCCGTGCCGTAATATTATGGTATATATCTTCTTAATATTATATTTATTATTTAACTTGTTCCATGTGAAGGTCTATCTATTATGTATGACTTGGTTAATCTAAACATAAATCACTTCATAACTTTTCTTTGTCTTTTGTTCACTCTGTGTGGGAGATTAGAAACACCCACCTACACATGCATGCACACATGCACACACACACACAAACACACACACACATTTGCAACAACAAAAACATTCAGATATTATAAATTTAGATAATTCTGTGGTATATATCTATGTACATGCGAAACATTGTTTAATTCATTAAAACTGAGAAACAATTAATGGAATATAATAAATTAATTTTAGATAGGTATGTATGTATATATATATATATATATATATATATATATATATAAAGAGAGAGAGAGAGAGAGACATACAAATGGACAGATAAAGATAAGCTAAATTATTCACAGAATAAAATGTCAGACTGACCCAGACTGTAGCTCAAGGCATTCACTGATCCGATGTGTCCTGTTTACCAACAAACAAAACAAAGAGACCATCTTGATTAACAAGAACATTTCTAAGTAATAATCCAACAACACCGTTTACGGGCTGGTAATATGCCACAGATAAGAGGCAGTACAACGATGAACTAAAGTATGAGAATTAACTGTCACAGTCTTACAGATAAACTGAACCAAAGACATATTGTGGAGAATTATTTCCAGAACTTACTATGTCACAGCATGAAAGAATTACCGACCTTGCTGTCGCAGTAACATATTCTTTGTTGCAACATCCCATATAATCAGTTCACCATTTTTTGTTCCAGCAGCTATGTGAACCCCGTTATCAGCAGATGTTACACACATCACTCCAACTTCATGCTCTAACTCTTCCTGTTTGATATAACATGGAATAAAATATACATCTGGATAACACCATTCAATATAATAAAAACACATCTGTGACTATTCTAACAATGTTTACTGTTTAAAAATAAATCATATCACATCATGTATAATGCTATACATCATTAAATATGCACCTAAATACACAGCAATACACACCACAACCTGTGTATAGCATTATACTATAATAAAATCACGATTGCATAAATACATGTATAACATTATTCCGCATTGTAATAGAAATATTCGTATTACCATATATAATTATACAAATACTTGTATAGTATTTATGTTATATATTTACTTTTTAGAATAATTGCTACAAATTGTCATAACCAACCTTATTCACAAACCACTCATTTAATACACAGAAAATAAATTCAGATGTCGACAAAACACAGAGTACATTTAAGCTTTCTGCAGACAGATTACTGAAAGTTGTACAGTAAAAAGCAATATCTATGATTAAGTTCATTCTCAAACAAAAGATACAACTGTACTAATATAAAAGAAAACTGGTAATTGATTACACTTGCCTGAAATAATAATAATAAAAATAAACCATTAATAAAGTACACACAAATAGCTGCATTAAGTTTATGTACTAACCAATAAATCCACTTCTGTGCCAGGATCTGTACTCTTTGTACATCTCCATATCTAAAACATAATGATAAATATATATTAATTAAAGCAAAATATTTAATATTTCTTTTCAGTTTGCTTAGTACTTCAATGAACATGATGATATGGCAGGTCAATAAATATACATGCAACTGGATAGAGAGGAGGAAGACAGACAGACGGACGGACGGACGGAAGGACCGAATGCAGACAGACAGATGACAACAGAGAAATACCTTAACAGTGGAATCCCACGATGAAGACAACAAAACATTAGGATTGTTCGGACAGTGCCATAGAGATGAGACAACATCATCATGGGCATACAGTGTCTTTATTATCTTACCGTAACATAAACTGTAGAAATATCTGAAATAAATAACATGATTTTATCCATATAAGGCCTTAACACACACACACACACACACATTTGTTTATGCATCCATGCATGCACTGTTAGTTATCAAATAATATGAATAATACTGAAGTTCTTATATTACACGATCCTACATAAAATTTAAACTCAAACAGTCAATTTCACTAATTATCCATCTCTCAGATAAAATAACCAAACAGCAAAACACTTAAATTCCTTCTCATTTTTCAAAGAACACATCGATGAACATTAATTTGAACTTGTCTCATTAAACAATTTACTTTTGGTGTTAAGTCGGGAAGGAAGTATCATCAAGTGAGGGATATGAAGGAGCTTTATTCAATTAAAAAATATTTAACATATCATACATCTGATTATCCCAGCTTCCTAATATTACAGTGTTATCATCTGCCATCAGAACACAAGATGACAAGCCCTGAAATAATTAAGAAAAATGTCATATTAAACTGTAGGCATTTTGTACTAATTTCATCTGAATTAGCTGTAAAATTATCAAATACTCTATAAAATAATTGTAGCTTCATGATGTATAAACATACGCCGAGTATTTATATCCTAATCAGGCATGAGATTGGCCTTTGGGAAATGCAGCTGGGTGTGGGGGTTAATTTGGGTTTTGTGCATTTTTAGGACATTCTGAGACTACTTAAGTGGAGATAAAACATGACTTTTCCAAGAGAAATTTTGTTTCAAACCACCAGGTTGACCCACTCCCCATTTGCAAATATTGTTATTTTCAGCTATGGAAATCCAGTAAAATTCAGAAAGCTCTCATTCTTGTAGTATAGACTATTATCCCTAATAAAACTGTGTATTTACATCCTATTAATAATCTCATAGAACACAATTCATATTTAAATCATTACAATAAAAAAGAGCATTTATTTAAAACAAAGGATACTGACCATTGCTGATATATTTGCACTGTGTAATTGTTTCTGGTCATCTTGTGAAAATACTTTAAGCATACCATCTGAAAGATAAATAGAACAGTTTTGTTTACAATCAGTTGTGCTGGATTATTTTGTAATATTGTAGAGGTAAATATTAGCAGTCAATAATACAGAGCAGTCAAAATATTTTCTAAATACAATATTGAGCTATTTAAACATAATATTGATTCATCTGAATTGAGCCTGTCATAAAAGAATGTTAATATCTTCTTTTATTTCATTACGAATGTCTTGAGATGGAGTGCTCTTTCAAAATTTAAAGATCTCAGCAAAATCAAGACATTTTCCAAAAGTCTCCAGCCACTCAACGCTGTAAAAGGCCATTTGGCTGAAGTAAACGTCAGCATGTCAGGAACAACATTCATGTTCAAGAATCTACATGATGTATATAGTTAGGTACATGAGACAGTTTAATAATTGGTACAATGGCTAAGATGTTCAAAACAAACGATGGCAGTTAAGAAGCAGAACAGATCTCTCTACCCAGTAGTAGAAAAGGAAAAATCTTAATAAATAACAGTAATATAATGATGACAAAAAATCTAATTATTTCAATTTTTGATAGTGAAATTTTTACAAATCGTAATTCCTAAATATTCTGTGTTATGAATAGTTATATATAAAATACTGAAAACAGACCAAACCTTGATATTGCTCTTTGGACATTATCATGATGCACTTATTGAAGAGTGTTAATATTTTATTATAGCTGACATAACTGCCAAAAAACAGTTATGATATTTACAATATAGAAATATAGACTACGGGATGAAATATCTGACTTCCCGTCCCCAAAACCGGATTAACCGATTAACCATAGTTATAATATTTCACGCCTGTAACATAGAAGAATCTGAGCTGTTGGCGGGCATCAAATAAGTGTTATATATAGGTTTTTTATGGTTGACTGAACTCCAGCCTACGTAGGCTTGAATCAAATACTGTCCCGGTGAGACTCATTAACTCATGACTTACTGCTGATCGTACAACCAGGAACGAATGAAAATGCTACAGTCCAGACTCTAAACATTACCTTTGGCAGTAGAGAGTACTGTCTTGGTATTGGAGTCCCATCTAACATCAGTCAGCGTCCTAACAATGGAAACAAAGGTCTATACAGGATAATATCAAATAAATGCTCTAATGCTGATAACATACTGATAACAATCTGTGATGAAGTTCATATTAATATATGCTGAATAAATTAATAATATACAAATATATATCCATGATAATGGTATACGGAAAGCTTGTTGTCACAGGGCTAAGATTTCAGGAGAATTTACGAGAATCAACGTTGATTCTCACAAATCAAGAGAATTAACTTGTATTGATGTTAGATTCCCGCTTTAAAAAATCCTGTAATTATATCTATAACTGCAATGTTTACTATTTTCTGTGATGGTTACCAGACACCAGACGCTAATGCTAAATACGTGTGGACTCTAGTTCAATTCTACATTGCCATTTGGCAGATGGACACTACAATTAGTTTTACAAACTGATAAAAGTGCATTCGTTTTTTCACCAACTGGTTTAGTTATGTACGCTGAATATTCAGTAAATATTGTGCGAATCAACGGTGATTTACTTGAGTTTTACTGTATTCCTAATAATGCCATAAAGCAATACAAAGCAAAGTATATTTCCTGGAAACTACGGGATAAACAAGTAATATTTTGTGAACCAATTTTTGACAATGATATTTGTTACGGTTTATGTTTCATGTGGAACATAGTAGTTGAATACATACAAACTGGAGGACCTGTGTAGCTACTTAAAGCTGTCTTCCCACAGGCTAATCATATCTGTAGAACTGTTGTTAATCATATTTTCTCACCATACACGTACATATGATAACCTGATTCAGTGAGTTTATATCAATCCAGTACTTGTGTCAGTGCTTTAACTATCCTTATAAAACACACACACACACACACACACATATATATATATATATATATATATATATAGAGAGAGAGAGAGAGAGAGACACACACCATGAATATTGTAAGCTGTAATCAAACATATAAGATTATTTAGAAATTGTACATACTCTTTGTGTAGATTATGATTAATGGATGAAGTAAGACTTGCATCTGGAAGTTGACACCAGAAACTTGACTGATCATCACCGTGGCCATTACCTGAAGATGAGGATCAATATTTTAGAATACTTACTAATAACTTACACAGACAATACACACACTACTTACTAATAACATATAAAGACAATACACACACAAAATAATTAATTATACTTTCAATTAAATATTTTTTTAAAATCAGTTTGGAGTTATAATTGTTGTTGATGAAAGTATAACACCTGTGCCAGCACCTTAAATATATTTATAAAACACACACACACACACTAACTAATAACATACACAGACAATACATACACTACTTACTAATAACATACACAGACAACACACACACACACACACTACTTACTAATGACATACACAGACAATACACACACTTATCCACGAAATGTCACTTGCAGTGAGAAATTGAACATTGTGACAATTTTGGGTACACTGCTACACATCCAGTAT
Source organism: Paralvinella palmiformis (assembly GCA_025642065.1). Classification (NCBI taxonomy): domain Eukaryota; kingdom Metazoa; phylum Annelida; class Polychaeta; order Terebellida; family Alvinellidae; genus Paralvinella; species Paralvinella palmiformis. Next base: position 184,541 of record JAODUP010000418.1, on the reverse strand, counting down.
TACTACCTATAAGGTGTTTTTAAGCTTTCTGGTCTGAATTTCACAAGATTATTTATTGACTGAGGTCTGCCTAAAATAGTCACAAAAATAATTTGTTTGCTCTCTGCACTCAAAGGGTTTAATATTGCAGACAATGAAAACATTGAGTCACCGATTAAAATATATTAACCAAAACGTGACACCATGATGAGATGATGACGATGATGATTGGTGTTTTACGGCCACTTTTGTGCACATGGTAGGCTAAATGGGCCGAGCGACCTCCAAAGGTAATGAAGCAAAGTCAAAGATGAATCACCCTTCAGATATTACTACGCCAAGCTTCGGAAATTAGTTAATGAAATTTGGACAAAATATTCCACTTTAAACAATGACATGATTTTTGCCTAACTGAATTCTGAATCATCAGGACGTAGCACATCATGTGGACAATCAAAGTGACTATAATACATACTGCACATAGGATACGTCATGCTGATGTCTCCCACCCTGAGAGGAGCAACATCATTTGAGAGCTGTTTTATCTGAACATCAACATATCTCGGCTTATGAGGCTTTGTGAACAGCTGTTTTGGTGTCTGTCCAAATTCCATGATCTGGGTCTCCAGTGCTGCCCTCTCATTTAAATCTTCAATGCTGAAAACAAATCAACTTCCTGTTTTAAACTTATGATGTGAGACAGTCAGACAGAGAATTGATACTGTAACAAATAATAGATATTATTATTATATTATATATTATATAAAGACATTTGAACAAACCGACATAAATCCAGTTTAGAAAGTCTTGGAATAAAAATAATAACCAGACCTTTCAATATCGATGTAGCCTTCGTATGTCAGATGATAGAACACTGAAAATAATACAGAATATCATCTAAATGCAGAAAGTGTACACTGTTGCCTCGGTAAATCATGATAAGTGGAGTCCGTATTATTCATCACATAATAATACACGTACCACATTATAGACAGGAATCATGCTGTTGTATAACAAACTGAAATAAGGGAAACTATCTCATTTGGGAAGGTAACACATTTTAGCAGTATTAGTAAGAAACGCGATGAAAGGAAACTGAGTGGTAAATATCATTTCCCACAAATTGTTATAATCACAGCCAATGTTATAGCTGTACTGCTAAAGTACTGGTTCATCACATAGAAGTGTCCTGCCATATCTTGCCCTACGTGTGTTATGAGGCAATGGAAATGAGGCAACATTAGAGCTCCTAAAGCTTGTCTACTCAATTGCAGCATTACAATAATTAAATTATCGCAGCAAAACTGTATCACATAATATAATAACATAGACACAGATACAACCTGTGTCTATTAAAATAGACAGAGATGCAACCTGTGTGTATTAACATAGAAGAAAATGTCACCGCTCATAGAAATCATTATGTGCATTAATCAGCATATTACATCGCTACTTTTACTGAGATAAAATGTCGTGATTTTATGATAAGACATTTATAATTAGAATAAATCATTCAATCCCAGTAGAGTTACATGAGAGAATATTCGTATCCGTAAAGTGAGAGAAAAAGGGGATTAATTATAATCCTTTGTTGTCAGACTACGATTACTTTCTGGATATGGGAACCTGATCAATGACGATCCATCACTATTCCGCTAGATACTGATTTATGACTATATCGATCAGTGAGCATCTGAAACATCAGTAGGGAACTAGTTGGATTTGAATTAAGGTGTTCACACATTCAGGTTCACAAAGCCTGCCAAAAAAAACCAACGTAATGTAGATCCAAGGTACAGCATCTGTGTGGTGTTGCATCCGTCAACAAAAGGCTTTGACCAGAGCAAAATATCCTCCAATTGCCACATGAGAGAGAGAGCCTTGCTGAAGCTGAATAAACCAACCTTCATTGCCAAAAGTCACCATATCTAGATGCCTGTCATAGAAGAATGTGAAGAAAGAAACCCAAACCTAACACTGCCACGTTCATTCACTGACCATTGTAGGAGTTCTCTGCCTCCTCGTCCCTCTGTTTATAGCCAAACACCAGATCTATCCAGTGATGTAGATTCTGTGAGACGTGATCAGACTCGAGGGCTTCCTTCATCTTAGCAATAAAATCCTTAGGACCTGAAGGTAAACATTGATGGTACAGGCATTGATTAACATGGATAGGATTATTGCTATGATGGTATAGGCAACATCTATTCATGTGTGTGTGTGTGTGTGTGTGTGTGTGTGTGTGTGTGTGTGTACCTGAAGCCCAGGGCGGTAACTCCACATCTCCTACTATTTTGCCATTCTGTCTCATGCCAAAATTCAACAACTGAAAGTAGAGTTATTTAAACCATAACATTTATTCTACACACCTCTTAACACACACACACACACACACACACAAACAGAGCTGAAGATTACATCATTGGACCTACCAAACAGATTTGGATATAATGATATTGATAGACAAACCTAAGTAAAACATGTGCCAAAATTGGTTGTCTTCAGGGCGCCTCCATGACTTAACTGGTAGTGCAGTTGCCCACAGATCTATAGCACCTGGGTTCAAACCCCAGCTGGGCTAGGTCAGAAGGGCATTTCAACTTTCACTTTGCCTCATTACATTTGGAGATCGCTTGACCCATTTAGCCTACCTTGTGCACAAAGGTGGCCGTAAAACAGCAACATTTGGTTGTCTTCAATAGTTACATGTATCAAACCCCATTCAATGTATCAGCCCCAGGTGTATAGTATGTGTATCCTGATGTCTTTAAGTATTTAAATATTTATGTATTAAAACTAAAACAGCTGTGACAGTGTTTTTTTCTTTTATTATGAAACACAAAACACCCGACGCCCACACAGATACTTACATCTCTGTTTACTAAGAATTCGCCATCAGAATCGTAGAACTCAGGAATGAGCTCCTTGAAGTCAGACATACTATTTAGGCAGTTCCTCCACGTTTCAGCAATGCTGGAACACAAAAAGTGATGCCTTAAAAACTAAAACCTAATATATGCACGGTCAATATAAGAAAAGATTAATAACTACCGGTATTATTTATCGCTACAGAAAAACTAAACCGATAAGAAATACGAACAGCTTTTGATTGGCTGAATCCCCATTGATACACAGCAGAACAGTACAAGTTCGCTCTCACTACACGCCCATTATCAATACCTGTTAAACATCCGGTCTGGTTGATCGAAGCGACCATTTTGTAAACAGAGCACATACTCTGGGGCTGAAGAGAAAACATTTTAATGAAAATCTACCAAATCTAGTACATTAATTCAGAAATACAGCTTATTAAGATGACAAATGATCTTCTCTTGAAAATTAGGAGGAGTATGTAAATCAGTGTCAACTTGAATATATAATATATGTGACCTAGGTAAGTATATGATGAACATTACCAACATTTCAACAACAACAATTACAATTTCTCTGTTAATCTACTGACCTATTCTAGCAAGATAGAAAAGTACATAACCAGGAGTAGAGTAATGAGACCCATAGAGAAATCTTGGTTCGGCCATCTCATTATAACGACACTGAAATATTAACAATATATATATATATATATATTTATATATATATAAAACATATGTACAGTTTGACTCTGCTATAATGCAGTGACTGAGGTCCATAGGTTATGGCCTACATTATAAGTGGCACTCAAGTGAATGATCTGTGTGCATTTGTGATAGAAGGGGAAGGAGATCCATGGTAGGACTTTTTCCACTGACATTTCCTTAGATATTTTCTCTATTTGAGAACACGAAAACAACTGCAATATTGAATAATGTTATTTGCTGGATTTTCTGCCAGATCCATATATCGGATGAATGGCATCAATCCTCAACACGACAGTGTGTTTGTTCTAATGTGTAACTAAGCTCGAATTAAATTTTCACTTCTCTAGTTTAGATCAACCACTTGACACACCGGGTAATTAGTAATCTCAGGTAATGTTTTAGATTTCGAAAAGGTTTTAGAACTTTGTTCGGATTTATGTGAATGGTGAAGACCAAAGGCCCTATGATATGTAAGGATATTCAGTGGAATTATTGTGCAAAATCTCTAACTATTTTATGTCATCATTTTAAATATTCAGGAACGAGACACCTCTACAGTATATCCTCTTCCATGGTATACTGGACTGTACTATAGCAGAGCCAGATTATTTGTGTATGTGTGCATGTATATATATATATATATATATATATATATATATATATATATGCTAATAATAGTATAGCACGCACACACTGACGCACAGATAAGAGAGAGAGAATATTGTCACTTTACGTATGATTACCAATAGTTTAAGAAGCCTTTCACGGTTTAATGCACCAACAGGTCTTGATAGGTCTCTGTACACTTCTGGATTGCTCAAGTCTGGAACAAATGAGAACCAATCGGAATAAATAGACAAATGTATCAGACAAAAGTACGATACACTTCCTCGAGCTTGAATATAGCTATCCGTAGCTGCAGCACGGAGAACTATCATACAGAATCAGATATCATATAGTCATAGGTCCAAATAAAGGTACAAAATATTGAAATTGTCAATAAACCAACAAACACATAACTTGAAAACTGCAAGGTACCATATTTTTTTTAAATTTAACTTGAATATGTTGTCGATGCTCATATTTAATGCACAAGTTATAGTATCAGGAAATGCAAATGAAATTTTAACAACACAAGGATAATTTTGTATTTTATTTTCAATTCAGAGGTTGTATACATATTTTATTTACTCCAAGTATTAATGTTACTTCTTTCTAAAATGATTTTATCTGTATAAAAAAAACTTTATCCAATCTAAACTGAAAAGACATCTAAATATCACTCACAGTCTAGAACGTTACCCCTTATTTCTAACAAACATATTAACAACATGCTCATCAACATGACTCTAATTCAATTATTAAGAGAGAAAAGTGTATTTGAAATGAAATAAATTACACATTTATGCAAAACCTCAGATTATATACCAACCTAATGTCTTGCTGTTATAATCGGACAATACCCAAGGAAACACAGGATACTGGGTAAGGTCATTAATACTGCGATCTGCAAGACTGAATAACATATACACAGTTAGTATTATACTTAAAAATAATCACAGTAACACTATCTTGGGATGATGTGACATTTAAAGTTTGGAAAATTATGAAACCTTCATCATCATTTCAATCATTTATTTAATTATTTAATCAGTTTCAAAACAATTTAAATAATGACCATTGTGACAAAATCAGAATGTACCAGTAATATTTAAGTTAAAATGTAAATGTTGCTGTTTTATGGCCACTTTTGTGCTGAGCAAACTCCAAAGGTTGTGAAAGATGAAACACATCACAGCCGGCATTTGAACCCAGGCACTATAGATTTGTGGCCAACCACATTACCGGTTAGGCCATGGAGGTGCCTAATCATCAATTAAGTGAAGCAAAATTTTATGATTATTTAATTAATTTTTGGCCCATATACAAGTAAATTTTACAATAGATTTGTGGTAATTAAATTTTAAATTGTTTTTAATTAACTCATACCCAGAGTTTTCGAAAAGGAAAGCACCTACACAACTGTTTCAATTATTTTAAACCATTTAAACATAATCATATTTAAATTGGTAGTTATCATTAAGTTATAGCTTTGTGTTTGTTGTAATGTAATTCATTTCATATTTAGTAAATGATTTTCTGATAACTAAGGTTGGCAGGTTTTAGCAGCATCTGGTAAAAACCACTCATAAAGAACTTTCAGCTAAAGCTAGTTTGAGTGACAAACACAGGAAAAGCTCATTTTATGATTTTTTCAATAAAGTTCAACAATTCTTCTCATTATATTTGTTCATAAAGTATCAGTCAATAGTCAACATTAATACAGTCTCAAAATCTTAGGAATTGCCATTTTTCTCTTTAAACTGCCACAGAACAAAACAGCGTCCCTCCCCACCCCACTACAACCTCAATAATGCAGCCTAAGTTTGGGTAAATTCAGTGGATTTTCAGTTGACACACCCAATTAACTCCAAGCAATAATAGGGATGGTCTCATGAGCCTATCACCCAGCTCGGCTGAAAACACCCATCAGGTAATTGTAATTGCATTTAAATAACAGCCAGACACTTGAGTGATTCCATCAGTTTCAGATTACAATCTTTATACATCTATCTTTATATAATCAATATAACAAATAACTGATAGACTTATTTAGTCATCAGAAAGGCCTAAGTCTTAGTTAACACTGAAAGCCACAAGGTGCCATTATGGGCATAGGCTAATGTGGGCATATTCCAGTAAAATTGTTGTTGATGGCAAAGAGATTTTTCGCAGCCATCAGTTATCCAACAAAGCAGCCTGTTTGAAAGATCATTTCTGAGAAGGCCAGAGTCAGATAATATATTCATGAACATTTTTTTTAAATATTTATATCGGGAAAATTAGTAGACCTAAATTGAAAAAGGCTAAATCATATTAATATCATCTTATTTTCAGCAATGTTGCTTTAAATAAATGAAATCAGCTTTGGTTTTCCCCCATTTAAGTTACATGAAAAATACTGATTATCGATACCATTTATTGGCGCTTACTGAATAATTTGAGCTTTTGTTACGTTTTGCTGGTTTTTACCATTTTTTACCACCATCCCGGTGAAAACTAGTTTTGAATGGCAAAATATTATTAGGTTAAGTTAATTCTTATCATTATTTGCTGATCATTAATAGCAAAAATGGCTTCCTTGTAAATCATTGTTATTCTAATGATAAAGACACCAATCTCCTGATGTAATTTTATCTCGCCATCATTTCCATAAATGTCGTCAAGATAATAATATATAATTAGAGTTTATTATCTCGATAGAGACAAATAAACACACTGTTACAATGGGATTTTCATACTTTGCCACATAGAACCTGGACCCATATATCTAGACTCGTCATCGATGCTTGTTGCTGCTTCCATTTAATTATCAACACTATCCAAAATAAACCATTGCAATAAATTTGTTTACGATCTATTTATAGCTCAGTCAATGAGCACCAACACAAAATATTAACGGTAAGGAGATGGATTTCTTTTAGAAGCATCAGCATTCTGGTCCAACACTCTACCAATGGCAGGTACATCACTTTAATGGGAAAGTCACAAAATGGCAAAAGTGCATAGATAAGATGAACCATTTGTTTTGTCCCTTCATTTTGGGAACTATCTGCCATATTTGTATCTTAATCTGCTCGAGCTTGGATTCTGTTGACTTGTTTCATTCGTTCATCTAGGCAACGAACACGTCAGAAATGTCACGGCAGTAAGAGAATGTACAAACAAAGGTACTGATGATTTATGAAAATGCTCGAACTGCGAGATAAAATAGAGATAACAATCTCTACGGCTTACCTGTTTAGATAACTAAGATAGTCGTAGTTGGAGATGAGACCATTTTGCCATTTGAGCATCATGTTCTCCTGATCCGTATCATCAAGTATCAAACCTATGGTACACCAAGACAGGCTGATTTAATGTGTGTGTGTGTGTGTGTGTGTGTGTGTGTGTGTGTGTGCGTGTGTAAAATAATGATAAAGATAAAATGAACTATTCAAATTAGTAAGAATAAACACTGACTGATATAACATTATGTACAAGATAAACCCGTCATACCAGTGACCTACTAACATTGTTGTTCCATGACCTGTCTGACTAAGTCATTCCTTGCTGTTTCTGACCGCAAAGATAGATAGAGATGCTGAAGACTGCTACCCGCTCTACAGTAGATCTCCACACCCTGTAGACAACACATTGTAAATTGGAAATAAATTCATTGTCATTGTCACCGTTCACCCCCCCCCCGTCTAAAACAAATATATTCAAGGGTTGTGTCACATTTAAAAGACCCACTCCTACTAGAGGAGCCCCAAATACTTTAAACTGTTTCAAATTACTTCAGAGGAGCCCCATTAAATCTGAAAATATACAAATCTGGTCTGTTCTTTTATATATATATCATATTTTTTGTTTGTTTTATCAAGGGTCCTAAGACTAACAGGTCTTTGGGGCCCATCTAGACTTAGGGCCCCTGAGCTGCAGCCCATACTAGCCTGTATGTAAATCCGGTATTGCATAGGATGGTTGATGAAAAGTAGACCAACACAGCTGTATTATTACTTGATATTAAATAATTATCAAATGAGTTGTGGGTATCACATTCCCAGGGGGGGGAGGTGTTCTGGAAATGGTGTCATTGTTCATGGGTGGATATTGGGAGCAGTTAATTAAAAAAAAATGTCAGACTGTTTGATGTGTGTTATTAGTTGATGAGGCAATATAAAGACATGAGGCAATATATTTTGTAACTTTATATATAATATATATATATATATATATATATATATATATATAATGATGATGATTGATGTTTTACGGCCACTTTTGTGCACAAGGTAGGCTAAATGGGCCGAGCGACTTCCAAAGGTAATGAGACGAAGTGAAAGACGAAACAACCTTCAGATATGCCCACGCCGGGATTCGAACACGGGTGGTAATGATCTGTGGTCCAGCACGCTACCGCTAGACAACGGAGGCGCCCTATATATATATATATATATATATATATATATATATACATACATAAACACATAAATACACTCTAGCTCCATTATAACATAGCCCAGTATAACTTGGAACCAGATAAAACATAGGGTACTCAACTCCCAATTATTTTGAATGGAGATATTAAATTTTCTTTGATTTTATGCAGTAAGTCCACTGAAAATGATACTGCATTATATATATATATATATATTTATATATATGCTGTACTACTGTTTGTGTAGATGATAGCTAGATAGATCTTGCTAAGAAATAAATAGCAGCACTGTTTTTTCTTTCCATTCTACAATATTCCCTAAATGGATCACCTCCCTAAATGGACCAAGTGTGATCAGTTCTGTGAATGGTCCATTTAGAGAGGTTTTATATATATATATATATATATATATATATATACTATCTTTTTAGGTCAGATTAACTGATAAATTAAATGCATATAAACATGTTTTTATATCAGTTCTAGTTTTAGTATATAGAGCTTAAGTGGACTGAATGTTATGATGCTATTTCACAAACATCGTCTTTGAACGACACCTACTGGAGTAGGGTGTTTTACTGAATCAACATTGTGTGCCAACTACTTAACTAGCAGGGGAAATGACCTCTTGAATAACCCACCAATAATAAAATAGGATTTAATTATAAGTATATGCATGCTTACATGATATTCAATCACGAAAACTACATTCCGTGCACACTGAATAATTATAAATCGGCCAAGCTTAAATGGTTAATGTTATCGCTACAGGCAAGAGTGTATTCCATCAACTTGACAAATGCGCCATAATTAAAATAATCTACCAACTTTGAGAGTACTTCATAAATTTCTGGATCACACTTACGACGTGTTTGAGAAGGAATCGCCTTTTTATAATCCTTGATATATCACATAGACTGATTTTAAGAACTGGAGTCTGAAATATGAGCAAAAGACATAATATTACGTTGGAACATAACAATATATTATAATGGAGAATAGTATTATATTGCTTAACCTGTGCTATGGTCATATCTAGGACACAGAGCTGGGAGATCAATCCATAGGGAAATGAGATGATTGGATGAAACAAACCATAGGTACAGGTAGCCTAGACATGGAGGTATTCACCACATTGTGCTACCAACCACACCACAGGAGTATCCCATATATTATAATGCTGCATAATATAATATTATAATACTGCATAATATGATATTATAATGCTGCAGAATATATTATAATGCTGCATAATATAATATTATAATGCTGCATAATATGATATTATAATAATGCATAATATATTATTATAATAATCCATACTATAATATTATAATGCTGCATAATATGATATTATAATAATGCATAATATAATATTATAATAATGCATAGTATAATATTATAATGATGACTAATATATTATAATAATGCATAATATTAAAATAATAATTATGTAATGATGCACAATATAAAATAATAGTAATGTATGAAACATTATTATAATGGATCCTGATATTATGTCATATTAAGGCATAGGTTTATACAACACTGGAATATAACATTATGATTAAATAATGTTTTACTAGACCCTGAAAAAAAGGCTTCCCAAATAGAGTGTGGGAGCAAATCAATCCAAGTTACTGACGTTTGTGGGATGCTTCCTTAGGGAGCAGCCACTCCATGCTGAAGGCCCCAAATATGACCAGTGTTGAGGCTACACAAACTACACACTTACTGCGTCAACAAATCACAACATACCATACTTGAATATGTTACCATATTATTTTGAAACATGACATATAATAAGGGAATGTAATGCTATTTTATACCGATGGCATGCACTAGCATGCAGGACAGGAGTATAACACTGGGAGTAGAGAGAAAGAGACAAATTATTAAAAACAAACAGAAACAGATATGTTTTCTAAACAATTCCGAATTACAATAAAAGACAATGAACTACTTTATAAAATAATATAAACAGAATATAAATAGTTTTGGTCATTACAAGGTTTTTTATGAGATGTATATTTGTTACAGTTAATCCATAAAAACTGCTAATATATAAATTATCAGAAATGTTCAGGTAATACAAATAATTGGCAATGAATACCAGTGCAAAAATATTAAATAAACCCCCAAAGCACAGCAATGGCCTAATTACAAATAAATTAGCTTCCAAATCAATCAAAATGGGTGAATAATCAAGGATGGGTGGATTACTTGTTGGCAGTTAACTGGTTTGTAAAATCCATACCCGACATGGCTCTAGTTTTTTTAATTTCTTATGGTAATAATAATCTCATTATTAGACTACTAATAACATATCAGTCATTTCATAGTAAGACATAGTGTATACAGATGCAAGAATATCTCTTTGAAATTTATTATTACAAGACAATTACCAAGATCAGACATATTATATAATTACTTACAGGACATATGTTATTAAATGGCTGGAAATATAATCTTTCTGATGTTAACAATATTCTTCCTGGGTTTGTTACCAATGGAGCTATCTGATCCCCTTGATACTGACAAATAATCTTTTCACGTAAATTCTCTAATCTACAATAATAATAAAAATTAAACAGACAACGCTACATATCAGTGTTACAGGTATAGAGAAGGTACTGTTTTAAAAGTATCCAAATACAAATATATAATTACAACGTTTATAAACAGATAAATAACAGAGAAATAAACTAATTACCTGCTCATATCAAACTCTACTTTGTTTTGTTTGGCCAAAACAATGGCATTTATCTAGAAAAAAGTATGAGCCAATATTTAATTGAATAGATAAGATTGCTCTGAAAAAAACCAAACAATAATATAAATCATGTTATGACAAATGTGCAAGTGAAGTACTGTTTTAAATACATTTATAACATGCAAAGAACAGAAATCACACATACAAACAAAATAAACGTTGCCATTTTTAACAAAACAATTATTTGAAATTTGTTTTAAAATGCTGATGATTAACAGAAACTTTTATTTATTACAGATGACAATTTGTTGAGGAAATGTGTGATCTTCAAATTTAAAGGAAATGATTTTCCAGTGTACTTATCTGGGTAGATCAGGAACAGTTTAATGTAACTTGTAAATATGCCATATTCAACTAGTGGTACCTAATATTTTAAGTCCATGCTTACCAATTCATTTCCAGAATTGGAATTGATGCTCAATTCCAAAATTCATTAATAAAATTAAATCCACAAATTAATTTACCATTTAATTTTTTAATTCAGAAATATTTCTTCCATGATAATCCTACTTGGAATATAAACTACTCGGAGTAGGTACTCAGAGTACTTATTCATAGTAAAAAGTAGTAGGTAAAAAAGGAATTGATACATCTGGAATTGGAATTGATAAATTTAATGTGGAATTTACCAAATGGAAGTTATGTACCAAAATTTTCTTTAAAGTGCCTTTTTTTAGTAAACATTACACCAGACAACCTCCAGTAGCTGGAAAGATTTTACATTTGTGTTTTGACAGGTGTGCCTCTTTATTAATGATCCAGGTTGAGACAGTTGTGATCAATCAATTTTCAGTTCATTCCTCACTTTATTTATCAATATTTTCATCCTATTTAACACAATTATGAGACATCCAGATCAAGCAAATGAAAACCAAAACTGATCTTTAAATAATAAAAGATAGAATTTAAAGCAACATTAGCAAAACTTTTTATGTGATTTAAATATACATCAAAGTCATTCCTTCTTTCCCACAGCTCTTAATGTCTTTTGTGCAAGAAAATACATATTTATACATTGTGTAATCAATACTTATAAATTTTGCAATAGGAGACATTTCTCCTGTTGAAAGGCTATGCTAAACCTTCTGAGCATATGAACATAATTTATCATGTGGAAGATTGATCCTACTTTTTATATAGCATTAGCTGACTTATTTCCATATAACAATTAGAAAGTATTTGTATTAGCTATATTATAACATACCATTGCTGTCTGATCTCCTATATCCAGACTAGATGCTCTATTTAGCTGACACATCAATGGCAGACAATCATCCAATGTACCATAAGTCAGTGAAAACAACAACTTGGCTGGCATCTTGATAAAGATATATATATGTAATTAAATAAATTCTCTTAGTTTTTAGCTGAAATAACACTGTATTTTCTGATGCATAATTAATATCAACAAATGACTATTTAAGATAAATGGATGCACACCAAGATAAATATTATCAAACATATTAATGATAATTTAAATAAAGAATAACATTTCAGATATGGGGTCAAATATATTTGTATTTGAAAGTATTGAAATACTTTTTTCAAGTATTTGTATATTGAGCATTCCAAAATGAAAAGTATTTGTATTTTAAAACTTTCACAAAGTATTTAATTTTTGGATACATTCTCAAATACATTGAAATACTTTTTTAAACTGTTTCAAATATTTATCCGAATATGTTGCCACCAATATGATTTATTCTTGGAAGCAATTTTTTATAACTGAGTTATAGATACTCAACCATATGTAAATGTTTTCTCCCTGTGATCTTTGTTTGTGATAATCTATTTAATGTTTTCAAATACAGTCTATCATCACATCACTGGTTAGTACTCTCCAAGAAGTTCCACAACACAGGTGATCATCAATCATATTTATAATCTGGCTTGACATGTGACAATATTTGTGATGTCATCATGGTCATGTCATAATGTGGGTGTGATGATACATGATAGTATATATGGGCATATATGTGATGAAATATATAATGTTATGTGATAATCAGCTTCTTCAATAGCAGCTGAAGTCCGATGCTATATGTCGTCTATTTTACAGTCCCTCGTCACCTATTTTATCGACAATAAATTGGTCGGCTACTATGGTTTTGGCAAAAAAAGTGAACCACTACTGTGTTAGTGTAACTACCACTACCCCACTACGCCCTCCCTGATTCCATATCTCCCTCCAGCAATGCCATGGCAGTGTTTTTACAGGCCACCACAGGTGAGCTGCTGACAACTTTTTGTAAGGGGTCATCTACTATATTCCCTACTGATAATGTGTGCTGATGTATGTTATGTTATAATATATGATGGTATAAGAGGAAATATATGTGATGTTTTATCAACAGTATTACAAAATGGATGCTACAAAGAAATAAAGGAGATAAAAACCAACAATTTTGTTCATTACATTTGAAAATTATTTGTATTTGAAATACCTTTTCAAGTTTCTGTATTTAAGTATATTTACATCTGAATGTGTTCATATTTGTCGTGATGAAAAGTATTTGTATTTAAATACTTCACAATGTATATGACTCCATATCTATACTACTCCTCTGTTATATGAGTTGGACAATGACAGGAAACAAAAATGTTCAAAATATAAGAAAACACTGTCCATGGTTCAAAATCTTTAACTATACAGAACCTACCCTTTTGAAGACATATGGTGCAATGATGTTATCTTCCTTCATCTCAACAAACTGAGAACAATTTACTTCTATCATATGCTGTTCACTGCTCACTCTGTAAGCAGGACATTCACCTCTATTTAGCAATGTATGTGTGTGTATCAGACCATACAGAAACACACAGAGAGAAACACACACTTACAAACATATATGCCTAGGCAGAGTGCCTACTCTGGCAGGTCATCAAAAACTAGCAATGTACTAACGATTATGTTGTATTTATACACTGTTAACAGGAAGGACAATGTGATGATACTGGTCAAATCGTTCTACGTGCATAAATAGACCTAGCATGTGAAAAGATGCACATACTTTGATAACATAGATCCAGTCCACTCCGTTGGCTCCACTTTGATATCACGAAAAGCGAGCTGAAACGTTGTAATAAACGAGGCATTATGAAACAAGCATAAATGAAGTAAACTGAAATTTAACTTCAAACACAAAATTTGAGTCTAACAAAATGACACCAAAACAGACCTTCCGACAATAAATTTACGAGAATGATGAGAGAAAGGGAAAATTGTTACAACTAATCTACCTTCAGTAAAGGATGCTTGTAGTCTTTGGGATCAAACACTAATGACTTTGAACACACTTTCAGCCATCCTTTTTGCTGTCTGAAAACATATAAAAATAAGCACATTGTATACATATGATAATATGAAACATGTTGTGAGTAAATCCAATAAATGTGTTCTTTTCATTTGAAAAGTATTTGTATTTGAAATAGATCCGGAAGTACTTGTATTTAAATACACTTACAAATGAATGTATTTGATCAAAAGAGAAGTATTTGTATTTAAATACATTTCAAGATATTTGACCCCATACCTGTTGTATACATAATTGGATAGGTCAGTTATTTCCTCTTGTTATTAATATTATATGAGTCTAACTTGTGTTAAAGGACAGGGGCACTTATTGGAAGTGTAGTGTGCACAATTATATACTGACATCCTTTTGACGATATAATCATCAGAGTATTAGCAGCAGAAATAGTCACAGATCAGATGAATCACAAATTTCATTTACCAATAAATATCCTTTCAGTTACACCTATTTCAGAAATTCAATCATAGTTACAGTTATAAGGTATTTTTAAATTTATATATCAGTCACAACAGAGTGAGCAAAACGATTTCAGTTACAATTTCACTGATGACTAGAATGTTCAATTATATTTGTGATTGTATTTCTTTTCAGAGAGAACGTTTCACAGTAAACGTATCACGATAATGTTTTTCATATTACTGACATCCGCTTTCTAGCCGTATCATGCTATACACGCATAAAACCAAGTGTAACTTAGGACTGACATAGGTTTGCTTCGTGTTTTCGTTTAAGATGTTTTAATAGCACAGCTGGCAGTATGTGGTACTTTAAATCTCCACATTGGGTTTCTAATCCAGATGTTTCAACACACTTAAATTAAACATCTGGTAACCGGGTCATTATTTAAAACATTGTGGGGGTGGATCGCCACCTGTGAGCCAAACACTTGTTATATTCAAATGTGATGTTACTTGCCTCTTAATAGCTTCTTCTTCATTTTTTACATCATTAAAGGGATAATAAACAACGCTGTAGTCCTGGAAATATATCTCTCCTGGTTCAAGCACTAAAAGGGAAAATCTGAAAATGCAATGGATCACATTAAACATGATATTTTTCACATATGAAATTTAAATATTTTCCTAATCTCTGTTCTATCTGTATTTCTATCTGGCATCTTATAAATTAAGTTGCTCCTGTGTAAATTTCAACATCAATGCGCCACCTCAAAATAAGCAATGATGGTATACAGTCTGACTCTAAGGTGTGAATTAATCACTCACTTGTTGCTGCAATAGTAACCATGACAGGAAGCCAGCCCAGTAGGCTAGTATTAGTATTAAAGTATTATTATTTATATTTTGACCAAACCTGGTTATGTTTTGACATATTATCTAAGCAAAAATATTGGTACCTTGTTTGGTTGTGTTTATTAACATCGAAATATTCTTGGTGGGTTTTTAATCTGACAGCATTAAATGTTGAGGTCCCACAGAGGATTCCATTTATGTAACAGTAAGTTAGCCAAGTTTAGCCAGGAGTATTGTGACAACAGTTAGTCAGGATCATGAATAAGACAGGTGATAACAGTACAGAGGGAGATTCACATGGTATAGCATTTAGTAATAAGGATGAAAGCTTTGATTAGGGTGAATGGATCAGTTCCATCTATTCCCTCAAGAAATTAAACAGTCAGGCGGAGCTAAACAGAGGCACCAGTAATACCAAGAGTTTAACCTTAACCTAAACAATATGCCTAGTACAAATTGCCCTACAGAAACTCCCTGTTCACTTAGAAACTAGGTCAGCAAAAAGATGCCGATTTATCACATTTTGAAATACAACAACTAATGAAGCCAGGACGGCTAACAAAACCTTACTTATGCATCAAATACTCCATTTCCCCATATTTGTCAGGAGAGAGCCCCTAACGTCCTTCCAGTGGAGAAGGACCACTACTGTGTTATTGTGACTACCACTATCCCATGGCCAGCCCTTCACTGTCTCCCCTTCCCGCATCCATACCTCCCTTCAGCAATGGTGTCACAGTGTTTTACAGGTCAACACAGGTAACCTGGTGCCTACTTGTTGTAAGGGGTCATCTACCCTATTTCCAACTAAAAAGGGCTGGTATAGATTGGGAGCTAATTTCATATTCTGACAACCTATATCGTGTTAACTTGAAGCTTGAAAGCTATTACATGCATATTTGTTCATAATGATAGTCCTTCGTGTCTTGTGATGATGGAAGTAGATTTGTAAGCTTTCAAAATCTATTAGTTAGTGACTTTCATGATAACTTTATCAAATCAGATAATCTGCTACATGAAAGTTATTACTGTAAACCAAGAAAAACATTGATCTTAAGAATGTAGATATTTTGTGTTTAGATTAATCAAAAATGTGTGTTATCATGTGGTATAGGTAAATATGTAAATAACTATACAACAGATATCAAATTAAGGCTGTATGTTTCTCAGAATAAATACCAATTAAAAAATAGCACACATAACCAGGTCTATAAAAGACTGTAAGGTGTGAGCTCTAGTAAAAATACATGCAATGTATGGAATATCTTACTGTCAGATTTAGAAAGGAAAATACCGGTTAATAATACCCACAGTAACTTGGTAACATCACAGTATATGACGATTCATTAAAATTGGCACACAAAGAACAAATAATAATGTGATTTTGTCTCTTTCTTCATAAAGGGTGTGAGCTTCTGTCCTGTGAACTTACAGGGTTTGACATTAACACTTGCCCAATTGCCACCGGCAACCTAATCATGATGTTGGGCCGTGATAGCGCGGTTAGTTAGAGCGTAGGTCTCATAGCTGAACAGTCATAGGTTCGAGGCTCTGTGAGCTGCAATGCTGTCATGTGGCGACTGGTTCACTCATCCATAAAAAATGAGAACCTGACAGGACGTGATGGCTATGTGTTTGAGTAAAGCTTTGCGCCTATAATGGCAGCATGCGTTGTATGCTCCCTTGGGAGTTGAGATGTGTGCTGGGTGGAAACAGGTCTGAGTTAGGGATAATAATGTTGTAAATAATATTGTAAAGTGCCTTAGAGCAGCTTCTAGCTGAATATGGTGCTATATAAATATCACATATTATATTATTATTATATAATATTATAAGCTAATGTTGGTTGTCTGACGTGACAACAAGGTTCCGTGATAATTATTCAAACATTTATATGAGATTTTCTCGTGATTTTGATCACACATTCAAAATATTGTTCAATAGAACAGAAAAATTTTGTAAAATAAATAGCTCGTTGACATATGTCAGTGCAATTGCAACGAGAGGAGCTGCAACAATTTGCAATATGCTTCTCAGCCATCATAACGCAGGTAACTTAGGTAAAGCCTAATCACCTGGTAAGTGCAGGAGCTCCAGAGGTATGACAACTTTTTGGCAACTTTACTTTTGCAATAATTGTCCAACATGGCAAGTTAATGTTGTAACTTAATGTCAACCCTTCATTTCCCCTCATGTCAGAATCAGCCTAAATGTTACATGGATAAGAACAGACAGTAAAAGGCAATATTATCAACTTTGTGGGGGGGAGGGGTAATTTAATTGTCCAACTGAATATGATACTCAAAATGCTACTCATGCAATGTTATGAATGAAAAGAATCATTTAGCAGCTTTTTAAAGCAAATAACTTTACCCCTTCTTCCCAATCAGATTAAGATTAATGCTACTTGTATTCCTCAGATGGCACCACTGGCAACACACACACACACGCACACACATTAATGGTAACATATTGATTGTTTTATCAGAAAAAAAAGCCATTAATGCATCAACAATTACAGGACTGAGTCATCTGTAGTTTGGTAATATGGTTGAATAATGTATTAATTAAATACCTACATCCATACATTGAGCACAATTTGGATACACAATTTCATAGCCATCTAGGACGAATATAACCTTGTCTTCATATCCATCCCAGTCTGTTTTTATATGACACCATCAGCGCTAAAGATTTTAAAACAATTTCTACCCCTTCACATTCAATTATAATATAAGTGCTGATTCACTTTGCAGCTATCTGTGATACACACCCTGGAACTGGCGCAGAATAAACTTACACTTGGTTGTTTTAACTGTAAGTATTATGTTTATTAATAACGTAAAGACAGTTTGGAGATATGTTTCTGGATGATTTATTCTTAGGTTGTAGGTCAATTTCTTCCATGCTACAAAATCGGCCATGCCACAACTAATTCAGTTGCTAACATAAACCTTTAAAGGCAGTGGAGCAGTGCTGGGGTACCCCTCGTGTTGTCTCATACTTCTTTGTTTTAAATTCATAATTATCACTTGCCACTTCTACGACAATATTATTTATGTTATTTTTGGGATGTATATTATAATTGGTCTATCTTTGATGAGTGTTAATAAAAATGACTCCCAAGTTTGCTTAAATTATGATAAACTTGATCGAACTGAAATGAAGATCAGTGCAAATGTGGATTAATTGCAATCCTTACTAATATGCAGCTGCTTGACTTATCAAATCTACTTGCAAACCTGCTTGTCTCAGTGCATTTGAGTTTGTCATGAGTCAGCTTAGATCTACTCGAATGTGCATCATGTTAGGACAGGTGTGTGTGTATATATATATATATATATATATATATATATATATATATATATATATGAAGACCAAGATATCAGTGAGTTCACCATGGGTGGCTGACCATGTTAAATGCTGCTGCACTCTCCACTGAATTATTTAAAATAAAGGGGAACTTTAAAAAAACCCTGAGGACGTAAAACACTCTGGCAGTGACTACCCTCTGGGTATTTCGGATTACATCTTTCTGTACTGCTCCCCTGTGAGTGGTGGGGGAGGAGGTTTCTCAACCACTCCAACCTGGGGATTCTCCTCGAACAACAAAACAAACCAAAATATCTATTCACAGATTATTCATTGACTGAATAAAATCCACTGCCTCTAAAGGTATATGTTGGTGGCCGAAATGGTCATGGCGCTGCCGATTTCATAGCACGGCCGCAATGGACTGAGACCATGAGTAATATCCCCAGAACACCGATCACCCCCAGATCTATAACTAGAACTGTTTTACTATCCATTCATTGTTTAGGCTTACTGTTATGATATAGATATCATGTGAGTGAGTATTTTCCTTAACCACAATAGAGTTCCACTAGATCTAATCACAATTGGTTGGGATATATCATTATATGGCCAAGAGAAAACTCAAACACATTCTGGAAGTTTCCAATACAATACTCTATCCACTGTGCAATTGGAACGCCCAGGAATCAGTTGTGTGTGTGTATATGTCACAGTGACAGTCACTGTGTAATAGACATCTAAGTAACAGACTTCGAAAATATCTCATTTTTATTATCTGGACTTTACGTGTGTCACTGTCACGTGTGTGTCATTGTGTGTACATATATTTATATTCATTATTTATTTGACTGTCAACAAGATATAGATTTTACAAATCAGGCTGCCTAGTTGGTGCCCTATCCGCTAAATGTATTTGCCAAAGTTCTCCCACCAAGTCCCGAAAATCTACTTCAATCCTTGCCATGAATGATGAATTAGATCTAGATCTAGGATTCTAGCTGAAAATTTTTAATCTTGTCATTTGTCGTTCCTTGAATAATACTTGCCTTTCTTGAATATGTCTCCTGTTGGTTTCCAAAAAAGACATATCTCGAACGTATTCTCTACACGCAAATAACTATATATCTCCGTAATTATTCTTCATTTGTTCAATATTTAACACTTTATAGACATAAACAATAACAGAAACGTAAAGGGAAGTGAAACGTGTTAGTAAAACACGAAATGGAAACTGCTTGAGAACGCATTTGATACCCGTTGCACCGTTATAAGTGGCAACACTGGTTTTCAGAGCTTGTGTTCTGAAATCTTAGCCACCACCTCCACAACCATCTCGGACGCCTCCGTGGTCTGACCGGTAGCGCGGTTGATCGAAGATCTCTATTCCACTCGAGTAGAAATCTCAGGGTGCCTGAAGGGTGTTTCATCTTTGACTTCACGTCCTTGACTTTGGAGGTCGCTCTGAAAAGTACCGAGGTCCGGGACGTGGCCGGCTCGACCGTCCGTCCCGGATCTCGGCCTTAGCTAAGTTCTCTCTTTCAAAACTCCGAACTCATGTGATCTCGAATCCACTTTATTCTTCAAAACTGTACAAAAACTGTACACTCCTCGAAACAATACACTCCAGAACCACCACCTCTACTATAGGGAATTGTCCCCTCAGCACCGTCAGCGTTGTTGTCCGGAAGACCTCGCATGGTCACCTGGTCCAAACACCACTGAGAAACAATCCGAACAAAAGGTCCTCGATGTTTTGAAAGATTAAATCCAAATGGAAAAAAAATATCCAATCAATCAACATTGAACGCGCGCATCGAGTCGGCACTAAAGGTGGTGGTCGTCAACGTTCAATAATTATACATTTATTGCGTTGGAATTAGCACACCAACATTCTGGAGAGCGTCAGACCCGAACTAGCGGGTTCAGGATCTGGCGTCAGGACAGGCGAAGATTTTAGCAAGGAAGTGCGCGAAACCAGACGTCACCTATATCCGACGATGCAAGCTGCACGCGATGGTGGCAAAGCAGTATACGACAAACCTTATATAGACAATAAACCGCATGTCCTTGGAAATAATGATGATGTTGTTCCATTGAGACATAATTGACGAATAGAAACTGACCACTCACAGATGCATGTCTGCCCAGGGGCCTGCATGGACAACATTTGAAAATCGTTTGTTGGAACATACATGGCATCACAAAATATGGCCCCGATGAAACAATGTCGTATTTACAATTACACGATATAATATGTTTAGTAGAAACCTGAACATCGACAAATGTTCACATCACCACATTATGTAACTTATTTCCAGAATATCAGCAGTATATGTTACATGGCCAACGTCAAAACACCAGAGGGAGCTGCCAGGTGGAGTAGCTGTATTTGTGAAATCAATTATTAAGTCTGGAGTGTAATCGATAACAAGAGTGTGATATTAGGCCTATTGGTTTAACTTTAAACTATGTAATGAATTATTCATCTCATAGAGAAAAGCCCATTATTATAGGACATGTATACACTTTGTGATGGTTCAAACTTTTTATTTTCAACGAAACGAAACGAAAAGGATGATGTCATTGAACCTGATGTACTATTGTGCGACATTACAGATGCAGAACATCCTAACTGGTGATTTTAACAGCAGAACTAGCAATATTGACGATTTTTATACCATGGGCCTCAGACATCGCAAGTACACAATAAAGCTTTTATTATTATTATTATTATTAACAAAGACACAAAGTGCATTACTTAATTTTATGGGTTTTTTTTCTGATTTAATTTATATTTCAGAAAACTGCAGACAAGAAATATAATAATCGCCGAAATAGCAGTTATTTTACATGGGCATATGGTCTTTAATTTATTGCTTCACTACGGGGACTAATTCTAAATATACATTACATGTATTTAGAATTTACAATATATGGCCTTGCCAGTTGCCTGATTGGATGAAAAACTCCTACTATAATGCCACGATCGATATTCGAACCCCACCAACAGACAAGTAAGTCAGTAAAAGGTGCTTTCTACCATGGTATATCAAGGGAACTAAATTTTTTCTATTATCGCATGCTTTCTGTTAAAACATGCATTGTTCAAAATTTTGGAATAATGCCCTAATAGGGGTGCTCTGGATGCACACACGCGCGTGCGCACACACGCACGCACGCACTGACTAACAAATAACGACGACAAACAAACACATACATCTAAATATTTAATAAAATTAAATGGAAATATTTACTCGAAATACATTTATGTAGCTTATAAACAAAAGTTATAAAACTTAGGTAACAGAAGATTTATAATTAACCCTTTCAAGCGGATAGCAAGACTAGCGGGGAAATAGCCAGGCTATTTTATTGTTATTAAATAATCTTTTATACACCTTAATGATACTATTTATATGTCAAATACTGTCAGATCAAGGAACAAAGCTAGGGATTAAGAATTGAAAATGGATGGTTAGTTCTAAATTGCCCACATTATTCACTGAGTAAATAACATCTTTGTTTTGCCAAACATCCGATCACTGGTTTGTGCATCCTTAGAAGCTATTCTTAATATATTTCATTATTATAAAAACAAACACAGAAAGCTGCAGCATTTTTCTGAACTGGCAATAAACCTTTTTGGCATGTGCCTTAATTTGTTTCAAATAATTCGCATAAACCGATTCGTGTGGGGTTTAGTGCGACCGACATCGAAGTTCGCGCAACCGTAAACAAGAACCGGAAGTTTATGCCTGCTGACTGTGAAGTAATCAATGACAGTTGTCTGTTTGTTTTGGTACATTCGGACAGTTGGTAGCTGCTAAGTTATGACGATGGTTATTTCATTATAACATTACGTTACTCGTACCAGACGAAGGAGCTACTTTTATGACAACCCGAGAGATATTACCATCTGAACCTCAGAGTCCGTGGCTTAGAAGAAGACCACGTCGACGAGATGGGGCGAGATCAACACCACATAGTTCACCGGCCAGGGGTAAATTTTACTCGTTATTGCCACAGCCTTTAGAGAAGTTATTGTTAAAACTGAACTGACCCACCTAGGTGAATGACTGACACCGTGCAGGTGTGTTTATAGTTGTTTATGTGCTTGCACTTTCGTGTGCTCTCCCTTGTTCAAGATCATAGTTATAGATCAATCAATCAACATACTAACATAGCCATATGGTTTTACATTAATCGTATACTGTGTGCTAATACGGCCAACCCTCATTTTACCCAGTATTGCATTCCCACAGTAGTATTATATAATGTAAACGAGGAGATTCATTCCACACAACCAAGAGTATGTGGTTTTCATTTAATTAAGCCATGTTAATATAATTTTTTATGCTTGCAATTCACATAAAGTAATTATTTTCATATTAAATTAACATGAAAAATAACATGAATACAGTGTAAAGTTTGAAAGGGTACTCATTGAGAAGTCTTCAAAGGCAGACTGCAGTTTATATACTAATATAGTGCGACTGTAGGTGTTATTCACCAGTGGTGCTGAATGTGACTTTGCTGTTGTCGTCAAGATGTTGGCAGATAAGTCGAAGTCAATTTTTTACCCTGTAATTCTTTCCTCAGGCATATGCTCACTGTATAAGTCGAGGTCAACTATTGGCTTAAAATCCCTCAAAATCGGAATCATTGTCGCCATTCGCAAAAAAGTTGACCCGTCATTCAAACTCATGGTGTCAACAAGTGCGTTGTGAATATCAATTTCTTCATCGGCAGTGACACACAAACATACACACACACAGAGGGAGACACAAACATAAATAAATAAATTGTTACACCAAACATGCTTGCTTCACTGGCAGTGATACACAAACACACATAGAGAGAGAGAGGGGGACACACACACACGATTTGGCTTTGATGTTATAACTAATTTAAATAAACAAACTTGTCACACCAAACACCCTTGATTGTAGACTCCCTTCAACTAGCAAGTGTTATTAATTAATTGTTTCACAGCAAGTGGCAGCAAGATTTGCAATGTGAACAGTGATTCCTATATTATGCTAATCATCTGGAGGTACCAGTAGTTAACAATCAGGTATTATATTACATACAGACTGGCATGTTTGTGAGATCCAAATAACAGTTTGGTGAAAATGAATCTTAATTTTTAAACTAAGACTAGTAGGCAGAGATGTGCCGATTTTGTTCCAACTATCGCTCATACAAATGCTCACACAAACACGCCTGATTGTCACTTCAATTGGCAAGTGTTATTAATTCCTTGTTTAATGGTACATCTGGAGGTACTGGTAGGTAACAGCGCATGACTATCAAGTATTATTGCATAAAGACTGGCATGTTTGTGAGATCCAAATAACAGTTTGGTGAAAATTTATTGAATAATAATGGGTTAGTAGGCAGCAATGTGATGATTTTAATCTGGCTCTTATTGGGTTGAATCCTATAGTGTTGTGTGTCAAGACTGGCCAAAAACATGTTTCCTTCAGCTGGTAGGAAATATGACGCTCGTATAAGTCGAGTTGCTTCTGTGAACTCCCTTTTCACTACCCAAAAAAAGACTTATATGCGAGTATATATGGTAGTTACCTTTGTCCATAACTAATCATTCACCATTGCTGACTGACTGTGTGTGTGCATGCAAAAACCTACATTGTGTAGGACCTGGTGTGTGACAGAACACTGGTGGGTCCTGCAGAAAATCTGAGTCTGCAGGACCTATGTCTGACAGGTCCTGATCTGATTTCACATACTCTGCAAGTATTGTTTACTGTCAGTTATATGTGGTCAGTTAGTTATTAATTCTCTCTAATGAAAATCAATTAATTAATCAGTAATTATCCCATTAAATTCAGAGTATCTTGATAACTGGATTTCTTGACACTGAAGTGCCATTAAGCCTTATCCTCTTTTAACACCTTGTCTTGTCTGAAATTTCTGCTTGAGTGAAAGGAAGGTTTTTTGGTTCATGTCTTCCACCCAAATTGATATTAACTTCTCCATTTTCTCAACCAATTTGCTCCTTGAGTAACCCACTGTTGTAGCACTTAATATGGTAGCTTGCTGCATAGTTTTTCTTATTTCATCTGTATTATTCAGAATGATCGTAACAGTTGGTGGAGGCAAATTCATTGCCTTACAAACACTTGGTTGACCTTCACCACCTTCTATTTGATAAAACGCTGCTATTTTATCTTCCAAAGATATGGCACAGTGTGATTATTTTTTTTTACATCAGGAGCTCTAGCTGATTTCCTTTTACCAGACATTATTAGATTTACTTTTTGTTCACTTTTATTACTATTAATAGTATTTTTGTCACAGGCAATGCCTTTACTTACTGCTGCACCATAACTACCATATGGGATGACTAAGCAAAAGAAGAGGGTGGAGTGACTGAAGTGCAGCTGTTAAAATTGGCTGTGGTCACAGTTTATGGCTGTATAATATATGTTATATATATAATATTATGGGTGTATCAATAAATTAATTGCTGTTTATCATATTTATTTAAAATAAATATTTTCGCTTTTTGGTCTAATTTTAAACCCGGCTTAAGTCTGAACCGTTTTTAAAGGGGCGCTGACTGTATGTGGTATGCTATAACACTAGCCTAGCACACCCAAATCCACTGTCATCGAAATGCAAAATCTGTGGTATCTTGTGCAGCTTTTTCAAAGCATTGCCTCTGCCATGAAAACTAGATTTTAGGACATTAGGCATATTCAACAACAAATAACATCTGGCTCACAAAGTAGGGATGTTTACCGTTTGATGATGTTTTACGGCCACTTTTGTGCACATTGTAGGCTAAATGGGTCATGTTTGCCTTATGACTAGTGATCATTGTGATTAATTTGGACTTTTTAATCTTTTATTAGCAGTTAGGTTAATTAAAAAAGAAGAAAAAAATCTAACATTTTGAGGTTAGTTTGGTAATAAAAGTGATTTAAACCAAAGAAAGGAATATTTCATGGTATACCTGCATTATTTCACCATTTATATTAACATGATACAAAACACTAAAGCAGATGACCTAGAGATGACACTGTGGCAGTTTTGCAAATATTGTCATAAATAAAGCAAACTATTTCTTTTTTCAGATAATATTATTTTCAGTGGATCTGTCTAATTTCTGCTCTTTTTGGCCATATGTTTATGGCAATTGTTGAACCACTTTCTTCTTTTAAATGAAGAAATTATTTGTTTGGATATATTTCCAAATTTTGTGGATTTACCTGATAAGTAAATAATGATTTATAATCAGAACCTACCTCCACATTCTGGTATGGAGACGTTCAGGTGGAAATGGGTCCACAACAGCCACACATAATAGTGAGTTAGCTATTAAAAGTAATATGTTGGATTAATAGTATCAGTTTGTTAAATAAAACATCTGATTATTCTATGAATACCAACGGAGACTGGTGTGTAGTAACCTAAAAATGGACATTGTTTCATAAACCAGACATCATTTATCACCACCTGACAAATTGCCCATGTACTGTAACAGCCTTTAATGTGCTGCCATCTGGCAATGAAAACATATTTATGAACAATGATAGAATTCTATGATATACCAATGAATTGGGGCCAGTGTACTTTATATAAAAAAGTGTTTTTCTAATTTGTCAAACAAGATAGATAGACTAATTTCGCAAATATTATTTTAATGTGCACTTTGTTAGCTAATCTTATTGGAAGCAAAGATCCATTTCATGAGTAATCTGTTTCTATTCATTCTTGCTTTGTGTCTAGGATGTAGGTCTGTTTTAATGTTATTATAAAACTAAAGGGTCTAAGTGTGTGTGTGTGTGTGTGTGTGCATGCCAGGAGATACCATTTATGATGGACTTGAATGGAGAATAACAAGTGAAGACACACTTTTTATATTAATTATCAGTATACTCGATTTAGATACTGAACATCATCAACCAAATACAGTGATAATGTTTATGAATATGTTAAAATGTTTCACAAAGTGTTTAATTTTTATTAATGATATGATCCGTGCCCTACCTGTCTGACCATAGGTGGTAAATAGTGATGGTGACAGCATGTAAAAACCGACATACCTTTGTCAACGTGTATGTGTTGACCACCACCTCTATGGCCTATTGGGTAAGAAAAGAGCATGGGACTTTCTTATTCTCGGTCATGCTGTGTGGGAGGTTGGAGGTTCGCATCCCAGTCTTGGCAATATAGTAGGGGGAGTTTTTCATTCAGCCATGCAACTAGCAAGCTTTTCTCCGCCAAATATGCCATCTATTGTAAATTCTGAATTAATTTAGAATTACTTGCCGTGATGAAGCAGAAAATTACAGACCATACGCATCTCCCTCCTTCCAGGTAGGTAAGCTATTTAAAGTTTCGGTCATTTGGCAAAACTGCAGGATATGAACTCATACCAAATCTACTTGAATTCAATAGCAGACATTGATTTCCCAATTCGAGGGCATTATCATAAGTTGACATTAAAAATAAATTAGACAGATGCTGAAGTCTGGTGCAACATGAGCAGTTTTAGAAAGGTTGCGAAACAGTAAGCCAGACGATCCCAGTAACCAATTTCGTGGTGTTGTGATTTGTTTGAATGTGTACTGATTTGAGTGGGGTACCTTCTGTTGCAGATGATTCTTCACAAAGAAAGAAGGCAAACAATATCAGAAAAGCGATTCATTCAGATGCAGTTGATGTTAGCTGGCTGCGACAGCTAGCCATAAGCCCGGATGGTTTGATCAACAATGACATCAGAAAGATGGCATGGCCTACTTTGTTGGAGGTCGATGTTGATAATATTCCAGCAAAGCCAGGTATGTATAATGAGGAAAATTTGGTTCGGGTCTTCTCTGTCATCTATATATATATACAGAGTTCCCACGTGTCCTGGAAAATAACAAGTTCATTTTCCAGGTTCTGGAAATGTCATTCAATTTGAAAAAATTGGGAACTGTCCTGGAAAACACTTGCATTGAAAAGATTGTGATTAAATATTGTGAATTTGATTATAGGGGTAAGGAGGAGGCTGTACTATAAAAATGTCAATGATTGATCATATGTTGAATACATATGAAATGCATTAATTGATAAAAAATCTATTCTTTTTTACCTAATCTATTTTTTAAAGCTTTTGTATCAGTTCCATTGAGTCTTGAATTTGCCTTTCAATAACAAAGTAATTGATCCAAAGTTGGGAGGATCTATTTTAGGTTTACAGGAATACTTTTCTTAGAGATAATTCTGAGTTGATCCTTAAATATAGCTACTCTTCCAAGTTAGGTTCTGAGCTTTATGATTTCTTATCAGAAGGATCACTTTCAAGATGTTTTCGGTTGATTGGTAGCTTATGATTATCATATTATTCTGTTTTTGTCTTCGCAGTTTCTATAAATTTAGCTGTGATGTCTTTACTATTGGTTTTAATGGTTATGTTGTCTTTGTATAGGGAGTACTGTCAGATTATTTCCCCTATGATATTGGTGTTTTTGTACACTTGTAATTTTTTTATACCTGTCATTTCATTATGAAATGCAACATACATGTCAAAGTTTGACAATCAGTTGTAGGGTCTGTTGCAATTTATCATTTCCTGTAACATTGTTTGTTTTCATTTGCATCAGTTAAAAATAAATAACATTCAAATTTTTAAGATTTGGAGATGCAAATTAACTCATGGTACTAAATATTCCTATTTGCTTTATAATTTTGTCATCTTTATATTATTTTGTGACTAAGTGAAAGTTTATGGTATAAATGTTTTCAGGAAATTATTAGACCACTTGCAGATTTATAAATTCCAATTCTAGAATGTTATCCAAGGATCAGTTATAGACTGGAGCCAGTCCCATACCTGACACTGATGTGTGGTGTTCTTTAGTATTCCATAGTATTACAGCCATGTTGTTCAAATAATAATAAAAACATCAAGTTCATGGACACGTTTCAGTTTTAAGGTTCACATGAAAACTGTTTGATTCCAGATGAAGAGACGCTGCACAGTCACAGAGATTACCAGCAGGTGGTGTTGGATGTGAATAGATCACTGAAGCGATTCCCTCCAGGTATCCTATTTATTTTATTCATAATAACAATTATTTAATGTATGGATGCATTGAAACTCAGGTGAAACAGTGAGTTACAATTATAATAATACATTCATCATGTTATTCATACCATAATAGATAACTGCAGACAGAATCCCAAATTTGTGTGACGTTTCATCTGGAACTTTAAGGGATTGCCAGTGGTATATTAGTTAGAGTGTTGCACTGCACATCTCCAGGTTTGATTTTGATTCTGATTCATACTTGTTTGTGGAATCCTTCCCTGTGCAGGTTGTACCCCAGTATTACCTTCCAGTGTGACCAGTGCCATGGTTAAATAAAGCATTCATCCAGAATTGTAGCTATGATTTCAAAGTATGCATCCAACATTCAAAGCAGGATGTCCACTTTTGGTAAAATCCCAAAACAAGGTGTTAGTGCGATAAGAGATATGTTGCATTTGAGTAGCATCCGATGGCTATTTGTGTCACTTGAGCAATAATGGATGAAAAATGTTTCTTTGAAGAATGAAATTATAGCCATCCAGCTCATGCATTTGATCAGCTGGATGGCTAAAATCCTTGTTTCTTCCATCATTGAAAAGCTTCTGTCTGATCATTCTCTATTCCTAGAGATTATCCCCATAAACCATTTGTACCACCCACATATGACTAGCAATGAGTCTAACTGAGGATAACATCCAATTTGTGTGAACTTAGTATAGTTTACTGCAGTCCACATCTTTATCGCATCTACCATCATCCCATTCTTGGCACATTTTTCCAGACCACAAATTAAATTATTTTCTACTGAGCAGCAGATTATTTGGAGTCCAGCGAAGGCGTTCAGGAGAGTGATGTTTCTGTGATATGGCCACTTTTGTGCATGTGATAGACTAAATGGTCCACGTGACCTCTGCCGGTAATGAGGCGAGGAGAAAGATGATATATCCAACTGATATAGGACAATCTTGTGCATGATTTGAATTGATTCGTAGACCACCTCATTGTATTATTACAAAAAAAATACATGGAAGTTTGTAATTACCCATTTAAATACTCTTACTTTTGTAACTCATCAATTTACACTCAGGCACTAAAGTAGAATGTGTAAATGTGATTTACTAATTTCTGTCTTTTTGCAATAGTTCGGTGTTGGATACAGAATTTGGCTGATTACGGGATCAAAGTAATCAATTATGATTACTGGACAGTACAATAATTATGATTACTTAAGGTCAAGTAATCAATTACAGTCAATTGTGATTATCCCATCTCTGAATGAAACATTTAGAAAGTTGTATTTTAATTTGGAAAACCAACCCATTTTACATATAACAGTAAGTCGTAGTAAAATATTATCATTGCTCTATAGTATATGAAACAAGTTGAGAGGTATGTTGATTTTAATTTAACAAAATTATTATAAAAAAATATATGATATGGGATTTTAATCCTTTGGTGATCTTAGGCCCAAGTCTATGCCACATCTAAGTCACTATCAGAAATAATGAGACTAATGTTGTTAGAAATCCTGAAATATTGTTTTCCCTCTGGCTGTCAAACACACACACACAACTATATTACCACATTCATTGTATCAATCACTATGTGTTATTATAATCCAGGTATGGAGGAGGAGACGAGGTTAGCCATGCAGGATCAGCTGGTAGATGTCATCATGTGGGTGTTGGTCACTCATCCAGAACTACATTACTATCAAGGTTATCACGATATCGTCGTCACATTTCTACTTGTACTCGGAGAGCATCTAACATTTGGCGTAATGGACAAACTATCCAAGCAGCATTTAAGGTTTGTTGGCAGTCGTATTTTAGAGTCGTTTGATTGGTTTATTCGAGTATCGATATGTTTGTCTGTTATTGTTAAACCTGCCCATCTAATATATAATGTCTACAGTTTAAAATGTAATGGTGCAATGGATGTAGATAAGCATATGGGGTCTTTAAATTGGACTAATATTTATGTGAATATATTGTATAAAAAGTTATCATCTTTTAATAAATTTAGTATATTTTATATATATATATCTATAACTTAAGGGAAATTATAACTGAAATAAGACTGCTGCTTTATCAATGTGTATTCACTATACTGTATATCGTGGGCTATAGGCCTATTCTGGGGTATAAGCCCAGATCCTTCTCTACAAATGTTTCCTGTTCTTGCCGCATCCGAAGGCTTTATCAATGGTGATGATGGGGTTGAGATGATCTTTGTTAGTGATAGTGAATCGGATGATGACTGTGTAGGGTGGGGTGAAGATGGCGAGGCGACGTGCGAGTCCTGACTGAATCTAGCTAGCCACGATTGAAGCACTATTGTGTTTCATCTCTCGAGAATTCACATCACAAAAACTATGAGAATTAATAAATACAGAGCTGATAAAAGCTGTTATCTATTTCTTTATTGTGTTCATTGTTTTGTTTTTTCATAATTAGGAACTTCAAAGTAACATGTCCAAGAAGGGGTTAGTCTTATACACATGTCATATCCGAGTGCTTCGGTTTTCAATCAGAAAGTTCGATCATTAGGAACAAGTTGGGGTCTTTCTTGAGTGTAAGTCCAGTACCCTATTACAGACAATTGAACTAGTTGGACCCCCTGGGCTTATACCTCATGATATATGGTAATGAACACTAAATATACTTAATTCCAAGTATTGGTACCATATATACTCGAGTATAAGTCGACCCTGCAGATAAGTCGACGTCTATTTTTGACCCTGTAATTCTTTCCTCAGGCATATGCTCACTGTATAAGACGAGGTCAAGTATTGGCTTAAAATCCCTCAAAATCCTAATCATTGTTGTCATTCGCGAAAAAGTCATTTCAAACTCATGGTGTCAGCAATATATTAATAGGTCTATCAATTTCTTCACCGGCAGTGACACACACGCATGGATCTCACTTTGATGTTATAACTAATAAACAAACTTGTCACACCAAATGGGCCTGATCATAACTTCAACTGGCAAGTATTATTAATTAATTGTTTCACAGCAAGTGACGAGCAAGGTTTGCAAGGTGTACAGTGATTTTTATATTATCGCTAATTATCTGGAAGTACCGGTAGTTGACAGTGCATAACCATCAAGTATTATTACATAAAGACTGGCATGTTTGTGAGATCCAAATAGCAGTTTGGTGAAAATGAATCTTAATTTATTGACTAAGACCAGTAGGCAGAGATGTGGAGATTTTGTTCCAACTATCACTCACACAAACACGCCTGATTGTAACTTCAATTAGGCAATGTTATTAATTCATTGTTTCACAGCACATCTGGCTATCAACTAGTATTACATAAAGACAGGCATGTTTTTGAGATCCAAATAACAGTTTGGTGAAAAGTAATTGCTATTTATTGAATAATAATGGATTAGTAGGCAGCGATGTGATGATTTTATTATGACTCTGGCTCTTATTGGGTTGAATCCTATAGTCACACAATAGTGTTTGTGTGTCAAAGATGGCCGAAAACATCCTTCCTTCAGCTGGTAGGAAATATATATAAGTCAAGGTGCTTCTGGGAGCTCCCTTTTCCCTGCCCCAAAAATTGACTTGTACGCGAGTATATACAGTACTAGGTACTATATAATTGTTTGCTACTATGTGACATAGCTTATTGTGGATTTGAGTGAGTCCCCTTTGATCTTATCAACCTACTATGGTATGCTTTTTGCAAACATATATGAATGTCATGTTATTTCCTCAACAGAGATTTTATGGACCAAACTATGGATAAGACGAACCATATGTTGAACTATTTGTATCCCCTGATTGGCCGGTCAAGTCCTCAGCTTCGGAACTTCATGGAAAAGTGAGTAAAGAGGCCATTCTGCATCTTTACTAGCTGTAAATGATTGCCAATCTAGTCAGACGTCAATATGATGTCATTGTTGTTCCAGAGCTGAGACAGGCACCGTATTCGCTCTAAGCTGGCTCATCACATGGTTCGGTCACGTTCTCAACGACATCAAACATATCGTCAGATTGTACGATTTCTTCATAGCGTGTCATCCTCTGATGCCGATCTATCTGGCCGCTGCAGTAAGTTGTTATTGACGTGGCATAGTCATTGGAATAAATTCTATTCTGACGACGAGGTTTGCGTTTTCAGTAAAACAGTTCCACAGTTGATTATGCTAAATATAAATAAAACAGTGTTCTTTTTATTATAATTCTAGATTTCATATTTAAGTATGTTGGTGTTTCTATTAAAAAAATAATTTTATCGGTGGAAACTGGTACCTTTATTAAATATACAATATTATGTACATGTGTAGTGAACAGCAACATCATATTTTGGATGGATGAGAGGCAGGTGTCTGAGTGGAAGCCTATCCAGCAATGTCATGCCAGTGAGCCAGATAATGGCTTGTTATCTGAATGACGTTCGTGCATTTCCATTTGTTTCCCAGTGTAATATTATAAGACAGTATGTTAATAATTGACGTTCAGTTATGGATTAATGTAACATTGCCAGTTTCTCTTCAGCGTTTGATACGTATTTTATGTCACCCCGAAGGTGATATGATTCCAGTAAAAGGTTTTGTTTACAGCATATATTTAAATTATTTATATCCTGTGTAGCTGAAAGAGGAAACGTTTTCCGGATGTTCATAAGCTAAGAAGAATCCATGTTTACAGTGGATTGTTCTGACCGAGTAAACGATCTCAACACAGAGCCACTCATGCGTAGGGTCTTCCTGACTGTCATTTCAAAAACACATCCAGTACTGCTGCACTGAGGGTGTTTCCATTTGCACTATGCTATGTCTTCCCAATTTGTTTATTCATCGGGGAGCTTACCATTTCTAATTAACACTGCATGGAATGCTCCCTCACAACTGTTGTCATCTAATGTGGCTTTGAAATGAGAATAGTTATCATTTTAATTTAAGTGTACAGGTAATATTGTAATGTGATGTAAAAGTCATGATAAATTGTAGGATTTAAAGGGATTGGTTACATCTTTAGATGACCACGATTTATGATTGTCATTATTGCAAGATGCAGCGTTAACTGACATGGTTTAAATTGATTTTTTATTCAATTCACAAACTTATTTTCATCTCATTGTTCTGGTTCATTGCATCGTGTTATTGGGATTACGTGATTTTTATTGGCATGTGTGCTAGTGTTTACTGTCATTCATATTTACCGATTGAAACTAAAGATTATCGTGGCTTATGTTAGTCAAAATAAGTGAATAAAGACATGGTAAAACTAGTCATGCACCAACAACTTTATCTAGCATTTAGAGCACCAATCTTTGTTATTCATAGGATGTGGTAACAACATCGCTATTCTGCCAATCAATTTATTTAGATCGTACTACACAGAGAGAAGGAGATCTTGACTTGTGAGCCAGAGATGCCAATGATACATTGTTTGCTGTCGAATATACCAGATGACTTGCCATTTGAATATCTGATACGTCGTGCTGGAGATCTACACATACAGTTTCCACCCGAGTCACTGGCTCAAGAGGCACAAGAGCACTACAGACAGTACGTAGTTTTTTTTGTTTGTTGTTGTTGTGACTGGCTGTGTTGTCTGCAATGTCTTCAAGCATTAGTGAAATGGACCAACTACATCTCACTATTTTCTCATTTATTACTTATTGCTATGCTAAAACGAATGCCAAAATTAATTGTATTCGACGTTTACGACCATATTTTTACTTTTCAAGGTCTTAATTGCAACAACAAAAAAGTTGTTGACAAAACAGAAGTTCGATTAATTGGATCACGTAGTTTACCCTGTTTGTTGACTGTTCTGTGGTCACCTGCCATGATTACTAATTGTAACATGCCCATAGAAACATGCTTAATCATATGCTTAACGCACAATATTGTCAAGTTCAGATATATCCTGGTGATCTCTGTATATAGGTATCTGTATGTATTTAAGGCCTATATGGAGTAATTCATGTGATAATAGGTTTACTGCCTACTTTACCACAATAATAGATGAACACTTACAGTTATAATTTGTCAGCTACAGTTGATATTGTTCATCATTCAATTTACATTTGATCAATTATGACCGTTATGATTTAGTAACCAGTTATGATTTAGTAACCCGTTATGACTGTTATGATTTAGTAACTAGTTATGACTGTTATGATTTAGTAACCAGTTATGACTGTTATGATTTAGTAACCAGTTATGACTGATGATTTAGTAACCAGTTGACTTATGATTTAGTAACCAGTTATGACTGTTATGATTTAGTAACTAGTTATGACTGTTATGATTTAGTAACCAGTTATAACTGTTATGATTTAGTAACCAGTTATGGTCTTTATGATTTAGCAACCAGTTATGACCATTATGATTTAGCAACCAGTTATGACCATTATGATTTAGCCACAAGTTATATCTATGATTCTGTATGAATCACACCTTAAATAGTTGCTATTTTATTTGACTAGTTCCGATTTGTTTTATATCTAATTCAGTAACTTGATTTTGAAGAGAAGTTAGACCCATCATACACCGTCATATTCCTGTGCGTTGAATAAATATCTCTTTCGTCATGTTACAGGGCAGCCGAAGAGCAGAAAAAGTTTGAAGTTGCCAAGGAGGCTAGAAGAGCTGCCCTCAAGAAACATTTGTATTTTGGTGGCAAAAATATGCAGCATTCACGCATCATGTATAGACTAACCTTTTGGACAATAACAGCTGTAGTAAGCGCAGCTGCCTTTGCTATGTTGAAATCAAATACCAATAACTGGTGGTTGTGGGGACATTAGCATTTATACGATGTATGTGTGTGTGCGATGTGTGTGCGTGTTTGTCATTGAAATAGTGGTTATATGTGTTACTGATGGGAAGAGGTTCCTCTACGATATAAGCCGAATATGTTAAGTGCATCTATTTTGAATTGATGTTGGTGTAATTTTCAATATAAGAATGTCACAATTATGTCTAGTCAGCATTTCATTAAAGCGGAGAAAAAAGGTGTTCACTGTTTTGGTGCCACATCTGCCAAGATAAAGTGATTAAAAATGTCTGTATCTGCATGTCATCAAAATAACCGTGCATTGCATAGTCATATTATTGTTTCGTTATTGACTTAGATGTTTGCATGTGTTTTATCCTAGACAGTTTAAATGTTTGGATGAAAGTTTTGAGGAATTATTTACTCGACATCACACTTTCTGTAAACGTCCGAAATGTCACATATTGGGTAATGTGTTCAACAAAAACAGGAGTATGCATGAAATGAGGGCAGGTATTTGTTTGTGTGCTGATGAGTTCAGGTAATGAGTTCAGAAGTGTTTCATTTGTTATTAATGTTGTACCATGGATGTAGTCGATGGATGGGGTATGTCAAATTAATGTTAACACATCTGTGCGTGTTGAGTAATGTGTCTGCAGATGACTGCACCGAATTAACCTGCATCAGATTAGCCAGTGGTTTTTTTCGCTATTGTTTTTCAGTGCTTTTTCTGCATTTGCATTTCTCCTCATCATGTTGTAAATGCCATCCGGTTTGTGAGTGCCTTCCTTATTACTAATTAGTTGTGCTGTATCTGACTGATGGACGAGCTGAGTGGCTTATTTATTTAGAAGGTAGCTGCTAGTCACCATAGACACCTATCTAACACGAGGATCTTGCTTGTCCGCTCATAAATTCATGTTATTAAAAAAAAGAATTGATTCATTCATTAAAAGTGATGCCAGGAACAGAATGAAATATGTGCACATTTATTGACATTCTAATTATAGAAGGGTACAGTTATGTCAATCTTGGTGTTCAGTGTGGCAAGATTTAGAGATAATAACAAGTCTTATTCAATTTTTTTTTTTGGGGGGGGGGAATAAATTAAGTCGCACCAAATCACCTGAAATTGGATTCGTTACTCTTTAATACCATTGTTTATGAAGAGCATATTTCACATGTTTGGATTATTTCTGATCAACCATCTCCTTCATAAATACCTAAAGTATCGGTGGAATGGTTTGAACTTTGGTAGTATCTGCAAGTATCTGCTTTTAAGTGTAGGAGTGTAAAATGGGGTCACCCATTGATGAGTGACTAGGAACACAACGTGGCTAAAGACAGTCAGATGTCAAATATACAAATGTGACATCGGCCCGAAGCTCATACAATATGACATAGCATTTTTAGCTACCCGATGAGATGTATTAATTGGTTAGCGGTAGTCAAAAATATTGGTAGTTAATCTTTTAATATGGGTATCATATTCTGTTGTGCACCCAAAGCATAATACCAATAGGAATCGTGCACAAATATGCGAGTATTCGTGTACTTGCGCATAATCTGTGAAAATGCACAAACGTACGTTTGTACTTATTTATTTCCAGGATACTGACGGGGTGTGTGAATATCCCCAGCCAACAACCACACTCATCTCCCGATACTCCGCAATATTACTACATTCACAGAAACTGAAATTCCCCCAAATCTGTTTAATACAATTGTGCCACGATAGCATTTTAACATTTAAAGCAGTCTGGTGTCATTACGACGACGTTCCTATTATGCAGACGTTAGAATGCTGCACTGCAAACCTCCAGGCTGTCGGTTCAGATCCAGCTTTGATATCTACATTTGTGGGATGTGTTTATCTATGGAGTAGCCCCTCTGTCATATGTCCCAGTTCTGAGGATAACCAATCCAATTAAACTTAAATGTCAATACGAAGTTACACCCAACAGCTGTAATTGTTGTCATAAGCTGCTGTTTCTGATGATGGCGAGTCAGCATCAGTAATAAAAAGTATTACCCAGCGGTGGTCTGTGTAGATGATTGGTCTGGGGATGTTGGTTCTTCCTACTCCTCTCGCATTGATAATTTTCAAGGATGTAGTACGGTCTATGGTCTATAAATCCGACATGAAGTCATGTGATATTACAGAAACACACCAGTGGCCCAATAAATCATACCAAGTCATAATTTGTAATGTTACAAACCGGATGAGAACTGTTTACGGAACAGGAGTAGTTTGTCAGTTATCATTATCTCGTACTTGGCATGATCTCTTCAGCAGGCACACACTTATTAATGGAAGTACTAATCCCATTTCCTGCAGCATCAGTCAGATAGCACACCTACAGGGTCAAGCCTTCCAGGTAAAGAATGGCGTAGGCTCCCAGATCTCACATGTATATACCCAGTTCACTCATTTACATATAAACATGAATGTTTTGGGTCGAGATGGGCACCTCCATGGCCGAACAGGCAGTGCAGTTGGCCACAGATCTATAGCACATGGGTTCAAACCCCGGCCAGGCTCTGTCAGAAGGATGTTTCATTTTTCACTCCACCTCATTACCTTTGGAGGTCGTTCGGCCCCTTTAGTGCACAAAAGTGACTGTAAAAAGAGCAATATTTGGGTTGAGATGAGAACCTTGTATAAGTAAATTACGTCATGTTGGGAAAGGTTTTGGAATCTGGCATAACATCTTGATACAATAAGACAGAGTCAGAAACAAGCAAGAATCTGGTGGTTTGACTGCTAGGTGAAATCGTTTCTAAACATGTTATCACACACAGAAGATCAATGGTTCATAAAAATTAAATTTTTAATCTAGATATCCTCCTGTACTTAGCTGCTGTTTAAAATTGGCACCCAATTAACCATTTATCATATTTGCATATTTTGTTGTTGGTTTTAAGCTATCTTAATTAACATCGCAGTCGTTAAATCTATCCCAGGGAAATGTTCCTGTTGAGGATAGGTAGTTGTAATTCGGGTTATTAACAATGGTCAAAACGACCTGTACTGATCAACGATAGATCGATCTTATTACAAGATAAAGTTTAATTAGTGTGTTCTGTGCTGGCGTATACAGTATTTTCGTTATTTTGTATTTGATTTCATTGCCATTTTTGTTGCTGAAAAACATGCTTTTAGATTTATATCTCATTCTATACAGGATAAGCAGGGGCAAAGTATATCGACATACACACACACACACACACACACAGTCTCCTACGTTGTGAATGTGCCGTCAGTTTGTTTTCAAGTTTATTGATTTCCTGGTGCAGATTAATGCGTGCTGTGAATCATTCGTTATTTTACTATTGTTCAATGTTGCTGAAATAAACCTCTTGAGTAAGTAAACCGCATCTATTCGGCGAATAGCTAAACCAAAGAGGAGTTGTGTGAATGATTCCCTATTCCTACAACCCATGCCAGCAAGCAGTGATAAAAAACAAGCATTTACGCCCGCATGAACCTAAATACATACACACCTGGATCAAACCAATAAAACAATATTTCACAGTTTTGCTACGTTGTGGAAATTCATATCACGGAAACATTGCATAATTGCTGTGGACAGATCACTGACGAAAATAATGACGCAAAAAATTCCACTCTAAAACTATTATTAATCACTGTGATATAGACAATTGATAAAATTGCCAGTTCTGACTAGTAACCCCCTAGGTTCAATGACAAAATCTCAATAGACAAAATAAAAATCTCCTGTTTTAAATGTGGAAAAAACCTCTCCGCTGGTTAGGATGTTTCGGTGTATCATAATTTTTATATATACCTTTGTTTAAATAAATGCATAAGAGCCCTTATTTTGTACATATAATAGAATACATAATTATTATGTATTGACAAACCACATCCTTAGACTGTGCACCAAGTTTTTCCATATTTATTGTGGGAGGCTGGGTTTTTGTCTTTATGATAGAGTTAGTAGCGTGTGCCAAACCAGTAGTTGATCAAACTGAGTGACAAGTGAACTTGTAGACTTGTGATGTAGAACTTCTTATTTGCTTCCTCCTAGGTAAAGAATAGACGGTTATTTGGATATATAAATTCACACACACACACACACACACACACATACATACTGAAAATATGGACACTGTCATGTAAACAATGCTATTATAAGAATGCTCCAAATAAAAATATTTATACCACCCCTTTTGTCTCTCTCCACACACACACACACACACACACACAGAGAGAGAGAGAGAGAGAGAGAGAAAGTGAGCAAAACTCACAAGTGAAGATAACAACCATATTTAATATAAGACTCTAATAAAGCATTTTTTTCTACAGACTTACCCATATTATAACCATTATCACTTTGCCAAGATCTTTGTCAGTGTATGTTATTGTGAAATAA
Organism: Paralvinella palmiformis; assembly: GCA_025642065.1. Classification (NCBI taxonomy): domain Eukaryota; kingdom Metazoa; phylum Annelida; class Polychaeta; order Terebellida; family Alvinellidae; genus Paralvinella; species Paralvinella palmiformis. The sequence continues at coordinate 144,120 of JAODUP010000418.1, read as the reverse complement.
TCGCCATCATACTCGTAAGTAGCTGGGAGAATAATGTAAGGAAATATAACTATATTATATCAGATCCTTGTAACCAGAACAAGCTCTCTAAATCTAACCAAATTAAACACAAAATATATAAACCCCACTTAAATTAACATATTTATAATAATACTACAATATAATTACTTTTAAGTATTCTTTCTGAAGCTTATCTCAATGATAACAATTTGGATTATATTTTCAATGTGAATAGGATTAAATACATAATAATAATTATTTATTTCATGCAATGTTGTATAATATGTTATAGTAATTAAAGGTATAATAAAATTGATTACCTGGCGGCGTATCATCTGCAGATCTCACCTTAGTCAAGCCACTGCCATTAGAAAAAATGTTCATTTGTGATCAACTAGAAAATTAACATTATTATATCAAAGGGTTTGGATGGAATGTGATAAATTAGTGTTTTATAGCCACTTTTTATACTTATTGCAGGCTAACTAGATTAAACAATCTCCAAAGATAATGAATGACGATGACACGCCCCTTAAACTTTGACTGAGGTCAAACCATGTTCTGGACATCTGTAACTGAACACATTACCAGCTTCACCATAGAAAATTTTGAAAAGTATGTCATGTCAGCATATGTTTAGAAAACATTTGTTTTACTTACCATGAGCACCACATTGGCTTTCTTTGATCATCAAGCAGTGTCACATCCAACAGGCAAACATCCTGTAATCAATTAAAATCGAAACATCACGATACGTATTTTAAATTCTTTCATATATATGTACGTATTTATAATAATAATAACAACACACTTCTATAGCACCAATATGATCCAAAAGAAAATAGAGCTCAGTGGTGCACCTAGTACAGGGGTTGACCAATCTCATAGTCCATGTGCAATGCATCAACAAATGATCGGATGCAGTGAAACTTTTGTAAGAGTTAAGTTTGAAATTAGGTCTCCTAACAAGAAGTATATTACAGAACTGCTATTATACAATGCAATAAGATCATTAACTCCATATAGAGTATGACGTTATTTTAACCAAAATTTAGATTCATTCTCGTTCAAAATCATTCTTGTTCAGAACTTCCATCACCACAGTCAGTGTATTCATTTCAAGAATTCCAAAAAGCTGGTACACCATCTATTGCACTAAATCACACACATTGGTACCAGGACAATAGTGTTGTGCCAGCTGGGTTATAATGCCAAAATACAGCCAAATTTCATTATTTAATTCACAGATAACTTGACAAGATATATTTTGATGTACAAATATATGATATATTCATGCCTCATAGTAAATGTCATGCACATACCTTAACAATACCTTTGAGTATTTCAGTCTTCCACGGAAGAGAAATCTTCTCAATCCACGACCTTTCAAATGATCTTTCTGGATCAATTAACTGCATTACAGCATAGCCATCTAGTACGTAGAAGAGTCAATAAACATGAAGTCAAAATCAATATGACATAGCGCAATATATCGGTTACACAGAAGCAAACTTATTATATGAGAAATTTAATTTATTTGTCGAGTAAACTATCAGGTGCTGACTGCTCTAAATGGCACTAAGACAGAAAATGCACTCTAACTTTTTAAATTTATATTAAAATAATAAAGACAGCAAATTAACATGCATGATGTTTAAATACCTTGGAAGTTTTCCAAACAATGGAGTTTTAAAAACTGCTCACTCCAAAAAGATGTCCTCATGTTCCTTAGTTCTAGTGTACACCCATAGCTATGTAATCCTGAATTAATAAATGTTTAATCTTGGGTTGATTCAAGGGAAAGCATATATATTTAATAAACTGTTAATATTAGCAGGAACCATTCAATGGTACTGTAAAGTGATACCCCAAATATGATGTATCTAAAATCTATAATAAATACTGAATGACAAATATAAGTTACTAAAATAAAGCTGGAATAAGTTAATTAGATTTAAGCTTTTTGAATAGGCTGAAGCTTCTCTAGAAATGAAGCACTTTCTAATTTCTTCAAGCAACCTCTACAAGGTAGGGACTGCTATGTGTTAAATGGACAGTCACCAGATTGCGTCACCAGATTCACACTTGCATGAGAATATAACTGGATGACTTCAGATTACTTTTAGATAGATGTTCAGGTGCACTGCCGCCAATAGCTTAAATCTGTTTGACCTCAAGGGTAGAGGTGATGATGATGATTGTTATTTTACGGCCACCTTTCTACACATGGTAGGCTAAATGGGCCGAGCGACCTCCAAAGGTAATGAAGCGAAGTTAAAGATGAAACAACCTTCAGATATGCCCACGTTGAGATTCGAACACGTATCGTAGTGATCTGTGGTCCAACACGCTACTGCTAGACAACTAGATTTTCTAACAGCCCATTGGGATAAAGAAAGATTCCGACAATTAAGGCCACAGAGTTTCCCTACCAAACTTTGTGATGTGTAATTTGATGGTTTTTAGAAATAAAATAAACAAACCATATTTCCTATCGATGTCATCTCTAAATGGTTTGTGTGGAGAAGGCATCCATGGTCTCCAATGATGAAGAATGAAAATTAGATAATTAAAAACAACAACAAAACATGTCATAAACAACAGTAATACAGATCAACATTTTATATTACAGCACACACACACATATATATATATATATATATATGTGTGTGTGTGTGTGTGTGTAAAGGTATAATTATTCACCCTTCTTATTCGTGGATAGTTAAGTCAGGTAAAATATTATTAAACCTTAAAGGGAATGACATTTGGAGATAATAGTAAGATTAAAATCTACCAAATGTACAAAAATCTAAAGCTATAATTAACATTCTAATCTAAAAAAGAACCAAATCAAAATGAGTCACCTAGTTACTGTGCCATGCAGACATTTTTCCAGCAAGTTGTCATCATGGAAACTCATTGAAATAAAAGCCAAGCTGTGTTCATCCTGTGTGTGGCATTAATATATAGCATACACATAAACATTGTGTAAATAAAAAAATTGGTTCTAACATTCAGGTAAAGAAATATTGATTTAAAAAAATACAATTAAAAGTATTATTCTTGGAGTACTATTTGATAATAATAATAAAGCATTTGTTTAGCACCATATTTCCGGTAAGCTGTTCTGATATATATTTTGTATTAAAACATGCTTTCATTGGAGAGATTGAGTGAAAAACTGAGTGATTAGTTTAATTGTTTAGGACTCAAGGGAAACCTATGCATAGAGCAAGCATGAATATAATTATAAAGTGCTACTCGGTAGATCTGTATTCAATTAAAAACAAATATATAGAAATTAAATGTTTTTGTTCCAGAAATGTTTGAAAATGCAAATTTAATTAACAGGTGGATATCAGCCCAAACGTCTTTAAAATAGCTTATAAGACAAAAAGCTAAAAAAAATTACTGATCTTTTCTTACCTTCCATGTTGCAATAAATAAGCCATCCGATAGATCATATACATTAATTATCTCATCAGATCCAAGAACAGGCTTCCCACTAATAATTTCCCCTAATTTGAAGTTTCGTTCATAAAGAATTGATCTCTGAAGAGGACTGGAAAAGAAATAATAAGTCTATGTGATTAAATAATAATAATATTATATATTTATATAGCAACCTAACCAGCAGAGTTATTAACAGATTTCTGTACATCATGCGAAGTTTGAAATTCTAAATAATTACCAAGTTTCTAGCACATAAATAAACAATCATTTATACCACCAAATTAAATACCACAAAACTACCAACATCTCTTTTGGAGAACTGAATACTAAAGGGATTTTTACAGGCATAATTGTTACTTATAAAAGAAGTGAAAATTCCACTCAATGGATTTAATTTCCAGCCATAATTCAATGCCATTTGGTGAACCATTGTTTTGCTGTTTGGGGAGAATCCCCAGGCTGTTGCTTATTCGGCACAGCCTCTATGTTCGAGTGGTTGAGAAACCTCTCTCCCCCAACAACTCAAAGGGGAGCAGTACGGAAAGGTGGAGCCGAAATACCCTGAGGGTGGTCACTGCCAGAGTATTTTATGTCCTCATGTTTTTTTTAATGTCTCCCTTTATTTTAAATAATTCAGTGGAGACGGCAGCGCCATTTAACATGGTCAGCCACCCATGATGTTGTGAGATGAGAAATTAATCTCTGGAAAAGTTTTGACCTCTTGCGTGGTTCAAACCTGTGACCGTTGGCACCAAGTGTCGGTTGCTTAACCGCTACGCCACCAGAGCTCACTTGGTGAACCATGTCATCAGTCTATTATTATATACATGATGCCCACCAAGATATTTTGGCATCAGGTTATTTGCTTCATAAAAATATGGCGTGACAAAAATTTAAATAGTGGATCATGTTTTTCGGTGAGACTCAGCCAAGATTAATTAGTCTGCTATTTGGTAGCTTTCTGTTTATTTATTCAACATATAGTAGCTTTTGAAAAGGGTAATACATTATTAGCAGAACTAATCAAAATGTGGCCAGACAATCGGTAATTAAAATAGCATAACACATCAACTAAAACTAGTTGAGAATAATGACATGGAATATTCATGCCATTAATTAAAAAGGGTGCTTTTATGAATTGTCATGGAATAATAAATTTGTTACATTTTATACTTCTAACTGTATATTGGTGGTTAATAATCTGCAACTTACCAACATTCCTAAGCAGTTTGTGTTTTAATAAATGAGCATACTGTCAATAAAACATTACCTATTTTGAATGGCCTGGCCCCTTTCATCAAAAAAGATTGGATTTCCAGAGTATATGCGAAGTTTGCGGATTCTTGCTAAACTTGGCAGCTCAAAGCTATACCAACGAATGCACACTGACATACTGAAGAAAAAGATGTCTTGGTGCATAACTGTATGCTCCTGTGAGTCATCATCAACAAAACTCAGCACCCATCGCAGTCCTGACTTTCTGTTTATAAAACAAAAATTTAACAACGACAACAGCTTCACATGAACTTGCAATGTAACTCTCAAAATGGTATGCATTCTTATTTCTACCCCTTCTCAATTTGCTTCCCCCTCTCTATCTGATTAGCCCACTCATGTGTGTGTACATGTGTGTGTGTGTGTGTGTGTGTGTGTACCAGACATGGGATAATTAAAAAAAATGGAATTGGAAGTGGAATTGATAAATTTTGAATTGGAATTGAAGTTTCCTACAAAAACAATTTATCCACAAATTAACATTTAATTTTTTAATTCAGAAATATTTCTTCCAAAACAATCCTACTTGGAATATAAACTACTAGGAGTAGGTATTCTAAGTAGGTGCTTGGAGTAAAAAGTAATAAGTAAAAAGTCTCAAAAACGGAATTGGAAATTTTTGAATTGAATTGATAAATTTGATGTGGAATTGGAATTGACCAAATGGAATTGACTCCATGTCTGGTGTGTACGCAATCACACAGTAACCCAGACAGATGTGCCTATTACTGAATTATAAAACTTCTTTTCTCGTATATAATTGTGCGGTGTAATACTTACTGAATGGCATCTTGCATACCTCTGGGCAAACCCGTGAAGGGGTGAATCTTTTTTTGATTAATTATCTTCAAAGCTCTGGTATTTCTATAGTCAGCCCCTCTACAGTAGAACGCAAATTAGAATCAATATCTGATGTATCAGGTCTCATCACCATAAGGTAAATATTAAAATTAAATAATAATAATAATGGCCAAAATGGCAGTTATTTTATGTTGCTGGACACTTCAGATAAAATAGTCATATAAGGTCTGTAATTTACTACTTTGTCAGGGAGACTTAGTCTAAACAAATTTAGAATTTGCAATAGATGACATATTTGGTAGAGAAAACCTTTCCAGTTAGCTGGCTAGATAAAAACCATATGAATCTCTGACTTCACACACACACACCATGGAAAGGAGTTCTCATGCTTTACTCCCATTAGACCATAGAGGTGGTTGATTTTATTCATTCAAAATCATAAATAATATTGATATTTATATAGCGCCCTATTCAGCTAGAAGCTGCTCTAAGGCGCTTTACAATATTATTTACAATAGTATTATCCCTGACTCAGACCTGTTTCCTCCCAGCACATATCTCAACTCCCAAGGGAGCATACAACGCATGCTGCCATTATAGGCGCAAAGCGTTACTCACACATAGCCACTGCGTCCTGTCAGGTACTCATTTTTTATGGATGAGTGAACTAGTCGCCACATGACAGCATTGCAGCTCACAGAGCCTCGAACCCGCGACCGTTCGGCTACGAGTCCTACACTCTAACTAACTGCGCTATTATGGCTCGATACAATGTTTATTATAAATACCACAGTAGAATGTAAATAACACAAATACTATGTACCAAAAATAAGGAAAAGACTAACACTAAAAGCCAATATAGTAGTAAATAGTACCAGTAAATATTCAAAAAGGAATATTATAACAGACTTATACTGTGATTTATACAATACCTCTGTACACAGTAGGTCTTCCAGAATGTTGCTGATGGATTCTTCGGTGGGTTGACCGACTTCTGTTTCTTGCTGACATGGCTGGCATAATGCTTGTAAATAGTCTGCCACAACAAGCTGGTTAATAATAAATTATCAATTTTTGTTAATGTATCTAATCCAATCATGGTTACAGGCCATATATATATATATATATATATATATATATATATATATAGAGAGAGAGAGAGAGAGAGAGAGACATACAGATGGAAATCTATAATCATTTAATAATAATTTAGTAATACTACAGCTTTTATTTAGTGCCATTGGTTCACATTTTACTATATTCAAAAGACAAACTCAAATAGACACATTTTCCATCCTAAATTATCCGTTGTTAATATCAATTTTTAAAAGTAAAGCCAAACAATCACCTAACTCACAAATCATCTTGTACTTAGCATAAAATAAGATTTGGTAGAGGCCGCCTTTTTAATAATGGTACAAGATATATTGTAATACATACTTATCGCTAGCTAATCCATGCCATCGTTTGCACACTCTTCCACAGCTGAGCAAATCCTGTGGATTGAAGTAGCTAAATATCTGAAGTATGAGTTCATCTGGCAACCTGAAAAGTAGGCCTAGAATTAGGATTTCAATTTTTTAATTAATAGTCCAAATACAGCACAACGTACGCTGCTTTGATTACGTTAGTTAAGGCCGAGGTACCTTGATTATGACTAGGTGCACCACTGAGCTCGATTCTTTTTGAGGATATTGGTGCGATAGAAGTTTGTTATTATTATTATATCCTGTAGAGGATCTGTTGAGTGTATGAATGATAGAATTTATTTACACAAACCTAAAAAGATTCACATCATATGGAGCAAGTCAATGGCTATCCATGAATAGAAACTAGAAAGGTCATAAATACTCCAGTATTTAAAAGGTATTACCATTAGTGTGGTATTTTAGGTCTTTGTGCGATATCAAGATATTAGTTATATTCTGACATAATCTCGAATAATACGATCTAAATAAAGTACTTCCTTTCTGGTGGGATTTTAGCCTCCCACTTATCCCAGTTTCATAACTTTCAACGGGCAATTTATATCTTTTTCTTTGTTTTTGGCATGTCAGTGGGACTAACGTTTAAATATCTATGGATCATAGAGTTAGAAACTATATAGTATTTGCGTAAGCTGTGATATTAGTTTAGTTGAAGGAATTGATTTAGAATAAAACAGTCCTGTTTTCCCCTATAGATAGATCCTCTTTAGCTCAACTAGCCATTTTGAGACATTTCGATGATTTACGCCTCAGAATAAACTGCACATTCTTCGTCTTAGATATCACATCTAAGAGCATTATAGAGACTGGAAGTGATGAGTGAGATACTTATACTTCCAAAGACTAGAGAACTGTAGCATCAAACAGATGAAGATCTAGTATTATATTAGTGTATGCAACTTTTATTCGGATTATATTTTGGGTGAATCTTTTATTGTTTTATTACTTTAATAGCATAATCTAGGATATTTGACGTCATCAACACAGCAACTTCTCTAATAAATCAGTTAACCAACGATCTCACTATATAGCTACAACATACTCACCAGTCAATAGGTGAAGATCCACTTCTTCTGGAATAGACAATTTTCATTGCATGTTGATTTTGTCTGTATGCCACCCTTTCTCTTGCACTCTTTGTTATTCTTGTCTTTGTTTTGTCGGTTGGTGGAGTTTTCAGTTGCCTAGGTAAACTTTTTGCCCCCCTTTCAGGACCTTTCTGACTGTTATGCTTATTAGAATATGTCTTTGGTTTGTTTATACTCTTCAGATGGGAATTATCTTCACTGTTATTATGGGATGTAGTAAACTCCCTTTCCTGACTTCCTGAATTTCTGCAAAGAATCATAAACTCACATGTACATTACCTGTACAAATATCCATAAAGTATTGCAGTGCTATAATTTCTACATGATACCTGTGAATGGAGCAGTATTGTAAACTGACTATTTGTATATTGACAGAAGATTATTATGGATTAATTCTGAACAACTTGGACGAACATATTCACAGTTTTACAGAAAGAAAACCTGACTAACTGTATTTATTGTGGTGAAAATTAAATTGAATATAAATGACAGAGACCTCTCTATATATAGATATATGAACAAATAAATTCTGAAAACACTAAATTATTTGAAGTTGTTGAAATTAATGGTCCACTTCCTGTTTCGAAATGGGATGAGCACTTTTGAAATGGAAAGCGGACAATTTTGACAACTTCAAACGAATTTACCAATATTAAAGAAACGACATTTAGATATATGAATTCATTACTTTCTGAAAACCTTAAAAAAGTTATTTGCCTAATTTAAATATTTCAAAATGGCCTGCTTCCCATTTTGAAACAGCCCTCTTCCCATTTTGAAACAGCCCCTCCCATTTCAAAACTGCCCCATTCTGTTTTAAAATGAGACAAAATCACAATGTTATTTATTTGAGTCGGAATAACGAATTTATACATGACTGTCAGTTATTGTGTTTTAAATCACATCAGAGGCTTCTAAAAAGCTGGAGGCATATGGCATTAAAAGCAACATTCTGAGCTGGATTTCAAACTTTCTCTCAGGAAGAAAACAGAGTGGTGGTAAACAGCAAGATATCATCCTGGGCAGATATCCTGAGTGGTATCCATCAAGGAAGTGTCTTGGGACCCATCTTGTTAATTCTATTCATCAACGACCTACCAGATGTAGTGACAAGCACTGTTAAGATCTTCGCTGATGACACAAAATTATTCCAGGCAGTACGGTCTACCTCAGACAGTGCCCAGTTACAGCAAGATCTAGACAACCTTGTAGAGTGGTCCCAAAAATGGCAGCTTGGTTTTAATGAGTCCAAATGCAAGGTGATACATCTTGGAACTGCTAACATTAATCATCAATATGAGATGAACAGTGTCCCATTAGCATCGACGTCAGAGGAAAAATATTTGGGAGTGATGATAGACAAAGATCTAAAGCTTCAGTTACACATTTCCCAGGTGGTCAAAAAGGCATCACGAATGTTGGGTTTAGTCCAGGCAACCATTACCTGCCTAGATGAGACAACAGTACCAAGACTATTTAGCACTATGGTTCAACCACATCTTGAATACCGGAACGTGATCTGGCATCCTAGATTGAGGCATGATAAACTGGAGGTGGAAAATGTCAAACGAAGAGCTACCTGAATGATACCCAGTCTGAAGGGGCTCAGCTATGAGGAACGGTTGAGAGCGTTGAATTTACCATGTCTCGAACACTGCAGGAGAAGGGGTAATATGCTGCAGGTGTACAAAATTCTTAACGGCATTGATAGGTTAGATCCGGATATATTTTTTTAGTATGGCGGCTGGATTGAATACCAGGGGGAACAGCTAGAAGATAGCAAAGTCGCGTACAAGATTAGGGATGAGACAGAATGTGTTTAGCCAGTGAGTTGTTAATGACTGGAATTCGATCCCAACTCATGTGGTAAAAAGCCCAACTCTAAACACTTTTAACGCTCGCCTTGATAAGTTTTGGCAAGGAGAGAAATTCAGATTACCATGATTTTGACTAGTTTTGTAACATACATGTAGATAACCAAGTAAGACCATAATTACCAACAGGCTGTGCCTCTATATTCCGTACATTGGTATCAAGGTATTACATGTACATATATAAATGCATACATACACAAGAGAAAATAATAAATTCATTTTTACAAAATGGTACATGATGAAGTGGTTTTAAAACAGGCACAGTTGCGAAATGACTCGGTACATTATTAATATATTCAATGAGGACAAATTGTCTAGAGGGTGAAATGTAAAGAGGGCGAAATGTCAGAAATTTCATGGGGCAAATTGTGATTAATAATGATATTAGATAATAGATTAGATGATGATCGAATAATTACAGCAATATGCCTAATAGCCTATTACTATCCTATTAATATACTGATATAGCTTATTATAGTATTAATATAATACTAGCCATGGGCTAGGCCTGCTAGCCCTAGGGCCAGGCTACTAACTAGGGTAGGTTATATTACTTTTGTTAGTATGTAAGATAAAGCTTAAAACATTTTCCTTAATTACACAAAAGCTTCGGTATTAGATTCTTCTTTCCGATTCTTCAAATACGCCTTTAAATGAGATCTGTGTTGAGAAAATGCCATGTCAACATTTTGTTTTAACGGATATGAAAGCAACTTCACCAAATATTTTGTATATTTCGTTGCGACTGTCAACACTGTATCAGAAATGATGCACACCTACATTCTAAAAATGGAGCAGATCGGTTCGTACCAAACGTACGTTATACCACAAATGTTCGTATCAAAGTAATTCCAGTTCGTACTCATTTTTATAAGCCTCTGTGCTGGAAGGACTTTGCCCACAATATATATTGGAAAGTAATTTTTTCAGATGTTAAAATTTTTTTCCATATGCTAGTTTTAGTTACTAAAGTTTTTTTTGTATTTTATATTTATACATAATTATAATTAATATATAGTTTAAAAATTAATTTTGCAGTTTGATTAATCAAATTACACGAGGTCCATTTGAGAATTCCCGTATAATATTTCTCTCCAACATATTTGTACGGTTTTGATCATTAAAGTTTACATAGAAGGCTTATTACAAAACTGTTTCTTCGTTCAAACAAATAACTGTCTTAATTCTAATTCTAAGCAAATTTTGAATTTACAATATTTGGCATATTCGGTGGAGAAAACCTTGTCTGCTGCTTGGTTGCATGAAAAACTCCTACTACAGTGCCACGGCCGGGATTCGAACCTTCAACATCCCGCACTGCATGACCAGGGATAAGAAACTCCCACGCTCTAACCCATGAAGCCATCTAAGCGGTACGATTTAGTTTATTTGCCACTCTCAAAGGATTACGTCTATGATTCACATTGACATCAGTATTCGTCATCAAGGGCGCCTCCGTGACCTAACTGGTAGGGCGGTTGGCCACAGTTCTATAGCACCTGGGTTCAAACCCCGGCCAGGCTATGTCAGAAGGGTGTTTCATCTTTCACTTGGCGTCATTACCGCTGAAGGTCGCCCAGCCCATTTAGCCTACCTTGTGCACAAAAGTGGAAGCAAAACAGCAACATTTTACAGTATTCATCATCATATATCTGATCTGACCACTTGATAGTATGTCTGAAAGTGTCCTCTCTGATTTTCTTGTGTGGAGTTTGGTGTGTATGTTAATTATCATGCGTAGAACGTCTATGTCTTTTACGTAGCTACATGCCCTGTCTTGATGTCTTCACATTAATCGTCAGCTTAAGCATCAGACGAACACCTGATGCTGCTTTCATTGTTCCTCTCCTTAATGTCAGATGTCTGGGAAAGCTGCGTTTCAGGAATTGTCGTGCTCTACAGACTTCCGGTCAACCATTAAAAGTCGATTAATCAGCACTTTGAATTGGATTATTTAATATGTGGGTGATCGTTTGCACATTTTGACATTATTTATGATATTTGTGAGTATAGCTCTAGTAGTCCTCAAGATTTGAAATGAAAATGGACTATCCCTTTAAAGGTTTGTGCAAAACACGCTGGGTTGAAAGACATTCTTGTTCGCAAACAATTGGTGAGCTTTATGAAATGGTGGTCATTTGCCTTGATGCTATGGTTAATTCACATATTTGTCCAGAGGTTAATGAAAGTCGTTAGAATTTTGAATAGTGACCAAGATTACGGCTCATGGTTTGAAAAGTAGTCTGGAGAGTTTGGAGTTATTGTTGGCTTCACAGTATTAAATACTAGTTTGGATCATTTGAACGGTTTGTCAGCTAAACTACAAAGAAGAGATATTGACTTCTTTTCATGCATACACAATATCAATATCAAATCAGAGTTTCCTTTGTTTGAGGGATCATACTGGTGTAGAATTCCAGGGATGGTACGATGAAGCAAAACAGCTGGCTTCATTATAAGTTCATATATAGGTATAACATACTGCAGAGGAAATACCAAGGGCTTCAAATGTTTAGTGTAATGGGCATAGAGTGTACCTGGGTGATACACCTCTTCTTTATTATCAGTTGGATTCCTTTTATTGATACCTTACTGCACCAGTTGCAGAACAATTTCTCTGCATACAACTGCCGACCAGTGAGTGCTTTGCTGAGTCTAATACCATCTTTAATTGTCAAACTAGGGATATCTCCCCCATATCAATTTGAATCATAGCATGACGACCTGTTAACTCCGAGGTCATTAGATAATGAAGTATCGAGATGGTTCAATATGCGATACAGGCAGTCTGTCAGGACCGATTTACCTGATACTTTGATGAAATCCTTAGTATCTGCAGATCCAGATTACTGTCCGAACATTAGAATTTTACTGGTATTAGGATGTACTCTGCCTGCCTCATCTGCCGAAGCAGAGCGTAGTTTATTTGTTTTGAGGCTAATCAAAAGCCATTTGAGGAGTCGGATGGCTGACACAAGGGTTTCTGCCTTAACACTAATGAAAATAGATTACAGTAAACACATCGATTCCCAAAATATTGCAGATAGGTTAATTAAAGAACAGCCTAGACATTTGTTCAAGGCCAGCTTTTTCGACTAACTGATGTAGATTTACATGAGGTAATAAATATTTTAAACATAATTGTTTCTTATAAGTATGCACCTTGAGACAAATGGACAGTCTGCTTATTAAATACTTAGTGACATAATGCACAATATGTCACATTATGACTGGGGTTTCTAGTAACAATTAAATCGAATAACCCCCAATAATCCTATATCTCTATATAAACTGAACCAATCACCAAGTCTTATACCATGGGTTTTCCTTCACAGGGATGTCTACTTTTACAAGTATTTATACACATTATACACTTGAAAAATTCGGATTTTGTAGTGCTTCAGAAGACATCTAAGCATTATCTGATTACTACCACAGAGAAAGGGATAGACCCCTTCGGCACCTCGCATAATGACTTCTCCCTTGTTAGACCCCCCCCCCGCCGAAAGAATTCTGGATCCGCCCTTGAAACTAACAGCTGTCACCCAAGAGACAGAAACTAAACTAAAATTGTTGGAAAATAAGATAACTGCTAAGGAAGAACAATCAATAAGAAATATCCCTGACGTCTGCCCGTTGTACAAACTAACATTTGAAGCCAGTGACAGTTGGGTTATATAGTATTGTTTTGAAGAAAGATACAGCAATTGAAAATTAGCTATAAATAGGGTTGCTTAGATAATTAACCTGGTGAGTTCCGGTGGCCTAGCGGTTAAGCAGTCACAATAGACCGATTCAATTACTCCTGGTACCATCATACGGCTGAATTTCACACTACGGTATCGGGTTAGAAGTCTGGGAATCATTGTGTTGCATGCCGATTTACGCGTGCAGTGGCCGATAAATGTCTTACTGAAAAACTGTATTTAGGCTATTTACCAGCTATATTTGGATTTTATTTATAGTCCATTAAGGAAATGTGATATCTAGATCATAATTTTCCATTTAATAAGAATAGAATATAGACTTCATCCAATAGATATATGCCACTAAACTAGATAACGTTCAGCGCGATTTGCATGACTGTCATAGTCCGGCCTGTCCAGTTCAAACTTATTTTTCTAGAACTTTTGCCATCTGACATGACGACATGAATGGATAAAATCAATGCTCACATAGATTATAATTCAATGGGTGATTCCTATTGCTTGCTTGTAGTTCGGGGAGTATCCCCAGGCTGTCGCTTGTTTGGCACAGCCTACGGTGATTCCTATTACTGTAATATTGGTATTTATGCACGATATCCTGTATTGAAAATGTACTATCTTTTTTCTGAATCAGCAATTTCGTGCAATATTTACTATATGTAAATGTCAAGGGTGTCAATCATCTAATGTAATATTTTTTTTTAATATTTAATAATATACAGGTGATACATATATGATTGGTTACCAGGCACAAGTAAAAATAATAGTTCCGAAATATATAAAAAATCTTGATTTAAATCAATTTACATTCAACTAAAGGTTTAATTTTAAAATCATTTATTTAATCCATTGAAACCCATGTTAAAAATCCCCTACGAGTCAACATGAATAACGAAGACTTGACTGTGTCATTCATCTGGAAAGATCGGTCCGGTCAATCAGTGGGTTTTATATATATATATATATATATATATATATATATATATATCTTGATAAATATATTATGTTAAATCCTTTGGAAAGACACACTGGTTCAGCTGAAATACAAGTCTCAGTCTCTGTGTAATATGAAATAATTTGCTAAAAGATTTCAAGTATTTATCGTTAGTGAAAAGTTGTCATTCCCCTATTAACAATGGGCACCATAGCTGTTTCTAACCCGGGCCGTTAAGACCCCCTGAGGACGTAATACACTCTGGCAGTGACCACCCTCAGGGTATTTCGGCTCGACCTTTCCGTACTACTCCCCTGTGAGTGGTGGGGGAGGAGTTAGTCTTAACCACTCCTAGATAGAAGCGGTGCTGATCAAGTGACAGCCTGGGGATTCTCCCCGAAACACAAGCAAGCAATTAATCTAAACATTTTCACAACTGCCGTGATCTGACTTAGGCGTTTTACTCCCAGACACCATGCCTGTAGGTGATTAGCTTTTTTGTTGCATGGCGACTTAGGGACTGGTTAGACACTACACATGTCTCAGTGTGAAAAATCATCACTCTGGATTCAATCCCCTGAAGAATCCTTTCATGAACAGTTTAATTGCCATTCGTAAATCGTGTTCTGTTGTGTGTGTGTGCGCGCGCGCGTGTATGTGTGTTGACACATGCTCAACATGTTTTTAGTTGATGAACGATACCAGATTTTGTATTCTTAATAAATTTACATCTGTTAAAGAATAATTAAAATAAAAGGATAAAATAGGCTATAAGTGAGAGCCAGTTAAATTCAAATGTAATATCTGCTTACGATCGTCTCGGAATTATTTTGTTTAAAATCCACACGAAAAGCAGTTCAGAGTGTCGATAAGTGTATATTACGAACTGTTATAATTTGTGACGAACTGACATGGGCGAACTGGCTTGGATATGAAAAGAACATATAACATATATATTATATATAATTAAGTGACTATTTAATGGACTATCTATAAATGAAAATGTATGTATTATTTTAGAATATATAATAAAAAATACAACACACTGGCTAGAAATAGCTTTATTGTTAAATCTTTAGACCGCTGTAAATAAAATTACACGGGCAATCATTTCTAGCGATTAGCGCATGCGCGGGGATCATTCATTATTCGTATTATTTTGCTAGACAACAGTTCTTGGTATAAAGCGGTGAAAGTTGTAAAGCTCGACTTCATTAGTTCAACAACTCATCCAGAATGACGGACACTGGCAAAGATTATATTACAAACAGTGGCGATCCTAAGGACATTCAGGACCTGACCCAATATGTAAGTAGAAGAATAACGCAGAGAGTGTAGCAATTATTTCACCTCTTCTGTCAATATTTCTATAATATTGTTAGGTCACTGGTCAGCGGTTTAGTGCAGATCTGGACTTTTGAACACGTCTGGACTTGACTTGAGTGATGCTCGACTTCGCGCCCGTTTAAAAATTTAAACTATCATCATATGTGCCTGCTTTTATAGAGAACTAACATCTGCTTTCGTATTTGTTAACTGTCTAAATATATAAATTGTTCTTTGTTAAATCAATAAATAATTTCTCAAGTAGTGGTACTGAAATGAAGTAGCCTAGATCTAGACTACTCATTTCTAATTTAAAAAAAATTATAATCCCTAATGGGTTTGAAACCTACAGATCTATTTGTTATAAACTACAAAATACTTGTGTTTTCATAACAATAAAATCATTAAGCAGTATCAACTAATCAGTGAATTAATATATTTGCAGTATGACATCAACAAAAATTGGTTATTGTTGGAAGAGTGTATATTTTTAGAAGGGTAAAGACTAAATGGTACAAAATATTGAATTATAAAATAAAAATAGAACTCTCCTAATTTGAATAACCTCATAGAAAGTTTCATATTGTGACCCAAGATTATGATATTATGTGAATATTAATAGACTAGTTGGTGCTTTGTCAACACAGTTCTTAGTTATAATGTAAGGTGATTGGCAGTGGTGAGGCAGCACAGCGAAATTGATGCTACTAGCTATTGGCACAATTCATGAAAAGTTATCACCCATTTACAGTCTAATTCATTTTGTAAATGCTCCCCAGTAGGCGTGTGGTGGTAATTATTGCATAAGAACCACGCCAAACATAAATTTATGTATTCATCTGTTATACATGTATTATTGCAATATTCCCTCAAATCTGGTCTGATTATAAATTAGTGATTGATGACGCATCATCCAGTGTAGCATGTTTAGTAATGTGATTGATTTTTGTTTAGGTGTCTAACGAGTACCAGTAGTACAATGGCTATATCATTTTGGAATGGTTGGCATTAAGCCTCTAATAAGCAATCACATATTTAATCCCATGTTCAGTGATGTTGAATATTTTGCTACTCTGTCTTCTCTAATTCAGTTCTTGATTTCTTGTTCGGATTAATATTGATCAGTTTCTTTTGGTCAAGGTGGCTTATAACAGTTCCTATGTTGTTGGCTCCAAGTTTGGCCGACATGTCTGATCAAGTCCCAGGCTGTGGTGTTAGGACGGTGACTAGAGTGAAAGCTTGTTTGTTTTCTCATTATTCTCAATGCCTATTGATGGTGACCTAATCTGGTCGGGGTCAGAGGAGTCAATATTAGTCTGGATTGTGTGACTGGTATGTAGACTGCTGTGGGTGCTAATCACCCAGTAGGTTAAGCTGGTGATTGTGTGTGTGTGGGGGGGTTGATTTCTACTATAGCGTATCTTGTTTGAATGAGCTTAGGATAATTGTTTGCAGTCATGCCGTTGTTATGAATGGAGATCAGTTTCTTGTATTTCTCATGTTAGGTATGTCATATGCTAGACGGTTGTTTAATGTGGGGGTTTGCTGTATAGCACACAACTGGCATCTGTCCGACTCTGACTGAGACATCTTAGTTTACATGAAATCAGGTGCATATTGTGGGGTTTTATGTCACCATGTTAGTATGGCACTGTGATAAACAATTTAATGTTATGATATGAGACAGAAGGTGTATGTTTATATCGAGATCCTTTGGTACAAACAACTTCAGTTGTTTTCATCAATGGTCACCCTGCAGTGAATGTGTTCAGATATGTCAAATACTTGTTAAATGAAACATTACTAATTATGATGTTTGTAAATACAGTTATTGAGATTAGTAATGCATGAGATGTTAAGATACTCCTATATATATCAACAGTTAACATTAAAGAGGTGTTTTATAAAAGAAAATTAATATTATTATAATAATAACTTTAGTATAGTGTTCTTTTCATGCATAAAGGTTTTTTAATAAACATATGGCTGTGTTTAGATCATACATTATACAGTAAAACATGTTGCTTCTTCATTGCATTCCATGGGATGCATGAAATATAACCATATGAGGTAAAGGATTATGCTTCAGTTAAGATATTGATCATCGTTGGTTCTGTTCTGAGTGAAGGAAAGATCAGGTACCAGAAAGTATTGGCATAGAACTGGTAGGAAGTTTTAAGCTTGTGGGGGGGGGGGTTAGGACTCTCATGTGTATTGTGTGGTGATTGTAATTGTGTAGTGTTCACTCAGGTCAATGGCACTGATCCGCTGTAATTAATGTGGCTAGTAGTATAGTCTAGGTATGGCTAATATGCTAGTTACTACAGTTTTTTTGTGTAAAATATGACTAATAATAATATATCACTCTTTTTATGGCTAATGTATTACCCTTTTGATATAAATAGGGCAAGTATATATTTGTTGTTGAGTGTATATGGCCGTTGTTGTCATCATTTAATTGTGTAGCCCAACAGGTTAATTTTTTGGTGGTTTTTATGACTAAAACCTGTGAAAACTCCTAGAATTAACAATGGACTGGATTACTTGCTTTCAGTTTCACTGTGGGAGCAAATGCTAACATCGCCACATCTGTGGGATGTTTTAGCCATCAATAATGTGCTTAATTCTGATTGGCTTATTTCCTTTCATACAAGCAGTCCCACAATTAAACAACTAACTCATTCTCATGATTAGCTTAAATAAGAATATTGTTGACTTTATTATATCAAGGTAATCAATGCTATATTCACTCTGTGTGTTCCAGGTGCAGAACTTGTTACAACAAATGCAGGACAAATTTCAGAATATGTCTGACCAAGTCATCACGAGAAATATCCTTTGAGATAAACTAAAGTATTTAAGCACACACATATATATATATATATATATGTGTGTGTGTGTTACCGGTAATCTGTATAATCAGGTAATATGTATATTACCTGAAATTTTTCAGTAATCGGTATTAAATCTCAGCAATAGATGTATTACCTGAATATTTCAGGTAATATACACATTACCTGATTATACCTATTAACTGTAACACACATATATCAGGTATGGGGTCAAATACATCGAAATGTAGTTAAATACAAATACTTTTCTTTTGGTCAAATACATTCATTTGTAAATGTATTTAAATACAAATACTTTTGGATGTATTTCAAATCAAATACTATTCAAATGAAAAGAACAAATTCATTGTTTTTCCTTTGCTTTTTATTCTGATACACACATTACATAACATCACAGCATCAACTAGATTTGTCACATCAATTTATGAAGTTTTTGTTGATTACACCTGAGGAAGATGGTTAGTCCTTTTATAGGAAAGATGATTGTTCATTGGATTTACTCACAAGATATTTCATATTATCCTTTGATCTCTTCTAATTATATTACATATAATTGAGGATAATCTCCATTTGATTAACAAAGAAGCCATCAGAAGTCATTACACCAAAGATATCATTAATTGCAATTCCTTATGATCACAGAAAGAAGCCAATTCCTTCATGGTTGTATGTGTGCAATTCATTGATCAGATTATTTCCTGAAACAAATCATGTTGGTGACAAAATATTCAGATCAAAACATGAAATAATTTAGGAAAAGTATTTTAAATTAATGTATTTCAAAAATCAAATACTTTGTGTGAAAGTATTTAAAAACTAATGCTTTCAAATACAAATGTATTTGACCCATACCTGATATATATTTATATATACATATAGAAGTTATTATTTATATGCATGGAATGAATAAGCATGTTTTTCCTCAAAACATTTCACAGCTTGAGGTTCAAATATCCTAGTTCATTTTAGTTTATAATTTAAGTTGGAAGGCATACAAACGGTCATTTTGGCATGAATCATTGTCCTTAACGGCTGCTTACTAGATGACATGGGACACAGAATTGACGACCTGGAGAAGAACATTGCCGACCTGATGACTCAGGCAGGAGTGGAGGAGAAATAGGAGGGGATCATCTATTATTAGACCTCAGTATGACTAAACACTGTAATGTAGACTCGATGCAGCAATGGTAGTGCGTAGCAAGTGTGGCATGTTGTATTACGTCTGGTAGCCCATGATAATCATTATCACATGAAACGTTTCACAGTCAGATATCTATTTTTTAAAATGCCATCCCAGACATTTTGTTCAGTAGCAACGATTGAAGAGTCTACAAGTTGTTTTTAATATAATTCTCTCTGATTTGTAAAACAATTAACGTGGTGTTTATTTGCACACAAATTTGTTGTTGTTTTTTAGTAGCATGATTAGGAATGTTAGGTGTAATTATTGGTTGGGCAGCAGAAGTGTATTTTTTTTAAATATTCGCTCTCTGATTCTGTTTCATTAACTTTGTCCATGAACTGTTACATTACATCGGTTATGTTCTCTGTTAACTATGTGTAAGTGGATCGTGTCGGTGTTACAGATGTCAATATTTTAAACAGCAGCTGCACCGAAGCAAACCATAATCTTATTTATATTTTCTCAATTGTATATTTCTTCCTGTTGTTATAATAAAATCGTGTGTGTTTGAACAGAGTTTCAGTGTTGGCTGTCATCAGTATCAGGAGCTTTAATGTCTCACTTTAGTACTTAATGAACGCAGCAGTTTCATGTTCTCATCGTCATCAATCAGCCACCAGCGAGTGAGTACTTTATCTAGTCTTGGTGCTGGACCTACCTGGAACAGGTAGGCGAGTGATAATTCTCTAGACAAATAGCCCACAAAAACTGATATGATTCAGTTGTGAACCCACCCTTTTAATTTTGCACCAGACTGCTCTAACCAGTCAATTCCAATTTCACTCAATTCTATTTGGTCACTTCCACATCAAATATTTCAGTTCCAATTTTTTTTGGTTAATACTTTTTACTAGGAGTAGGTACATCTAGTACGTACTTGGAATACCTACTCCGAGTAGTTTATATTCCAAGTAGGATTGTCATGGAAGAAATATTTCTGAATTAAAAAATTAAATGGTAAATTAATTTGTGGATTTAATTTTATATTGCCTGTTCTAAACATTGAACGGGGGTAAATTCCTAAATAGCAATATCTCTATTTAGATTACATGCATTCTATGTGGTGGTGTCACAGTGTTGTGGGTAGAGTCCATGGTATCCAGACCATTTTAATTGGTTAAATGCTCATGTGGGGTACTACAGTCAGTGTGCATATCTGTACATTAGAGATATATATGGAACCAAAGTTCTGGATCAGTTAGGTTCCAGTATATTGATAACACAAAATTGCCTAACCACAAGATGCGTTTAGCTAGAGATATTTGAATATATCAAGTGGTGGATCATAGTCCTGGGTGCATCCCCATGTAAAAGTGTATTTCGTGATCATCAAAGATGTGTTTATATTCTACTGTCCAGTAGGAAGTTTGAAATGAAAGTTTTTACTTAGTTCCGCCTAGCAGGTGTCTGATCCTGTATTTACTTTTACAACCCTGTGGGGTACTAAACTACTTACATATGGTAAGTTTACAAAATATCTCAAATGGTTATTAAAGCAGTTAAGTCTGTTTTTGCACCAGATTGGCATTCCCGGTGAGATGATGGTAATTAATTGTATCCCAAGGTATCCAGACCATTTAATTGGTTAAACGCTCACTTGGGGTGCCACGGTCGGTGTGTGTATATGGATCATTTTGGTTCCAGTATATTGGTAACACCACATGTAAGTGTTAACGTTGTAAAAATGGTAAATTAATTTCTCAATTATAATTCAAAATTTCTCCATTCCATTTAAAAAAAAAATCAATTCTGGCTCTAACTGCTGTACTGTCGAGCCACTTCTCGTCAAGACCACGAAAGATGTCCGAGCCATGTTTCAGTGGGTGTGGGCGTGCTAGATATGTAATTACTGTTAGCGATTCTTTAGGGCGCCTTCGTGGTCTAGTTGGTAGCGCGTTGGACCACAGATCACTACTACCTGAGTTCGAATCTCGGCGTGGGAATATCTGAAGGGTGTTTCATTTTGGAGCTCGCTCGGCCCGTTTGGCCTACCATGTGCACAAAAGTGGCCGTAAAACATCAATCATCGTTAGCGATTCTTTAGGAGAAAGTCCGCTGCTTATTTGCGTGGTATTGTTTACGCTATTGAATATATTTTCATTGTAGATTACTGTCACATTGGTTTCTGAAGAGAAAAAATGCACTCTCCAACAAATGATATGTTTTGCGAAATTACACCAAATGTGACTCATCCGTGATTTAACTAAAATCGTACACACTGACATATGCGGCGCAACATATGTTTTACATAATAACGTAGTAAGTACAAAACTTGCCTGGATACTATCTTTATCTGATAAACTAGGTTTATATTTAACGTTATGATATTTTAAATCAACACCCCAATAGATCTTGGTTGACATGTAGGTGTATATTCATTCCATGAAAATATAACGCATTTATGTCCTTAATTTTAAATAAATTATTTTATACTGTATTAGTAAGTAAACGTACAGATGTTGACGACAGACGGGAATAACTTAGCCATTCTAAATCCCGAGGAGACAATAAAAACAAAATACGGGCTATGAATTTAGGGGATCAAGCAAACTAATAATGTGGTGTGTAGAACAAAATGGTCATCTAACTCGGTGTTAAATATGCGAAGGTTAACGCTGAGAGATAAAAACTCGGATGACGGTCACGGATAATTATTGTTAAAATTGTTAATTGTCCGCCATCCCAGAAAACTACGAAATTTTCTCTTATAGACCCACTGCACTGGAGAATTAAGATTAATTTTAACCAATATTGACACTGCACAGTCTGATAATGAAGTCCGTCATTCTGTGTGCTGATTACTCCACTGAAATCGAGACAAGTTTTGGTATCATCCACGGCATGAATACGTGCAGTAGTATTCAGAGTCTTTGCAGTATAGTTATTACTTTAAGCCCAAACCCTTCAATTATAATTTTATGAACTTTCACATAAGGCATGTATTAGGTTCTTTTCTCAAATATAAGGTAAGATTATCCCCGATTGAATATTATCATTAGGGGATTAGAATGATTTTAAGTAGCACCACATATTGGTGTTTATAAACCATGGATGTGAATGGCTGAACTTGTAGGTATAATCTATGTAGCATAATAGGTTAGTTGTATATAATTTATCGAATGCAATGTATTTTATTTGATGTTAAGTGTTTCAATTTCTGTGATATTCACGATGCTTCATTCATGTATATTGCATTTACATCGTGGTAAAACTGTATTTCTACGAGTAGCCATTATTCTATTATTTATGTTGAGCAGTAACGTGCTCGTTCATGTTATAGAGACATGGTACTGGACAAGATCCTGACGAATGTATACAAATTGTACTCCGAACCAAATGTATCGGGTCCAATGGGTTTGTCGGACCACCGTGTTGTAATATGTCCCCCTGATCCACAGCTTACAAACAAACAGAGAGTACGGTAAATTACAAGGCATGGCCAATTCACAATGTGAGGACTCTCTACCAGACCTGCCCAACGCAATTAACATGTTTTCTGCTTTATTTCGGAGGACCTATATCCACTGAATCCCTCACTTATACCATATATCCAGTCACAGTTCGTTAGAGATCACTATATTATCAAAACAGCGGATGTGGAAACTCAGTTGTCTAACATAAAAAACACAAAGCAACTGGGCCAGATGCCTTAATCAATTGGATTTTAAAAAAAAGAAATTTAAATGCCCCTGTTTTAAAAGCAGGACCAATGTGGTTCAATTGAGTTCAATAATGTCACGCCAACAAGTGGGGAAAAGGAAGTGTTTTGATTAATATGCCCAATCCCCCCCCCCAAAAAAAAACAAAAACAAAACACTAATGAAAATAAGTACAGATTTGAGGCCAATGTCGTTTACACCTGTGCTCAGTAAGCAGCTGCAGTTCCAAGGTGTGGGATTACATATCGAGTTCAATAGATGTAAGCCAACATGGAGTGTGTAAAGGAACGTGTACTACACATGCACTGGTAGACATGATTCACAAGTGGATTACAGCGACTGAGTTTGTTCATCCCTTCAGGTTAGTGATCTGTTACCATCATGTTGGATTAACAAATTTGTCGATGATGCCACACTTTCTCAATTGTTCATGCAAGACATACAAATCATCTATATATGTTATAATATCTTTAATATTATAATGCGTGTATAAATATATATGGGGGCTGATGGGAAGACAGCTAGCTCACTAAACAGATCTAAATTTAAGTACTCAGAATTGACATGGGGCGGGGAGAGGGTGGAGGATGAACATCTCCTGTGAGTGGTGCCTACCATTGGAAATGTTTTATCATCAAATGGTCTATAAGGAATTGTGAGACACTTAAGAACCAATTAAATCAGTGTTTAAAATCACGAATAGTCACATATTATCGCCCAGTAGACCTACTTCTAGCAGTACTCTCATGTCTTTATTAATTTAGAAAGTTTTGGCCTAAAAAAAAGCTTTTTTCCAAAAAGGTGAAAAAACAACCCCCCAAAATTTTTTGAAAAAAAAAAGGTTTGTTTTGCAATGTAATGATTATTATATTAAACCGGACTCTGTCAAGTACCTACATAAGTGTGAAACAGGAGCAAACACTTTCTGGTGAACCTATTGTAAATTATGTACTGAATAAGTGTACACCAAGGTCTAAATTGATGTACAGACATATATGGTAACACACTAAACAAAAGAAAAACTACTTACGTCTAATTTGATACAATGTCATTTTGATTATGTCACGTTAGCATGAAATTTGGTCATAAGTAAGAAACCCCAAACAAAGTGATACATTTTGTTCTAAATATTGGTCCCCGAACACATATTGAACAATGTAAACTTGACAAAGTTGGTATTTTAAATACTTCTGATAGTGTCTATCAGCTATAATGTTTGATCATATGAATAATGTATATAATGGCACGTACCGCACCTTATTATTTGTGTAACAATGACTTCACTCGATTACAAAGCCAATGTAGTTACTCCACACGTAATTCTGAATAAAGCTTTGTCTTGCATGTGGTACATGGTGTATCCAAGAGCAATTTATTATATAATGGTGTCGAAGTATAAAATGAACTGCATGACCCCGTCAACTGTTTAACGAGTAATAATGATGAAAATTAAGCAGACATAGTCGTATGCAGACTACCTAAGAGCAACACAACTGATGAATGATCAAGTTGTCACAACTAACACTTTCGCTGTGTAGGCAGTTTGAAAGGGACCCAGCCCCCAGTGTGAAAACCAACACAAAGACATTCTGGCAGGACTGTAATACCAAGCTGGAGAACAAGCCTAGACTAGGAGACCTGGAGATCAGTGAGGGAACATTTATCCAGGGAGAAAACGAGAAGGGGGATCTACTTAATAAGTACTTTACCAGTGTTAAGACACAGGAAAAACCTGAGGCAAACTAATGGAATCACTTGTTCGTGAACATCTGGTAGATCATATGATGAAAAACAAGATAATTTATTATCCCCAACGTGGATTTGTTCCAGGAAAATCTTGTATGACCTAGCTATTAGTTGTCATATAACTGTGGACAGAGATATTGGATCCTGGTGACCCATCTAATGTCATGCATCTATCTCGATTTCAGCAAAGCGTTCGACACTGTACCAAACCAAAATGTATTGAACAAACTGAAGGCATATCGAAGACACAAATGACTGGATAAGAGCTAGCATTCTTATCTGGGCGTACTCATCGAGTCGTCGTCAAAGTAGTTTGTCATCATGCTTGGAAGGGCTAAGTGGCATATGCCACAGGGCAGTGCCATGGGACCAACATTGTTTGTACTTTTTATAAAATACCCCTTTGATATGGTCCGAAGCATAACACACATCTTTGCCGACTACACTAAGAGCTATAGGTGTACTGAAACGTCCTCACTGAGCCGTACTGTGTCTAGCTACAAGCAGACCTTACGGTATTGGTAGAGTGGTCGGAAAAGTGGCAGATGAAGTTTAATGCGGATAAATGTTAAGTCCTGCATCTAGGCATACGATAGGGAATGTCGAACTGTAGTCAACTCCAGTAGAAAAAACCTCGGAGTGTTCGTCGATAACGCCCTCAAGTTCCGTGATCGTGTGTCCTACTCAGTAAACAAAGCCAGTAGATTACTTAATTGTACTCATCAGAACGACTTTCTCTTGTAATGATGAAGACACTTTACCGCGGCTATTCACGATCTCAGTCAGGCACCACCAGGAATGTGGAAATATTATATGGCATCCCCGACATCGGATTGATAAGCTACAAATTGAGAAGAGGCGAGTCATTCAGATAATCCTACACCTGGAACGTCTACTATATGAGAAAATACTACAATCCTTTAGACTACCATCACTGGGTGTCCGACGTCGCCGTGGAGACAGGATCCAGGTATTCAAGATCATGAATGGGATAGATCTGCTTGATCCCGAATTATTCTTCCTTAGAGCTGAAGGACAATGTACCAGGAGGCACAAGGACAAGGTATTCATGGTATACATTCGGATTGAAGTCAGTAAGAACGTGTTCAGCCAAAGAATAGTACAAACCTAGAATTAATTCCCTCTCTGAAGTGACTATAGCGACCAAAATACCCTCAAATAATGTGTGTGGTGTCATAGGCTTAAAGGGCGAAATATCAGAAGGCCCGGCTTTTATTCCGTATTTTGGCATCCAGATATGATGATTTTAAGTAAAATGTAAATTTTAAACAATCGAACTCTTACTGAAGAAGAAAGTTAACCTTTTTTGTTTTTTTAAGGCTAACATATTATTTATATCATGTTGCGAACAGTTTTCTCTGTTAGTAGAAGTTTGATATTATTTTGATATATTTTATTAATTATATAAACATGATTGGTAAGATTTTTAAGACCAGCTCGATCCTTTGTACCACGTAATGTGCCCTGAACATGGAAATCAATCAATCAATTAAACCCGAGTCAACTTTATCGTGTAAGGAATTTTGCAAGATATATGCGATTCTGCTTTCTACTAGTTCGTCCCCAAAAGAAAAGGTCGTTCCGTCGCAAACCAAAAGTCATAGCAGCGATAATTAATAGATATATCAGAGAGCTTAAATATAGAGAGGCGTTACTCTTGCCGCGCCATGTTGAATTTTGAACCAGTGACGCCTCCAGCGACCGGAGGTATTTCTCAGATAAACAAAAGCTCTCTGGTTGTCCACATGTGATCGTGTACATGTGTGCGATGGTTGAAATGAATTGCCAATACTAGTACTACATGTTACATGATCACATACTCTTTTATTAATAAACACTTTGATTGTGCACACATGATATTGAATGAAACGAAGCTCTGAAACTGTAAATAAACAATTATGTCACTTAGTTAATTCATAGCCTACAATTTGCGCTCACTTGACAGCTGATCAGAAAATAACTGAACGTGGTTTAGGTTATTTGACAGCTTTGTGTGTGGAAGGCGTAATTTTCACAACTTTTTTTTAATGAAAACAATGAGGTAAACGCATACAAACATACTTTCATCATGTCAGTTTATCATAGTCCATAAATTTTTATTTATTTGGATACATACATATAATGATATATACAGCTATTATAACACAACCATAATATAATTCACCATATATTCATCATGTCCGTTTATCATATATTAACTAAAAAATTATAAGTTCATTTAAAGGCTAAACCTCAATAATATAGACCATGCAATATAGGCCTGCCCAGCTGAGAACAAAGAATATACATGGAATATTAACAATGTTTATGTTTGCGTTAACATGTTAGAGATAGAGAAATTAGTACTTTCATACAATAAGCGGCATCAAATCTCATCTATAGTTACAATCAGTCATTTGTTATCAAATGGACCGAATAACCTAAATTGCTTCCAGCTATAAACAACCACTACTACAAAAATATGACATTTAGTCCAGATCAGTGAACTGTTTAAATTTAGACAGAATATACCCAAAGATGTAATAGACACATGCATTGACTACTGTAACAGATAACACCAGTAAATCTGTAACCAAGAGATTGGCCTGTTTACATGGTATCTCATCATCATAGAATTTCAAGGACTGAAACAGAACAATACCTTGTAAAATAATGACTTGAACCAAGTGCATACACAATGTGTAAACACATGTTTTCCTTTTTTTTCAAGTTGGTTAAAGAATTTGATTTGATATGCATTTAAGTTACGAAGAGAAGTATACCAATTAAAGCACATGAGCTGAACATTCAAGTACTAATTCAGGTGTCGGGTAATCCTTTTTTTGGTACTAAGATATGAAATGGGCTGACAAAATTTAATGGGTTTGATGCCTTGTTTCTTATTTAATTCATTTTATAATACCAATTTTCACCATTAATAACTATAAATATTAATTACCATCACAGCTGGCCCTGTCTCCTGTATAGGTCTCCTATCTGTTAATACCTTCCTCTTTGATTTCAGTGGATGCATGCAGTGGATTTGGTACATCAAAAATAGTTGGAATAGCATTCTAGAAAAGTTGTCTGGTTAATGAATTTCGTTTCAGTGAAATGCATATCATACATTCTACAATTAGTATTCAAGTAATTTAAATCTTTCCTCATCATATATCTGAATGACAACAATTAATAATTACCCACCTTTTACTTCTGTCAATAGAAAAAATTAAAAAATGAATGTTTCTACCACTAGTTGAGGTATTTAATAATTAATTTCATAACATTTAAATTATAAATAGAAGTCCATATATATCAATAAGTATCAATTGCTTACGTTTAAAAATAAATATGGATGCAGGTGATCATGTAAATACTCAGCTACTTATAATTACTGTAATTAGGGGAAAAATTATCTGATTATAGTAATGTAATTTTAGAAGTCCAATTATATTATTAACAATAATAAAGTAAATTATACCTCCAGCCCATAACATCTTCAGTGGCTCCAGTACATGTAACTGTAAGCTTATGTATATCTTACATACCCATTTTGTGATTATTAGGTTGATATTATTTAATAAAATTTATTATCCTTTATTTAAAAAAAGCCAGATCACATCAAATTTTTACACTAGCTTTTCATTTCCTTTCGGGAATGTTTTTATTTGTGCATACTTTTTCTGTTACTGCAGCCGAAAGCGGCGCAGAATGAACCAGTGCCATTAGGCGCCATGTTAACGAAGGGAGCTGTCCGTGACAATCTACCTCCGGTCGCTAGGGCCCTGGCGCTCCATGAATTCAAAATGACGTCCCATGTTAAAACGCGAAGTAACACGTCTTGTTATAAATAGTCTTTGGATATATGTAACTATCAATTGACAGAAATGAGACAAGAACGCACAACTGAATAATGTAGTTTAAGAAAGGAAGCACAGGTAAAAATTGCATAGTCATATAATAATGAACAAAATGATTTAAAAGAAAAAGCACAATTAGCAACATATATATATATATATATATATATATATATTCAAAGTTGCGACTTCAAAATCAGCCGTGATACTCTCTACAGCCAGCACAGTGAGCAGTTGGTCCAGTACTGTCCTGAAGACAGCGCCATAATCAGCCTTTGCCTCCCCAGACATCCCTACGAACACAAGAGGGACTTAACTGCTTCATATTTTCTCCCGATCTCACAAAAGTGTGAATCGAAAATAATTGGGTAAAAGGCGCTTGTTGATGAAAATGAGCTTGAATGTCATTATTATAAAGACATTTAAGCTAATTTTATTATAATGACGTTCAAGCTAATAGTAATACGCATGTGTCTAATCTGCCTTTCTTGTCGAAGATTCTGGTGAAGTTGGTTGCTAAGCGGTTGGAGACCCATTTGAGTAGTCACAGACTGCACGATAATTTTCATTTAGCTTACCGTACCGGTCACTCTACAGAGACCGCGCTCCTGAAGTTCCATCATGACATTGCTGAAGCTTTAGATAGGAAGTGTATGCCGGCATTAATTCTGCTTGAATTGTCTGCTGCTTTCGATGTCATAGTTCACAAGATCCTTCAAACGCGCCTTGAGCACTCGGTTGGAGCAACCGGAAGTGCCCTCTCCTGGATCAAATCTTATCTGAGTGACAGATCTCAGTGTGTTGCCATAGGAATGACGACATCAGAAGGTAAGTGCCTGAATATTGGCGTGCCACAAGGATCGGTACTTGGACCACGTAGTTACTATTTGTATTCAAAACCAATAGGGGCGATATGTAGCCGGCATAATTTGCTCACCACTGTTAAGCAGACGATACCCAGGTTTATATGTGATCATGCCCAAAACAACTTGGTCCGACGTTGCAAAACAATTGGGAGCTTGTTTGGCTGAGATTAGTACTTGGATGAGTGCAAACATGCTTAATTTAAACGTGGAAAAGGCAGAGCTCATTATCTTTAACCCAAAACATCAGGTTAGGATACATGAGGAATTTCGGCTTCAGGTAGGCAATAATACTGTTTCTGTAGCATCGTCATTGAAGAACTTAATTAGGAGTAAATTTTGATACATCCCTGACCATGGAGAGGCAAGTAAATGCAATATTCAAAGCCTGTTATTACCAAATTCGTAATATTGATCATATCAGGCGGTACATCACATTAGATGCTCGCAAAACACTGGCACACGCCCTGATAACATCTTGGCTAGATTACGGCAACGCTCTCCTGTATGGTCTATCAAGCACATTGCTACAGAAAGTACAGAATTCTTCTGCTAGGTTAGTCACTAGCACTCATAAAAGAGAACATATAACACCAGTATTGAACTCCCTGCATTGGCTTCCGTTTATATACAGGTCGCAGTACAAGATTTTGATGTACACTTTTAAGGCACTTCAAGGGACTGCCCCTCAGTACATGAGGAACTTGTCGTTCCGTATCAGCCGACAAGGTCTCTACGGTCTGAGTCTGGAGCATTCTTAGCCGTACCAACAACACGTGGAGTGATATCCGGTAATAGATGTTTCAGAAAGGCTGCTGCAACCTTATGGAATAATCTTCCAGTAACCATCAGAAAGTGAAGACCCTTGATACCTTCAAAAAGAAGATAAAAACTAAGCCTTTTGTTTCAGCTTAATTTGTTCCTAGCTGAATATATTATGTATTTGGCTAATAATAATGATCTATTTTTAAAGATGTAAATCTGTTACATCTATAGAATTGTTTATTGTCAAGCACCTTAGAGTAACCTTCTTACTGGTTATATAGGGCGCTATATACATTTTGTATATTATTATTATTATTATTATATAATGATTATATATATAATAATTATATATACTTTATTACTATATAATATGTATTAACATTTTAATATAAAGTAAATAAAAACTTTATATATGTGTCTATTTATTCTAGAATAATTATTGATGGCGACAAAAACAATTACTAGAGCTTTTAGTAGGCGATGAAACAACTTCAAGTTGGCGACGAAACAACCTTTTCTTTTGGCAACGAACTGGTATTGGGGACGAAACGACCTGTTACTATTCTATCATGTGACACTCTGAAGGGAGCATGTATTATTTCCTTTTGAAACCGCTAGATTTAGTTGTTTACATTTTAATTCAGTCAGGCTAACGTTACATTGAATGGTGCATTGTTTACTAAGATCTGAAGATGGAGAAAGACTACGCACCACTGAGTGCGTCTTGTGTTCGTGCATTAAATGATAAATTATACGAAAAGAGAAAGGTCGCTGCCCTGGAAATTGAAAGGTTCGAAAATGATATTTCCCAAACACGATATTCTAGACTAATCATGTCATGATCATGATGCTAATCAGTGATCATCACTGATTTGTAAATATTCTGATGATCTTGAAAAAAACTTGTATTTCCAAACCATATCATAATAATGAAATGATGGAGTTGATGATGATGATATGGTTTGAAAATTGTACTATTTTATTTAACTAGTTGTTTTTTGTGTTCAGTAGATGACTAGATCTAGACTAGATCTAATAATCATCTATTGCTGTTGATTCAATTATTGTATTTTACAAACTTATAGGCTAAACTGCTAAAGGGTATTTTATTTAGCCTTTGCGATAGATGGCAGAAAGGCTGTTTCAGTATTTCCCAGAGAAATGAGATGATCAGTTGGAATAACTTGTTAGTCTTGTAGTCACCAGTAACACTAAGATTTGAACTCCAGCTTGGAGTATAGTGCAGTACCAGTTGCACTACATGGGTTTCTTGATCATTGAGATACTTTTTTTTACATAAAGACACCAATTAATCTCATAAAAATACAACTAATGAGTTCAAGGCAGCTAGAAATCTAGGCAGACTGGTACAATTTGAATTTAAAGTATTTTAGTATATCAGTCCAGGTGGCCGTTAGTCTATATATTGTGAACATATTTCACGTCCTGAATAATACTACATTTAGATTGAAGATGTCTACATTTCATATCATGCTCAGTATACTGTATAATTCTGATATATTGTTTAGTGATTAGTCATTCATAGCTTATCAAAACCTGATTTATTAAATAATGACTCATAGTTAGACTTGAGTAATTTAATTTCATATCAACTATTTTTGTTCATTTTTCTGTACCAGAAGGACATATATGGCTTCTTTTAAGTATCATTATATACTAGATAAGGATAGATAAGTAGACTAGATAATATCTAGTCTACTTATTACAATTCTTTTTAATGAAACTATGTCAAAACATCAACATAACTCTTCATTTATCAAAGTTTTCCTTGGTTTTATGGAAAGTGGCAAAAAGACGTGTTGTTAACCGTAAACAAGACATCAGTCATTATTCTATTACCTGCTTATATTGTCATATACAGGTAGTGTTTGAAAACAGTTTCAAGTGTTCCACAAACCAATATCGAAATAAAACGGCAGTTTATAACCAGGAAAATGGTTTACTTATATAGATGTTGCATGTTTGGGAAGTTTCTCACAGAATTATCAGTTTGCTGAGAAATAAGCATACTTTTGGGACAGGGCGAGCTACTGGTAGATGACCATCATTCTTTAAGGATGGCTACAACTTGTTGATGTAATTTAGGTTTCAGAAAATTACAAATAAAACAACCGAAGAAGGAATATTTTAGGTATTAGAAGTTGTTTAGTTAAAATTTATGCCCCGTTACTTGAGAATATAGGGGGCACCTCCATGGTCTAATTGGTAGTGTAGTTAGCCACATATCTGTTGCACCTGGGTTCAAACACTAGTCAGGCTATTCCAGAAGGATGTTCCATCTTTCACTTCGCTCCATTACCTTTGGATGTAGCTTGGACCATTTAGCTTACCCTGTGCACAAAAGTGGCTGTTACAAAACAATAACTTGGTAATACCTATTATTTGGTGAACCATAAACTTTATGGTTCACTAAATAATGATCTGATAAAGATGACAGGTTTGTGAGCAACATCATTGCTCACCAAATAATACAGGATTCCACCATCCTTTCTAGCCATTTAACTGGTTTAGTACATTGTTTACAAATTAATTATCATGTAACCTGGTTGTGTTAGCTATACAGTCTATGACATATTAGGTGTTTGTGAAATTGTTTCAACTTAATCTTCTTTTAGACAAACCATTTAGGTAGTTTTTGACTAATCTTATTGTCAATATTTCTTGAAGATTTTCATTTGAATCATTCAAGTATTATTTGATAAATGCTTTTGTATTAATTAGGTGATAATGTCCTAATTTTATTAAGATAATTGTATTTATTTGTAGAGATAATTTTATATCTAGTCTAGTAGTAGTATGTAGACTATAGTTGGTGTGGCCCATATTCCTTGATACTATTTTGGAATTGATGGGCAATTCTGGAATTGGAATTGCTTATTTTTTTAATGGAATTGATAAATTTTGAATTGGTTTTGAAGTTTGCTACAAAACATTTAATCCGCAAAATAATTTACCATTTAATTTTTTAATTCAGAAATATTTCTTCCTTGACAATTCTACTTAGAATATAAACTATTCAAAGTAGGTACTTGGAGTAGGTATTTGGAGTACCTACTGATGGTACAAAGTAGTAGTTAAAAAAAGAGTCAGTAAAAAAATGGAATTGAAATTAATATATTTGAAATTGAATCCCATCATTATAATTCTGTTGTAAACTATTTAGACAAGATTATAACTGAGTCTTTTGTTAATATTATTTCTGCAGAATGGTGAAGGACTTTGTTGCTCACAATAACACGGCACATATCAGACGTTTGTTGAAAGTTCTTGGACAGGACTTCACACTGTCTCATAATCCCAACAGTAGGAAGGGTGGCTTGATTGGATTAGCTGCTACAGCCATCGCTCTAAGCAAGGTACTCATGTATTAGGATTACTATTTTTTATTAAATTAAACCTGAAATTTTAATCTATCAACTAGGGTTGGCATTGATCTAATCAAATTGATTAAATCATTGGTTTAATCAACATGATTTTTTTTTCAGATTATCTTACTGCCAGTTGATTTAACTGTATATATTTTTAAATAAAGTTTAAATCTGTACATAACTGCTTTGCTTTAATTCTTTAGAAATGCTAAGAATGAAATGTTAAGTCTATTGGGTATATTATGATATTCCACATATTTATTTATTTTCAGAATTACATATTATTTCTTATGAGATTATCGAGAATGTTGAATAAATCAATTTGATCGAAGAAATTTAATTTAATCGAAAAAACCCTGCACATATGGTAAAATTGGTATTTCCACCTTTTTTTAGTAATATGTCTTAAATATAAATAAGCATCAAAATACTTGAAACGGTTTCAATTCCGGAATTGGAATTAATTACTTTAAAAAAATGGAATTGGAATTGATTAAATTGGAACTGAAGTTTCCTACAAAAAGAAATTAAATCCACAAATTAATTTACTATTTAATATTTTTAATTCCGAAATATTTTTTCCATGACAATCCTACTTGGAATGTAAACTAATCGGAGTAGGTATTACGAGTGGGTACTCGTAGTACCTACTTCTGGTAAAAAGTGTCTGTAAAAATTTAATTGGAATTGATACATTTAAATTTGTAATTGATAAATTTGATTTGGAATTGACAAAATGGAATTAAATCTCGACTATCTCATAAGAAATAATATGTAATTATGAAAATAAATAAATATGACCAGTTTTAACAATTATGATATTATTACAGGTTTTGTGTTTATTTGTCTGTTTAGCACCATATTTATAATGCTAGTTTCTGAAGGCTTCTATACAGGTAGTTTACATATCTGTCCTATGAACCAGATGTTCTAACTCGACCTGAGAATTTTACAATGCCACCTGTAGAATCCACCACCATCATCAACTCCCTTGGTGTTTAACCCACCTTAAACTGAGTTTAGCTTGGGTGGGTTCAAACCAGGTTTTACCTGATTTGTTGCAGGCTAAACTGATTTAGCCTAGCTGGGTGGGTTAAATCCAAGTTTTTGCCTGCTTAGTCCAGGTTAAATCAGTTTGGGCCAGCTCATTTGGATTAAACCTAGCTTTTACAAGCTTAATCCAGGTTATATCTGCAATCTGAGTAACCTGTTGGTGGATTCGATTAAAGAAGCTTCCAGTTTTTAGTTCAGCACTTTACCACTGAGCCATCGAGATCTTAATGTTGATCTGCTGATGTTAATCATCTCTTCAGGACTCATCCAGTTATGTGCAGGATCTAGTCAAACCCGTCCTGACCTGTTTCTTCGACTCTGACAGTAGGGTACGTTACTATGGATGCGAGGCACTTTATAACATTGTCAAGGTAGCCAGAGGATCCGTGCTGCCTTACTTCAATGACATATTTGACGGTCTCAGTAAGGTGAGTGTCGGTGTTTTTTTTATGACCTACAGATATACATACTTCAGATACATGAGATTTTCTGTGCAGAATTTTTTTTTAAAAATTGGCAATGCTAAATCTGGCTATCTGGTTGAACACGCATTAATGAACAAATTTCTTTCAGTTTGGTAGATTCTCTGTATGATATCAATAATAACTTCCAGTCATACATGTGCATTGTGGATTGCACACTTACTGAAATGAACAGAATCAAAAAGATGCACTCACTGAATTGGTCTCTACCGTTCGACAAATATAGTCCATATTCTTTATCAATACACTATAACAAGACACGTTTTAATAAATAATTCATTTCGGGTATGCATTATTTTATATATATAACAGTAGTAAAATAATCTTAAGTGTGGGTCACTTCTGGAGACAATATTAAAATGCATTTTTAAATTTCTTCTATAAGCACAATTGATTTACCATTCAGCAGACGGAAACACAAAAATTATCCAAAGTTTACCTTTCTGGAGATGCCGTCAAAACTCGGCTAATTTTAATAATTAAAATAACTCTGGTGTAAAATGCAATTTTTATTTGTTTATCTCTTTAGCTTGCTGCTGACCCTGATCAGAATGTGAGAAGTGGTTCTGAACTTCTGGATCGTCTGATGAAGGACATAGTTACGGAGAGTTGTCAATTTGATCTTGTCTCTTTTATACCGCTCCTCCGGGAAAGAATTTACAATAAAAATCCGTTTGCCCGACAATTTATCGTGTCATGGGTAAGTCTATTTTTGTATGAAAACTTGTCGAGACGTGTTTTCATTCTACCATTTATATGTTTCATTTACAGTGTCATTGACCTATCAGAACCATTTTCAAATGTGTGAAGTTATCAACCCTTGTTTTCTGTGTTGTTTTGCAATTATCTTTTTTGTTTAGTAACAGATATAATTTATTATCTCTGATGTCTTATCAGCAGGTGGTTCCATCTCATAGTCCTGTTATTCCAAACAGAACAACAAATATACATTAAACACGATGGAGACAAAGTATACACATAGTTAGATAGATATATTCAGTTCGCATAACAATTATACAAGAAATTTCAATACCAAAAACATTTATGATAAATCTACAATGTGAACTGAGGGACCAGGATAGCTATTGCCATGTTCCCCCTGGGACACCCCCCCACATTTTTTTCATTTATCAATGGAGATGGCATGAAACCAGAGTGGATGACTGACCCAGAGAGGAGACGTGACCAAAAATTCAATCACTGTTAGTGTTACAATGCAATAACCAGACCAGCAGAAAAGAGAGAGTTTAGAGTTAAACCTCAGTTTTAAATAAAATTGGTAAAGTTCATAATAAAGGCCAAAACAATATTAGAGGATTCAATCAATTTTGATAGTATTTGCATTGAGTGTTAACACACATTACATTACTTACATAGTTAGCCAACATTTCAGCTTTTAGCTGCCTTTTCAGTTTAGATGGAGAAATGAATGCATTATGAGCACAACAACTCCATTTGTTCCATATTTTGAGAAATTCAGCGGTAATTTTCTAGCAAAACTGGAGTCACATGGTTGAATGTACAGCTGATGTGATAGTCTGGTTGTGAGTCTACTCTGGATCTCCTGATTAAAACTAAAAATCTTATCAAAAGAATAAGGTAATTTGATCCACCTATATTTATTCATAAGAAGAATAGATTGTTTAGTATTTCCCCATGCCATAGTTAATATATGGCTGAATAAGTGCAAAATATAATGTTTTTGGACTATATGTATTCAAAATATTTCTTACTTGCTTAATTTCAAAAAGTGATTTTGAGTTTTTTAATTTATATGACGTTTCTATGTAAATGATTCATCAAATATCACACCAAGAAACTTTGAGCTTTCCTCCTTATATCCTATGCCAATTCTCTCCAATGGTCCACTTATTAAAAGATTTAGACCACTGAGCTCAAATTTAGCTTTGATGGCTTAATTATCATGAATTTGGTTTTTTGGGGGGATTAAGTGACAGTATGTTTGCTCAAAACCAGTTAAATAATTTGTTGGCTTCAATATTTGCCTTTTCAAAACATAACTTGGGCTCAGAAACAGATGAAAACAATGTGGTGTCATCTGCAAAAGATAATATTTGGCTTTAGTACACTGTGCAACGCCCTTTACATACAGTAGATACAAGAGAGGTCCTAAAATTGATCCGTGTGGGACACCACACTCAATTTTGCAAACTTTGCTGACTCTTTCCAACTTGAACAAATTGCTGTCAGTTCATAAGGTAATTAACCAACCAGTTTTTAATGTTACCCCTTTAGCCACAATATTATACACTGAATTAAATTATTGTGTTATATATTTACAGGTAATTACACTAGATGCTGTTCCAGATATAGACATGATTATATTTCTGCCTGATATTCTGGATGGCTTGTTCCAGATTTTGGGTGACCAGAACACGGAAATCAGAAAAATGTAAGATCACCATGTGCATGTTTTAACTGTGTTGTATTTACACATTATGCAGCGTGAAATAAGCTCGTAGTCAGTCTTCATCACAGTCTCATGTCTGGTGACAAACATCTCCGATGATGATTATTTACTAATGTCATTTCCACATATCAACAACTTGTCATTGTTAATCAACAATCTCCTAGTGAGTGAGAGCATCGGACTTTCTTACTCATGGTCATGCTGTTCGGGAAGTTGGAGGTTCGAATCCCTGCCATGGCACTATAGTAGGAGGAGTTTTTTTTATCCAACCAGGCAACTAGCAAGGTTTTCTCCGCCGAATATGCCATCTATTGTCAATTTTAAAATTGTTTAGAATTTGTCCCCGTGGTGAAGCAGTAAGTTACAGACCATCTCCATCGTTTGAGGTAGCTAAGCTACATAAAATAACTGCCATTTCAGCCATTATTATTACCCGGTAGTAATTTTGCAGTTTAATCAAATGTCAAACAAAACATGGCCATCTCAATTATAATATAAACAATTGATGGGTTGTTTCTATCTGGAATTGCCCCGAGTCAGTATTGGCCAAATAGGCTGGTTTTGAGTCATAGTTACTAGCCCGGCAATGTTTTTAATTGCCAGGGATACTCGGCGGGTGCTTATTTCACACACTACATTGCATGCCAAACTTAAGTCATCAACTGGATACACGTATGATGTATTATAAAGTTTGTGTACCAACTTTCTGTCTCTAGGACTGAGGCGGCATTGGGCGAATTGTTAAAAGGCATCAAAAATAGAGATCCACTTCGTGTAGACTTCTCGGCAATGGTGAATATTATTATATTACACAGCCAGTCAACAGGTCAGTAATTAGTGATACCCCACATCGTAATGATATGTAAATGCATCTATTAGTATTAAGATGACAAATGGTATTGGTTGATTGAGGCATTCAATTATAAAATGTGCCAAATGCAACATGCCTAAGAAATATGTATTCCAGACATGGGGTCAATTCCACATCAAATTTATCAATTCCAAATGTATCAATCCAATTCCGTTTTTTACCGACTCTTTTTTACCTACTACTTTTTACCAGGAGAAGGTATGCCGAGTACCTATTTGGAATACCTACTCCGAGTAGTTTATATTCCAAGTAGGATTGTCATAAATTAATTTGTGGATTAAATTTTTTTGTAGGAAACTTCAATTCCAATTCAAAATTTATCAATTCCAATTACATTTATTTTTTAAATGATCAATTTTGGATTTGGAATTGACCATCGATTCCAATTGCAGAATTGAATTGACCCCATGTCTAATGTGTTCTATTGTTTTCTTGCAGTTTTGTTGTCATTTTAAAGTCCGAAGCTTTCCCATCTTTGCCATGAGCCTTGTTGTTATCGAATTGTCATTTTGTTTGTCTAGACCGAGTAATCCAATACACGGCCATACAATGGCTAGGAGAGTTTGTAAAGTTATCTGGTCGTAGAATGTTGCCATACATGTCTGGTGTATTAATGGCCATACTGCCCTGCTTGGCATATACCGGTACTGAAGATCCACAAAGTATCCTTGATGCTAATTCCATCAAAGCCACAGGAGTTCAGTCTGTAGTATTACTGTGTTTTAATTATCAACCCGAATAATAATTGTATGAATATTGTAGAATTGTATTGTGATGTTATATATTGTGCAGGAGGGATGTTTATTAGGTATGGGTTCTCCCCGTGAGGAATAACTTGTAGACAAAGAGGGTAAAGAACGTATCAACTTTGACATTTGTGCCTGGAAAATATTTTTATTCTTTTTAGCCTGTAGGAATCACAGGTTGTATCAACTATTAAATGTTGCCTGTGTAGTTAGGTTAGTTACTATTTTTCTGGTTGTTTAACCCTTCTAATGTCGATTTTACATATTATCCAGTAAATTTTTCAAATAATTATAAATGAACAGGAACCCATTTCAGCTTATTGTAAGACATCTGTCTGAAACATTTTATTAATTTTGGGCATGTCTGTTGGAAACTATCTAATATGCCGAATTTATTTTACTAATGTTCCATGTTTCTGGCACATTTGGATTGGTTATTAAATGATATATGTATGTGTATGTTCATGATCTTATGTTGTGGTTAATACTATACGGTAACTTCTGACGATGTTTTCTGTTCTGTTGTTATAATATTGTAAAACTTTCTTTAAATAATAGATTTGAACTACTAATTTTGAACTACCTTAGGTCATCTTTGAATATAGATTGCCTTATAAGTCCTCTATCTGAACTGCCCATTGGACTGGTTGGGCATTGTTCTTAATAATAGGAATTGGTTTCACTTGAGAAATATGGATCCAAACATTTTTCAAGTAATTTAAAATTAGAAAGTTTCATTATATAAACAAAGACGTCTGGTGAATTGGAAAGCACAGATGGAGCGATTACAATACAAGGTAATCGAGTTTGAGTATGATTACTTTGAAGATGTATAAGTACGAGTACTCAGAAAACAAATGTGTACAAGTATGATTACTTTTGAATGTACTTGAGTATGAGTACAATTACTTTAGAATGTAATCATGAGGGTCTGGAGATGTGGCTTCTCTGGGGAGAAAAGGTATTAAATTACTATTAATTAGGGAAATCTGACTGAATATTTACTTCTAATATTACCATTTCTATCTACCATAATGTACTCGAGAACAATTAGTTTTCTTTTTGGATCAATATACTCAAATATGAGTATGATTACTCAGAAAGTATGAGTACAGAGTATAATTACTCCATCTCTGTTGAAAAGACAACCTTTTGTTTGATCTTTGTAGCCTCATGACAGGGAAAATGATGCAGTGATGTCTCTGACACTGAAAAGTTTTTCTTTGATATTCTCCTTCATAAAATCTCTTAGATATTAAGGATGTATCACGTGTTGTTAATAGCAGCCTGATGAAACTAGTAGGCGAAGAAGATGATGTTGACATTACAACACCAGGTATGTCTGTTTGGTACACATTCTTTTTATTTTATTCACTTCTTACTGCAGCTATGATGATAATGGAAATGTGCTGATTTAGCTACAGACGCTATCAAGGGGCTATGATGGGGTCATGGGTCAGCCGAGGGCTATGTCAGTATATTATAAAACACTCTACTTTCACGTAACTGACTCTATTGACAATTCAGATATATTCTATGAAATGAGATCGTTAACTCCTCAGTACAGCAAATTGATAAAAGAGTGTTTTCTAATATTTGACTGGACTTAATCAGATACGTTAACTTAATTATTTTAAGAAAATAATTGTCCAAGGTTAAGTACCAAATATTTTTGTGTATTTAATTTATGTCTTGTCAGGTTTATCTCATGTTCTGTTTACAACAGTCTTTTTTAGAGTCGGTCTGTGCAATAATTTTTCTCGGTGAGAAATATTCACAATCTTGTGACTTACCTATGTCAAATTTATGTTTTGATTCAATGTAATTATATGAAGAGCTATATTTACGAGAACATATGCTTTTGTGCCTGTTACTCATCACAGAACATAAAAATAACTTCCAATTCATGGCTTATAATAAAATGTGGAGGGGGTTGTTATACACACACACACAAACACAGGGCTTGACATTAACTTTTTTGCCACTTGATGTCGGACACTTAATTTTTACTTGTCTGGAAAAAATCACTTGTCCGAAATTTTGAATTTGTTTTGTATTGGTAGACACACATTGTGATAATTGCGGTTATTGATATTGACTCAAGAATAATTGTAAATACGACTTGACATGGCGGACAATCAAGCATGTGGTTTTACTTGTCCGATTACGTAGTTTGGTTGTCCTGGACAGGCTGACAACCGTTAATGTCGAGGCCTGACACACACACACACACACACACACCAAAATATTTTTCTTCGTGTGACTGATGCAGTCAAATACTGCTGATAACCAACCTGTATTTTCTAAAATAACATAACAAGCAATTGAAGGAAACCATTGATAGTCATGGTTAATTGGTTCTTACAGTTGCTCTGATTGGGTAACACCTATGAGCACAGTCCACCATGTTTGTCTTGGTGTGCTGTGGAATATTTACATAGACAGTAACCAATATGATTGGTTGCACTATTCAGTGATACCATTGGGAGCCTCGGCAAACATCTGAGATGTTGACTGTTTACCATATCCTTGTATCGTGCAGGCTGTGGCCTCCAGCTTGAACCGAATGCATATCAATATTGTAACTGAATAAGACAATTTTATGTGTGCCAATGGTACATAGTCTCTCTTTATTACTTTGCAGATAAGCCGCCATCGGTGACATCTGGTGATGGTTCAGAATGTGACACTCAGACCCAGTCCAGTGGAGCAACAGACTCCAGCATTAGCGACGATTGCCAGTCCGTTGCAGAATGGTCTGTTGATGAGGAATATATTATTATTTAATATGTGAATGAACCCGTAAAAACCTGATGAATAACTGGCAATTTAAACCAGCTGGTAGTATAGAAGTAAATAAAACTCTTATTAGATCAATAAGTTACTTTCATTTAACAGCCCTCTTGCATAAACACTATTTGACTTAATTGGCCTTTGCTGTTAGTGGATGAGAATTCTTTTAGTGGTCGTCGATAATTTAGTTGCACATGAAAAAGACAAAAGATCAGTTTTAGAATCAGTTATAATTGTGTTCTACAATAATAACTACATGGCTAAATGGAATGAGGGTGTAAATTACTTTATTCATTCATGGATATTTAAACCATTATTTCATTATTTTGGTCCAGGTTCTGTATTTTATGTTAACTTCGCTTGATTAGTTTTATTCGATGAATGCTTCATTGCCATGAATGTGTTGTAAACAAATATAGGCTAACCTAACTTTTATGCCAACTTTGGGACCTGGCTAAAATTTGGCATTGT
Source organism: Paralvinella palmiformis (assembly GCA_025642065.1). Lineage (NCBI taxonomy): Eukaryota > Metazoa > Annelida > Polychaeta > Terebellida > Alvinellidae > Paralvinella > Paralvinella palmiformis. The sequence goes on along the minus strand of JAODUP010000418.1, from coordinate 101,011 downwards.
GGTGGGGTGGCATTAGAGTGGGGGAGGCATATTCTGCAGACAGCCTCGAGGTGGTTAATTACACGTGACTTTGGATCCTTTGTTAATCCCAACAATCACTTTATTTAATCTATCGCCAATTGCATGATCAACACTGTCATGATCGCTACCTAATGACCCGGACAGCTTGTCAATCAATTCACAGATTACCAGAAACATTTCATGGTCAGTGTTTGACAGTAATAGTCGGGATATTTTATACGGCAATATATGGTATTCATATTGCATAAGCATTGGTGGTGGCTGAATAACAGGGGGCAGATAAATGGGGCCATTATCTTGAGAGGAAATCGGGTCCTTATCAAAGGTTGATCGTAGCCATGGTTGGCGGCTGTTCACGGGTGGTGGATGGCAGGCCTGATTGTACACTATTAGTTGTACATTCCTAGTGGATATATATATATATATATATATATATATATATATATATATTGTGCACACATACACAGTAACAAGCGGAAATAATTAATCTAGCACCATTGTCATTATTATCTATGATACCTTCTGTGATATTCAGGTTTGACACAATGTGTCCAGCCATACGTCATTGAGAGAAGCCTTGAAGGTCATGACACAACTGATTTTTGTGTGTGTTGATGTGTCATTAAACCATACTCTTTCTGATCATCAACATACAGTAATACCCCCACTTTACATCATTTCGGTCTACGTCAAATTCACCGTTACACCACTTTTCTACAGTAAATCTCACTCTAGTGAACGTCATCTCATCCGACATTACGCCACTCAGCTGTGCTACCTACATCATAATAAAAGGATGTGAAATAAATGGATTAACAACAATAGATAAAAGAAGCTAACAAACAGTTTAAAAATACTATAAAAACACATTAAATAAATAAGGAAATGTATACACAATTAAATATTTACATTGGAAGGCATTTTAGGGTATTTTCAAGGCATTATGTCTGGTTTACATCAAAGACTGCGTTATGTCACAGCTTTTTGAACTAATCAATGATGTAGGGTGGGGCATGATTGTATAATAGGTTACATTGCATCAGTAAACATGGTGTACTTTTAATGGTGCACTTTGTTTTAATGCTGTAATTCGTTTCAATAGAACTTACTAATTTATCCGTGTGTGAATACAGATTACGTTATTATTGATCTCATAATGAGCAAGTCATAATTGCAGAGTGTCTGCCCTAATTATGGATCCCACTCGTGAAGTAAGTTGTGAGATATAATGAAAAAACCCAGTTTATTAAAACAAGTAGACTATATTTCCATGCCGATCTACATAGATGTATGGCTTGCTAATATGGGACATGACAGTTTCATCCTTATCTTATTAGCTTGTGTAATAGTATTTTCATAACTACGGCAACTTAAATCTTTCTGAATCACCATATTTGAAGCCAAGATATTTTGCATACTTTTGTTTTTGTCCTACACGATCACGTTATATGGCTATTTACAATGGAATTATATCATGTTTACACCATGATTTGGCAAGAATTTCAATTAAGAGGCAGATACTTATCATTTTCAGGCTTTGGCTTATTTGATAGAACAAACTTAAAATTAGTTTTTTAATTCAGCCTCAATTTAAGAAACATTATGTTTAGTATGCAGTCATCTTGTTAAAGCTATCTCCTGCAATACACATTACTTATATTAGTCATTTCCACTGAGACACAGTCCCCGCTTAATAAATTATTAATATATTTACCATTTTTAAAGTCAGGAGGTCATTTATAAAGTGTTGAATGCTAAAATATTTTAGTTGTGTCATCATCAGTTATTGCTCACTAATCACGTGTATGCTGATGTTACACTTCAATTGATTTTTTTTCTTCAGCCAAATTCAGTTAGACATTCCATCTGCTATAGAAGCGTTGACAAAGCAGCTGATTCATGATTCTGTTGCGACGAGGATAGCCGCTCTTCGCTGGATCTTTCATCTTTTCACCAAAACTCCCAACAAGGTGAGACGATATTCTAAAAGTGTACCATGCAAGACCTGTGTAATATAGGTTTCTTCCTACCCGGCACACACTTTATGCTAATTACGATTGTGTCTCATTTTTAATCATTGCCGGTTATATTTTATGCACGTAGTACTTTGTATTAGTGAATGCAATTCACATTGTTTCTATCACATTACAGATGTTTCGTCAAGTTGAGGAGCTGTTTCCGTTACTTCTCAAGACCCTGTCTGACCCTACTGATGAGGTTATTGTCTGTTGTGACCCTAGTATTTATTAGAATGCGTGTGTTTGCCTGGATAGTGTTAACCACTGATTATTGGTGTACTTTCAAGTTAAAGCCTAAAGTGTAAAACACATCAGATCAGATTGTCATAATTTTAGAGGATTTGAATGTCAGTAGATGTGTGTAAGTAGATCTTCATATTGGTTTAGTTTTGTGTTTGTGTGTACTGGCAAAACAGTAACCAGAATGCATATTTTGTCAGGTGGTGCTCCTTGACCTGGAGGTTTTAGCTGAGATATCATCGAGTTCTGCTGGCAAAAACTGTGTTATATCCGACCCTAGACCACCCAAGTTGGCTCCCGATGTGAAGAAGTCAATTGAATCTGCACATGGCATGAATAGTTACTTCACCAAGTTCATACTTGATCTGCTGGCTCTGTTTAGTACTGACCGACAACTGCTTGAAGACAGGGGATCCTTCATTATCAGGTGACCTCTTTGTTACTTTCTGAAAATTTCCATGAATTTTTGTTATTTGTATTATTCTTATTGTATTTTTATTATTCTTTTTTAAAATAAAAACTTGTACTATGTTGATATACCTCTGTGTATAAGATGCTCTAGTCACTTCAAGGCACAATTTTAGCTTAAATGAGGTTCACTTATTTGTTTTTATATTATTTCCAAATTTTGAAAGATATATCATGCAGTTTTTATTGTGAAATGTTTCCCCAAACACTATCTTATCTTATGCCCACCCTGAGAATACAGTCATGTGAAATAGTCTATAATAAAAAGAACCTTTAATCTGAACTGTTTCAGGTTTTTTTACTATTTCTCCACCAAATTATATAACATATTTCTGTATTTTCCTCTTCAGGCAGCTCTGCTTACTTCTGTACTCGGAAGATATCTATCGCTGTTTCTCAGAGATCATGCTTCATGAAGAAGACACAAAGTTTGCCGGTCACATGATACAAGCACTTAGTACGATATTACTTACCTCAACAGAGCTTTTTGAACTGCGCACACAGCTAAAAGATCTAAAAACTAAGGTAATTAATACTAATTATAGTAATTACTGTGGAAGTACAGAACGTGATGTGATATTGTCAGTAAATCTGATAAGTAACATCATTGGAGTCAGTCCGTGTCAGCCATCTAAAGCAAACCATGGAAAGGATAGCTTTGTTTATTGATACTATGTTTAGTTTCCATTAATTCAGTTAAGTAAAGCCTTGCCATCCTGGGGCGAAATATCCAAAAGAGCTATTCGTGTGGATCTTCGAAGATATTGTATTTTGATGTCGGAAAAATTTAAACAATCGTTTTATGCATCTGTTGTATAAAAACAATAAAATAAAAACAATACCCTTTATTTATCCGAATCGGGACACGATCACAAACCATCGTTTGTTTTTGTTTGCATAATAATTAGCTCACGAGGTGGTTATTGATAAAAAGAATTTTCAAAGTCTTTATTAGTCAAAATTTTGTTTTATATAACAGTGAATATTTATTATGATAGCTGTACATATATATATATTGCTTATTTAGATGGGAAGATAGCTACCACGTAACAAATTCAGGATAACTGATAAAAATGTGTTTTCTGAGGCAGCCAGCCAATGAGGGAGAGACTATTTAATATTAAGTAGTATTTATGTGATACGTGCATATAGGTTTACATATATATGTTTTTGCTAATTGATTTTTTATATTATTTTAGGAGAGTTGTTTGTTGTTTTGTTGCCTGTATAGAGCTTGGTGCCATAATCCGGTGGCCACAGTGTCTTTGTGTTTCTTAACACAGAATTATAAACAAGCCTGGAAGCTACTCATGGTGTTGTATCCTTGTATTAGCAACCATAAATCATTAGAAAATGGTCTGTATATTCATTGGGTGTTAAAGATGCTATCTAATAATATAAGGTATATGCTTGCCTTGCTGGTCTAAGGATTTCGCTTTATTTCCACCCGAAATTAGATCAGTCATCATGTATAGCTGAATTTACATTAATAGTATATAGCTAGTAGAGTTGGTGGTGATAATGATGTTGGCATTGCAGGTGTTGATGGTAATAATAATAATAATGATAATGATAATAATAATAATAATACATTTATATAGCACTATTAATCAAATGATACAATACCTTGTAAAATATAATATCTAAGTTCAGGAAGAAGTCAATAAGATTTGAACCCAAAAATTATTTCTAATATTTCATTATTCCCTCAGAGCTATCATATCCTCGCATTTTATACATCCATTCATTCACCCACCCACCCATTCATACACACATACATACATACAGTCTTGATAATGTGATTCAGCTATAATTAAATAGTTAAGCAGTAACTCTGTTTTTGATAATTATAATTTTTCAGAATGTAAAAACCTGACAATTTCCAAATAAGTATGAATGTGAGCTAAATATTATTACATTTAAATAAGTATTTTATTGATGTGTTAAGGTTATTGTGAGTATTATCATATGTACTTGTTGAACTTTAACAAATGACTTCAGTGGAGACCTCGAAGTTACTGTAAACTTCCTTACTGAGATTGACAAACTGGTACAGCTTATAGAATCTCCTATATTTACATGTGAGTTGTGTGTGTGTGTGTGTGTGTGTGTAGGATGGAGATAGATTTTCATTTATTGCTTCCTTAAGTGACTAATTCAAGATAAATTTGTAATTAGGAATAGATGCTGTATTAAGGAGAGAAAACTTGGGTCGTTGCGCGGCTAGACAGAACTTCTCTTCTTTATTCCCAACTAGGATTTGAATCACAATCCTTATATCCCATAACAATAAACAAAGAGTCCTGCACTGTAACTCATTAACCCAAAAAGGACAGTTTAATAGGATGTGGAAAAACTTATTGTTTCGTGTAGAAAAATACTGGCTCAGTATAAAGGACGTTTGATGTAACATTGATGGTGGGTTTCACCAAATGATGGTGCCCTGTACAAGGAATACCCTTCTGTTTATTCTATACATTCTATTTATGGGAGAAAATTGACACAAATAGTCTTAAAATTAATAAACTTTGGGACAACATAAAACAGTTACAATTTAAGGAGTAGAATGTAAGCATCAGCCATTGTTTACTGGTGTCCGCAAAACCACATTGATTCCAGGAATATTTCCTTTCAGTTAAAGTACTATAATCAAACTGCCTCTAGGTAAACAGTACAAGTGGTATTTTTTCCTGGTCTCTGCATTGCAAATGCTAAATACTGCAGTCCAGGTATGATATTTGGGTAAAACAACTTTAAGTAACCTATCATTCTCTTATAGGTACAAAAGACATAAATCTGCGTATAAGATTATTATGACATTTACAATCCAGTAAATCAACAAAATAGCAACATCTCCATTCCCTGTTATGATCGCAATACGAAAAAAGTCTGGGTTGCTCTTTTAAATGGAAAACATCTTGCATTTATATTTCTTTTCTAAGAACATTCCCTGATACACGATTTCCACCACCAATCTGTGATCCGATGAAGATGATAAGATCTAAGGTATTGGGTAGCAATCCCAGACCACTGAAGCCACTGAGGCAGTTTTCGTGGTGTATTGGTCTCGTACAGAAGTCGTTCAGAAGTATCAGCAAAATAACATTTACATTTAACGTGGTCTTCATGGTTTTTGGTTCACTGGAAAGCTAACATGTTGCAGTTCCCTGCTTAGATGGTATCCAAGCATTTTGTATTTTTTTTTTGAGCATAAAAGGTCTATTCAGGTCTCCTCTCCATCCCAAACTCAGTCATGATTCTTTAGACACATTGATCCACCCCCTCACCTGCAGTACTCATGTATTTCTATGTGTAAGGATGCAGTTCTGAAATTTTCCCACTCAGATTTCCATATGTTTTAGTCAGGTATGAATATTCATCATGCACTCTCTCTCACACACTTGCAAATATATTATATTTTTGTTTTATTTGTCCTTGTTGTATCCCTGGTGCTTTGTGTTATCTCCTCTACGTTATGTGTGGCGCCTCCGTGGTATAACGGTAGCCTGTTGGATCACAGATCAATACCACCCGTGTTCGAATCTCGGCCTGGGCATATCTGAAGGGTGTTTCATCTTTGACTTTGCTTCATTACCTTTGGAGGTCGTTCAGCCCATTTAGACTACCACGTGCACAAAAGTGGCCAATCATCATCATCATCATCACCCTCTACATTATATCTGTATTGATGTTAGTATATTGGGAAGCCAAGATTTCATGTGTTAAGCGAAATTTTGTTTTTCTTCTATTTTTCAGATTTACGCCTACAATTGCTGGACATAGAGCACAATTATTATCTAGTGAAGAGTTTATATGGTCTGTTGATGTTACTGCCACAAAGTGATGCATTCCAGACACTGTCACACAGATTACAGTGTATTCCTTGTATACATCCACCTGATCATGGGTATTAAATAAACCTTGCACATAAAGAGTTCAATTTTGTTTATCCGTATTTTTCGTATGTGGACCTGTGCTCATCCACCCATGGCAGATCCATTGATTTGCCTATTAATTATCATTGGAGAAAATGTGAAACAGAATGGTGAAACATTTTAAAACTGTACTGAAGGTGGATTTATGAGATTTAATTAATTAAAAAACTTAGTTTTTGCACAGTTTATGTTTTTCACCTTAAGACTCACAAATTCTAAAATGCTTTCTTTTGATGTCAACTCTCTCAACCCATTTAAAATTATATAACCAGTTGTTTGTGTGTGTGTGTGTGTGTATATCAGGTTAGCCGTATAAAAATTAAGTTCTGGACCAATCATTTCAGACATGGTCCACAAAAGAACCCGGCCAGTCGTCCTTTTGTTGAAGAGATAGACTTTGACGAGTTGCTGCAGCACTTCCAGCAGGTCCAGCATCAGCACAGAATGATGGGTCGACAGCCTCGTACAACTGAAAACATTGGCTATAACTCCTGACAATCTAGTGATGTGTAGGACGATTCGATGTATATATCTACTTCCATGCTGTCATGCGTATGTTTCCATACACGTTTATATGCATATTTAATGTATAGAGAGAATTGGAACGAAAATTTGTGAATATGCTTAAGCCTGGTGAATATCGGTTCATCATAATTTTACTTTAATATTTTATGTTTACTCCGTTAGATTTTATTTGATCTTTTCGGTGATATTTATTTATTGTCGGTGGTAACCATATCGTACAACAACTACTACTACTAGTAATAACGTATAGGTATTACAGCACCAAGTACAGTAATAATTTATAGAGAATCCAAATCATGCTAAAGCTACTTGACTCCGGAAGAACTACAGTTATATTTTGATAATGCATATAACAGGAGAGAGCGAGAGGGAGGGAGAGAGAGAGTGAGATTGTAATGGGTTAAGCTAATTTAAAAAAGTAAATTATGAATCTGATAGAATGTGTTCATTTAGTTAGGTAAACATGTATGAATTATTTTGTGAATGACATTCCTTTTCAAAACAGTCAACTTTCTAGTCAGATTACTGTGGGGCTAAACTGATGTGTCAAATGCACATATCGTATATGGAGATGTTTCTTACTGTATTAATTATCTTATAAACGTGGATAATTATATTGTCTTAAGAGGTTGCATCGATTAAAGCGTTACTGACCGAATTTCACGTTTTATTCCACTGCGTTTGGTTTAACTAACAAAACTGTTAAACATAACTAGGGAGCTACGCACGACTATAATGATACCATATGTTTTTGTGTGATGATAGCCCATCCAGGGAGCTGATATTCATATGTCGACGAGCTGAATTCATTAAGAGGAAGAGGTAATAAGGGAGGTTCTTATATTTGGAAAGAACATTGGTAATTTTCATTTTCCAACCAACTTCAATGAAAATGTGCAATTTTGGTGTCTTCTACAAAGTTTTGTTTTGTTGTTACGCCTATCAACACACAGTATGACAAAGTATACAAAATTATGCAACTGTTTGGTATGGCAAAATTTCAATAATTGTTCATCAGTTTTCTCATAATTTGAAGAAAAGAAAAAAAAAAGGATGACTTCAGCGAAGAACCGAACAGGTCATCTTTTTTCGCCCAGAAAGAATCCTCTCTTCTTTTATTATTGTTGCTCATATATTGTGGAAGTTATGTAACAATTATCAATACAATATTAGTCTGGTGACTAAATGTGAAGAGACGTCTTGTATCATCCACATTGTTGATCCATTTCAAGATTTTGTTAATAACATAAATCTATTAATGATATGGCGCCAGAACACCTGTGTGAACTGGTGTACATTAGAAAGTCAGCCAGAAAACTGAGGTCATCCAGTCAGATACTATTGCAAGTGCCAGTGTCTCGGCTCAAGTCGTATGGTGATTGTGCATTTAGTGTTGCAGCTCCCACTTCCTGGAATAAGTTGACGGCAAATATTAGAAATGGCTCATCTCTTGAAAATTTTAAATCTCTTCTAAAAACACACCTGTTCAAGGTCTCTTTCACAGATAAATAATTAATATCTTTTAAATCACTTACAGGGTTTTTACAGACATATTATTTGGGGTATTATTATATTACATATTATTTGAACAGCGCCTTTGAATGGCTCCTGCTATTAAGGGCGCTTTATTAAATATACAATATTATTATTATCTTACCCGATGAATGTTAATAATCAGGTAGAGTGAGTCACGATGGCTTGATGCTAAAGATGATGGACTAGAAACTGGATGGTCCTCGGTTCGAATCCTTCAAATAGCTACTTCTATCCCGTGTACTCACTGTTTGGCTATATGATTAGTACTTAATGTTGGATGGTGAAGTCCTAGTGGGACTTACTCATGGTCATGCTGTGTGTGGGGGAGGTCGGAGGTTCGAATCCAGGCGGTGGCACTATGGTAGGAGCAGTAGTTCATCCAACCAGGCAACTGGCAAGGTTTTCTCCGCCGAATATGTCATATATTGTAAATTCTAAATTTATTTAGAAGAATTAGTCACCGTGGTGAAGCAGTAAATTACAGACAATATGCGTCTCCCCAATTTGAGGTTGTTAAGCCACGTGTAATGTCTGCCATTTCGGCCATTATTGTTATGTAATGGTATTCTCCCCAGACAGTTAGCGATAATGGATGATTGTATAGGTCCATGTCGTGGGACGAAATGTTAAATAAATCAGGTCATTGGCATACTAAGAAATGTAAACAGTGGACCTGCTTTAGGACTTGATCTGTACATAAATAATAAAAGTAAATAGGTACAAAGAGCCGAGTTTAATTTGTCGTGTCGTTTAGCCTCCGCGCCGGTTACGTTTGGGGCATATGACGGGTCCAGTCCGGATTAGAACCCACAACTTGTAGGTTCGCATTGCAGTTCTATAACCGCTGCGCCATCGAAACGCCGACATTTTAATTTCATTATCGAGCGACAATTACTAAAACAAAATACACAAAATCGTCGGTATTGACCTTTTCTAAGAACTTTAAGAAGCAACTGGTTCATAATGATCTAAAATCCAATATCTGAACGTCAAATATAGTCGGACATATTTCATCCATTTTCTTTAAAAATAGATTTTCCGAATTTTCGTTTGAACATTGAAAATAATCGTAAACATATGGGATAAGACGATCTGTTTGTTGAAAAGTAATAGAAGCACCCGACACCAGGTATAAAGTAATACAGGTTTGTTGTGATAGAAACATAAGGAGACGTTGTTACTCTTTAGCAATAACGGCCGAAATGGCAGTTATTTTACGTGGCTTAGCTACCTCAAATGACGAAGACCCACATGGTCTGTAATTTACTGCTTCGCCATGCATGTGGACTAATTCTAAATAAATGTAGAATTTACAATAGATGGCATATTCGGCGGAAAATGTGAACAAATCTAGTGGAATACTCTTAAGGGGCGTAAGCACAGGTTTGTGTACATTCTTTAACCCTATATTATGTAACATGTTGATCTATGTGTATAGAATGTACTATTAATAACCACAGTTATTGGATCTGGCAAATGACAGAATTGAGCAGTTTGTATCCAGATCTATAAAGTTGTGTACGAAAATGATATTTTGGGGTTACGGAGTTTGTGTGTTTGTAGAAAGTGATCCCGACAAAAACAATCTAGTCTTGATCTCTGCTTTGTGTCAGCACACATTTAGTGCAATTTAAAACACCTCAAAGTGTGACAATCATTATTAAATCAACACGATGTTAACATTATAATGCTATCGATTAATTTGCACATATCTCTTTCACTAAATGCCGACATAAGAACATATCATCACAAACATAGGAGATACATTGTATTTGTCCAGATCCAGTACTGAATTATATGCATTTGGCTTTCGTTTCTTCATGCAACTGCAACATAATTTCTATAAAAGCACTTTACGTATCAAGGTTCGTTGGGTCCACAGATGTAAATAACTTCTGAAGTAAATACTTTACCAGATGGAATATACGTTGCTTATCTAAGTTACAACTTCGCAGTTTTTCCTTGTAGTGTATTAACTACATCCTTGTAGAGGTCCTGTTTCATCAGTTGCAGATGGCCTCTGTCGTATCCAGATTTTGGCAGATTATTTCTAATCCATGTCACTGCTCTAGGCATGAGGTCTTCGGGTGCGCATATCTCGTGTACAATGCCGGCACTGAGAGCTTCCTCGGCCGTGAAACGTCTTCCCAGTACCACAGTTTCTTGTAAAGCCCGTCCTTGGTTTAACTTTCCCCTGAAAATACGTGGTGTGTGTTAATCTATAGCTACTCCACAGGTACTTACAGACTTAAAATGTACATCGGTGGCTGATATATATATATATATATATATATATATATCCAAAAAACAAATGAGACTGTTAACTGTTGTAAAAAAGAGCAGCATGCAGTCACTTTAAAAGAGTTATCTTTTGCTCTGGATCAAATTAATTTAGGATTCTTGGAGAACCCATCGCTGCGACCTGCAACAGTTGCGTCTATACGAAATGCGGATCACATTGAAGCACCGTCTTTCAGGACAATTCTGTAGTATACACGCGCACGTAGACACATACACATATATATTACTTACTTTAACAGCATTATCACATCACGGCGCATTTGTATTTTTAAATGCACCTCGTTCAAACACCACCAGCCTCTCTTAGTCTGCATGATAACATGGTCGTGAATCAGGGCAAAAATACCCCCAGCACCATAAGCATGACCTGTGGATAATATGGCATATGTGCAATATTGCAGTAGGATAAATATAGCGTATATATATATATATATATATATATATGCAATTGATATTAAGCCGTTTGGTCTTGACTAAATGACTAACATAACTTGTGTATAATATTTATGTCCTGGTTAATAACAAACGGTTCAGAAGTTTTACCTGTTAACTGGTAGGACAAGGGACGACGCTTTATTTATCTGATGTAGATTCTGGCTAATTAATTAAGATAATCTACCGTGTAGGAGAAGCAGCTTATTTACCATTGATAGCTGCCACAGTCGGTAGAGGAAACGTCATTATTCTGGCAAACACAGATGATAATTTATCATGAAGGTTGTTCAATTCCTGGTCAGGCAAAGTATTAGTATAGTCGACGTCTACCCCATTATTATAGAAACGACCCGTTCCCGTTGTTATAAGGGCTTTCACGGCTGGATTTCTGAAAATAGGTTTAAATGATAATTCGATAATGATTATTCACAACTGTTTGCAATGGTAGCAACAGCAGACTGAAACAATCAGCTTAAAGTGCGACGCTGTCCGAAAAATACAAATTTGGTATTACACATTCGTAATAGGAATTTTGATATGAATTAAGACTTCGGTCGATTGTATCATGAAACTAGCACGCACGCATGCACAAACGCACGCACACGCAGAGAGAGAGAGAGAGAGAGAGGGAGAATGTGTGTGTGTGTGTGTGTGTGTGTCGTGTCCATATCTGAGGTTACTCACCTTAGGACAGTGTCAAGTGCGGCATGAAATTTTTCCATAAACTGTTCGTTTATTTTATTCTCTCTTCGGCACATCGTTATAATAGCGATGTCGTGGTCGAACTCTACATCGAAATAGACGTCAGTTTCGGTCATTTTGATACCGACAGCCAGCAGCTACCAAAGCCTTTCTATATAAGCTGAAATGACGTGTATAATGTTTTTATTTCGTGACCATATTCTTGCACACCTAGTAGGTTAAAATGACTGAGGAATGTACAGCAAATGTAATGAGATGAACTGATAAAACGGAACAGCCTTCAGGTACTGTTAGGTCAGGACTTTAGCCCCATTACTATAGACACGTGGACAAACAGGCTACTAGTCAAATCACATATTGAAAAACTTACGAGTGGCTAAGGAAACCTTTTTCTATATTTAATAAGTGAATATTAAAGGTGCTAATTAGTACTGGTACTGGCGTGGATCTATAAAGTCTCCTATTTAATAGGAGATGTACCTCATCTGATAGCTTTATTAAACAAAAATATATACAAAGTATTCTAAGTATTCATGAATGTATTCATGAACACTTTCCAAAGTTATTCGTATTAGAATATATTCTCTATTCATGTATTCGTATTCATGGGATTGGAAAGTATTCGTATTCCTAGACATTGTAAAGTATTCACCCTAGGTCTGACTATAACCTCCTTGTATATGTCTATAGTGTGCGCGCGAGATATGTTCTAATTGAATAAAAGACATACGTACAGGTGCCACAATATAATAACATATTCGTAAGTGGACAGTGGGAATGAACCAAATAGCAAGTATTCTCTGGTAATCAATGTAAACACAATCTATTAATTGCTCCTTTTAAATAATTAGGTGTCGTATTGTAGGTAAATTATACACATAATAATAAGATTTAAAAAAAATCATGTTTAACCAAAATTAAAATGTACTGAAATAGTTTGCTGGTGAAAATTTGTTTACAGGTGTCAGATGTGTAATAAAACGGCTTATAAAATGTTCACGTTATTCGATTTCCAACGGTGTAGTTGGCGACCAAACTTGGTCACGCTTCGATTAACGCAGATGTGAAATGGACGATGTTCGACGCCACAAGCTAAATTACGCACATATATTTCGAAGAATTATTATTACTACATGTATTAGAATTACCAGTGAAACGGTATGCCAGGTAACAAAGTGACAAAACTGATTATTACCTCAAACAATCGACCGAATCGGGGGGCTGCTCCATCGACTTCCTTTACGTTATTATTGTCACACCGACTGTTATCAGTAACGGCAGAGTGGTGGAAATTTCGACAACAAAAAACGTGTATTGCACACACACACACAATAAAGTTGAGGTCAGCATCTGAGATGTCGAAATGTTTTATATACAGGTTTCTTTGGCCCACAGAAAATTACTGTTGAATGTAAACTGTGGTGTCAAAATAGTTATGATATGTATGTAGCAAGTCACCATTGAACCACACGCACGCGTTGTTTGCTCCGAGCTGTGGTATCAAATGGTATGTTTTTTTACCTGCTTCCGCTTTTGTACGTAGCCTGCATGTAGCCGCTTTCCTGTGGGCGTGACATATTTGTCGCGTACGAAAAGCGAATTAGCAGTTTCCCACAGGCTGACGGGTAGACCAGACACATGCTTAGGTATACGCATACATTTATCAATATGTGGAGGTATGGAACATTTTATTTTTTTAGATTAATGTATGTATAGTTGTATTTGTATTTAGATTTATGGAGGTATATCTCGAAGGATGTTTAGATATGTTGATACTCCGTGCTTGTTGCCTCTTTATTGTACCCTAAAACACACACACACACACACACAGAGACGCACATAGAGAGAGAGAAAATCCACTCAATTGTGGTAAGTCGATAAACCTTCTATTATAACAGAGGAATTATCTCTTTAGGTTTTGCACTCATAATCTTTGTTTCTTCGAAACCGTCTCCAGTTATAGAAATCTTGTTCATTTTCCAATCACGTCAGGCGAACTTTAGTTTCGAACCCTGTGCTAACTTTGATTACCATTTCACAAGTCAAAATGGTATCGTGTTTTCATAAATATTAATTAAAGTATGATTATTTTGATGCCAGTGTTTAACAATGTAAGCACTTGCAAACCATTTAAAAGTGATTCATCGGAATGAATGAAACAACACAGAAAACACCGATATCTATAAGCATATACATACATCAACATTAAATCAACCGCAGTAGAACGTCTTACATTTTCCGAGGGGCATACGAACAACACTCATTTGTTTGTATATCTCGGCGAAACCTTTATAATTCGGATGATTCTGGATTAACTCGACACAGATTTCTAAATAACACCCAGAACATAACACGCTATCCTTCAAAATTAACCCCATTAAATTTGGTAATTTTACGTATTCCAAGTGGAAAATTAGACTAGACGATTATTAAAGAGAAATAAGCAAAACGCCACCAAGAAATGGATAAATTATGATACATTACGAAATATCCAGTCGTACATTTTGAGTGCACCAACATTTTAAAGCCGATTTTCAGATATATAACAATGTACACTTAACAAGGAGACAGTTTTGAAAGATAGTTTTCTTCTCATTCTATTATTAGGTACTACAGTTTAGCCTTAAGTGCAACAACCGTATCCTTGTATAAGTCTTCTTTCATCGTTTGTAGATGTTCTCTATCGTATCCGGCTTTTGGTAGATTGTTGTTAATCCAGGAGAAAACTGTAGGCATCAGGTCGGTTGGTGCGCATATCTCGTGTACAATGCCACATCGGAGCGCTTCCTTGGCCGTGTACCTTTTACCCAGGACAACCACTTCGTGAACTGTTTGTCCAGAAGACAACTTCTCCCTGAAAATAAAAACCCGACAAAAATCCATCATTTGATTAGCCATTGTTTAACGGGATAGTCCATCTTCATTTCAAATTTTCAGGACTAATACAGCTATGCTCACAAATATCATAAATGATGTCAAAATGTGTAAACGCATTAAATAACCCAGTTCAAAGTGCTGATTAATCGACTTTTAATGGCCCGTTGATGCCGCCATTTTAAAGCTAGACACTTGACCACTTGAACATAGCAGTTTGACCAGACGTCTATAGAGCTCGTAAAAGAGCATGTAGGCAAGTATGAGCAAAGAATTATTCCAGAACAAAACGTAATCATCTTTAAAATTACGTCACGAATGACATACAACCATTTAATTTTGAGCCAGAATGAACATTCGAAGAGGAAGATGATTCAAAATGGCTGAGATATTAACACTCAAGAACAACTATAATCCGCGTTAGTCTAGCGAGAGCTCATGTGACCTCGGAGCATTTGAGTTTTCTCCTTCCCGCCTTCGAATCTGGCTTCCGGTGCAGCCATAATGGCGGCCCTCCAGTAATTTGGATTACTTCCCTATATCTATGATATCAGGTATATTTCGTGATTATTATTGTGGAATTTTTGGTTACTGTTCTAAGCATTACATATTTAAAAAATATTTTCTGAGGGTGAACTGTCTCTTTGAATACTGGATCCCTATGCCGCATTCCTCACCGGATTTAGAATCGCAGATCAACAATGAGGGTATACCCACTACAGACTCCTATAATTATATATTTATTTTTTAACACCGTTCTGTTGATATCGCGGCAACGGTTCCTTCTGCGTATGAATAGTGAGAAAGAAAAAAACATAGGTGGTCTGCGCTTAATATAAACTTAAACATTTAATAATAATAATATTGTATATTTAATATACGCCTTTACTAGCAGGAACCATTCTAAAGGGGTGTACAAATAATATGTAATATAAAAATACCCCAAATAATATTTTCCTTTTCTGAGGTATATATACGGAAAAAAACTAATTAATGTGCGGCTACTTTTCTACTACTACTACTACTACTACTACTACTACTACTACTATTAATAAATACACTTATTACTAAATTAATTGATGTGCTCAATATATCCCGATGCGTGCATTGCACACTGACTTATACATGCCCATCTATAATCATTATACATAATCCTTTGCCAGATAGCTGATATTTAAGCCAATCATTAGCATCCTCCCCAACCTTATTTGTTGTCCAATCTATTACCATAAACAATTTTTAATTCATTCACTCGCAACAGAGAATGCCAATTTCCAGTATTACCCACTTCAATAGTCCCAGTAAGTCGTACGGAATTTTCAGGTTTAGGTGCACCTCGTTCATGCACCACCAGCCTCTGTCAGTCTGCATGATAATATGGTCATGAGCCAAACTGATGAGGGCCGCTCCAGCATAAGCATGACCTGTATATGATAGTAATATCAGAAAACAATTACAACAAAACAACGAATTAAGTTTATTAATATTAAGAAACGAATGGTTAGTAAAATTACTGTAAACATATTTATTGAATAAATTAATAATACTCTAACTAGGAAATAATACATGAATAATTATGGTAATTATATATATATATATATATATATATATATATATGAGAGAGAGAGAGAGAGAGGGCAGATAAAGGTTGATTTCCTGTATTTCTCAGTGATATAGGATTATACCTAGCGACTGATACTGACATATATGTTTAAGAACAATGAAAGGTTCCATATACACATTTAGTAAGCTAGTTGTAAGATAATATAAATGTTGTTGTTTTACGGCCATTTCTGCCCACACAGTAAATTAAATGGGCCGAGCCATTTCTAGAGATAACCGAGGTAAAGTGAAGGATGATGATGATTGATGTTTTACGTCCACTTTTGTGCACATGTCAGGCTAAATCGGCCATGGCAAAGTGAAGGACGAAACAACCTTCTGATATAGCACGACCGGGGTTTGATCGCGGATGCTTGATGTCTATGGCCAACAGCGCTACTAGTTTTGCTTCATAGATGTCCCAGCTAACTGTAAGGAACTCGTTTCACTGTTAAAAATATTGTCTCACAAAACCTGACCAATACAAACTGAAAATAGGGACTACGAGCGTTTTATTTTTTTTAAATTATAATTAATTTCGTATAAATATAAGAGTTTCCAGATTTAGTTTAAATAATTCGAACAATTCAGAACAAAGAACTGGAAATACATGCAGCTATCGGGATCCACTGAATACTCAATCGATATTCATAATTCACACAGCCATATGCATGCTTTGGAGCTATATTTCACCAAATCCTGAATAGAGAATCGGCCAGTTGTTAGTAATTTTAAGCCACATATTCCTTTCTTTGACATAAGTTATGTTTTTGTCGGCGTCAGTGAGTGAGTGAGTGACTGTGCTTAATTTAGACTCGATACTAGTCACACCTAAGAACCTGACAGGACGTGATGAATATGTGTTTGAGCAACACTTTGCACCTATATTGACAGTATGCGTTGTATGCTTCCTTGGGAGTTGAGATGTGTGTTGGATTAGAACAGGTGTGAGTCAGGGATACTATTACTGTAAAGCGCCTTAGAGCAGCTATCTATCTTTAAGACAGGTTTCGATTCAAATGAGCTTTCTTGTTTTAGTGCGATGTTTTCTGAGGGAAGCACCTTTCGGCACTCACTCACTCACTCACTCACTCACTCACTCACTCACTCACTCACTCACTCACTCACTCACTCACTCACTCACTCACTCACGCACTCACTCACCCAAAACCCACCCACCCACCCACCTAAAACCCAATAATTTATGATACGAAATACCACTTCAATGCACACTATTAGTATGTGGTTTTTCTCATTACACACTATACATGTACCGTAGCAAAATCTGTAACACGGAAAGCTTACCATTAACTGCTGCTACCGTTGTTAATGGAAATGTTAGTATTTTAGCCAACATCTGAGAATATTTCCGCATAAAGTTTAACGTAGATTCAAGACCCAACTCGGCTATCCATTTTAGGTCAAAGCCGTTACTGTAAAAACGACCTTGGCCGGTAGTTACAACAGTCTTGACGGCTGGATTTCTACAAATACACATGTTTAGAGATATTCAAATACACGCATACAAAGATTTCAAATTTACACGTATAGAAATGTTCTAATTAATGTATGCGGGCGTAGGGCGATCACTGTGTTCCAGAATCGTGGCATGAAACGACACCCATCAGAAATGAAGCACAGTGATGTAATAGAGTTATATAGGAAGGACTTGTATCAATATGTAAAACATTGAAGAACATAAAATTAGAAAATTACATCAATAACAGTTCTGATAAACATTCTGAAATAAGTTTATATTGCATTCACTTTATTATGATGAGTAGTATTTATCATACATAGATCATTTGATTGATGTGTAATATTGCTTACTCTAAAACTTTGTCCAAAGCAGCACACATCTGTTCAATAAATTCAATATTGATTTTGTTTTCACCTTTACACATTGTAATAATGGCAACGTCATTTTCAAATGTGACTTTAAAATCACCGTCACCTTTCACCTGCATGTTGATTGGTTGACTATGCACTGTAAACAAAACAATAATGATATATATATATATATATATATACATATGTATTATACATATACAGAGAGAGAGAGAGAGAGAGAGAGGATCTATATGCTCCTAGGTCAGCATTCAAGAAGTTGGCGACGGGGTAAATTATTGCAGTGCATTACCGTATCTGGTAACTTGCGGTGTATTCACTAGACGTCGAGATGCGAGTAGTGTAAACGTTTCAACATTTATAAACATATGACGGAACACCTGCACCAGTTTTAGTTAATTTATATTACGAGGGGTAACTAAGAAGTATTCAGACTAATCTACCTCGTTGTCAAGACTTACCCGACTTACTCTCTACAAATACGTGTTGGTTCTTTTTACAGAGCAATGCACAGGAAGTATACTACAGCCGAGACTCAAACGCGTTACACCGCCTGTTACTTTATATGTCAAAATAAGGATTATTTGGCAAATGTTGCGGTGAGAAGCGAGAATCTTAAATTTGTAGCTACGAACACATTTAAGGTAAGAAAGTAAATAAGTAAGTGTTTTTATTCCTCCATATACTGCCCTTTTGTCCTATCTGTCTGTTCTTCGCTAGGTATATGCTTGTAATACAATTTAGCTGATTATTAAATAAATAAATGCATATTTAGTAGAATTGTTTTCGTAGGTCATGCTTCCGCGTAATGATTTCATTTTGTGGTTCAATTGTTTGATTCAGCATCTGGGTTATACAGTCCAGTGCAATATTGTGCTTGATAAGAAACAGAACATAATTAATACATATCAACTCATTAAGAATATCAGTTATGTCATCTGATGCATATTCAGAGTGAATTATACATTTAAATTAATTTATTAAATCGATTATTTTGACGATGACAGATGGATTTGTTCTTAACAATAACATATATAATACGTTATCATTCATAACGATCTATCAAAAATATATATTTATATATTTTATTGTTAAGAACAAGTTCATTTGTCATTGTCAAAATCATAGATTTAATAAATTAATCTAAGTGCGTATTTCACTCCCAATTATACATTAATTATAAAACCAAGAGATACGTATGACAACTATTATTATTATTTTTTTGTTATTCATGTGATTAGATCGAAGTGTTACATGGAGTCATTGATTGTGCACATTACCTATTCAGTAACCTGTGAAGTGAAAATCGTTCTTAGGTCCGTCCGAGCTAATACTCAACATCAAATTAAGAATATTATTTGCTGAAGTTGGTCGGTTTATGGATGAAGGTAATTTAACTGCAAGTCGTCTTGATGGCGGATTTACCGATTCATTGCTCAAATACATAAATGGTCTTTGTACCAACAACGAGTCTGGCGGATGTAAACATAAGGATATCACGTGATTTATATTCGAGGTTGAGAGAGAGAGAGAGAGGTTACGAAGTACAAGGTGCAACCATAATATATATTTTGGTAGGTTGATAAGTGTACTAAAGGGGTTCTGTTCTTGTATTATAATATAATTTGTTCTAAGTTATCTCCAAATATATTAACCCATTGTCTGTAGTTTCGAGCTGTTTTATCTACATGTAATATGCTAATCGGTAATTTACTTTAATGAATAAACACACCATATCGAAGATTTGACCTAGAAATCTTCATTGTTTTAACATTGAAATCATAAAGCACCTCGTACTCGCCGATGGATGTGTGCTAATTAAGCTGTCGATTTAATACTTTCATAATGGTACAGCGCGCATAGTGGCAAATATTTTAAAACGTCAGCTCAATTTTCCTCAAAACCTACAATGGCTGCCAGTAATAAAGCGCATACATTTCAAGATTTACTAACAGCTTATTATTCTTTCAATGGCAGTACAACTGAATACCTGTGTAAACTCCAATACAAAATCACGCCATTCAATCAGATACTAATGCAAGTATATGAGTTTCGGTTCAAATTATAAGGTGATGGTCCATTTAATGAAGGAGGAGGCCACACTTGGGACAGATTGTCGGCAAATATTAGGAGACCGTCGTCTCTTGAAAAGTATGTATCTAGTCTAAATATTTACTTTTTAGAGGTTACTTTCATCGGTTAATTATTTCAAATTGGGCTTTAGGGGAATCACTGTACAACTCCTTTGGTTTGTTACTTCCAGTAATCATTCTTGATAAATTATACACTATTTTAATTATTATTATTATAAAAACTACAACTACTACATACTACTACTACTCCAGAGATGATGATGATGATGATGATTGATGTTTTACGGCCACCTTTGTGCACAAGGTAGGCTAAATGGGCTGAGCGATTTCCAAAGGTAATGAGACGAAGTGAATGTATAACGAAGTACCGAAATATTATATAACATTTGTATTAGGTTGACTCCAGAGAAAGAAAGACATGGTAAGCCGGATCATCCTTATCATGGCTTCTTGTGATATACAATATCTTTTAAGTACGTCACCTCTTTCATTGATGCTAGCCATCCCATATAAGGCCTATTGATATCATGAAAATCTCAAGCATGAAAAGGCCTTGCCATATTCCATAATCCACCCGTAAAAGCCATGGAGGTAAGGCCTTGACTGTATATATACCATGGAATTCTAATTTAATATCTAAACATTTTTACCGCGTAATACAGTTCATCAGCGTCTTAATTCTGGCCTTTTCAAAATAGTTTCCTAGATATTTTATCAGATCTATTTTATGATGCGTTTATTAACTATTCCATTTTTTTCTCTATAGAAATCGCTTTGATTCTAGTATTAATTTTCTTACTTATATGTAAGATTTGAAAAATATTCCACATTTTTGAAATTCCAAGCGCCGAATATTCCAGTATCATTTAGGAACTGATGCTTTCTGGAATGTTTTGGTACTTCTTAGAACCTTCCAATGTTTTTTATGTTTAGGTCTTTCTAGAATGTTCTAGGGCTCTCTAGAATGTTCCAGTGCTTTCTAGAATGTTTAGTGCTCCATCTGTGGATATATATATATATATATATATATATAGGCTTATACGTACATAGGTCAACTTAGCGTTTTTCAGGTGTACAATATTTTCATCGGGAAGCTGCTAACATTCTAGCGATTCATTTTGTTACGTTTGTGGATTCTATATTGGTCTAAGGTAGGTAAAGCACGAAATCAAAGTATCTTCGAAATTTGCACAAGTTTATTAATTATACTCCGGCATGAGGTTTGGGGATCAAGACAAATCATGGGCTCCATATGTAGTTTGTGGTACATGTTGATCGAATTTCGAGGAATGAATGCGGGTTGACCCCTCAATGCCATTTGCCATACCCCGAATATGGAGGGAACCACAGAACCAAGTGAATGACTGCCACTTCTGTATCTTGGATATTTCAAGATTCAAGAGAACGAAAAATCGGAGATATCACATATCCAATACTCCAGTTTCACATTCGGAACAACTGCCTGTTCTGAGACCCACTGCTAAAGATTTGGTGAGTGAAGGTGAACATTTTAAATACGAATCTGACGAAGAAAAGAAGAGACCACGTTTTCAAAATCAGCAGGAACTAGATGATTTGATTCGAGGTCTCGGATTGACGATGTCTAATGCAGAGCTTCTAACATCAAGATTGACTGAGTGGATCCTTTTGGACAACAGTTTAAGACATAATCATCTTTATTTCTGATACACACCACAATATCTATATAGCCAGAGACTACTTTAGCATTATGTAAACACATACATTGCAACATTACAAAGGACATGAAATGCATATATAATTATTAATATTCATAAGTAATTATCGTGGTAATAAAAGTATGACTGTTGATTACAAATATAAATGCGGTTTTTCACAATACATTAAATGTATAGCCTCAATTTTTTCTGAATTGTTTTGCCTACATTTCTTGATGCACATTTTTTTCCACAACATTGAGTTTGTTTTTAAAATAACCAGGAATTTAAGAAGATTAATAGTTTTTTTTAGAACAATACTTATAACATTTGACAACAATTAGACACTAATTAAGGATTATGTCCTCATTAGTTTCAACTGGATGTAGATATCTGTAACCACACTGCGTCCTTTTCAAAGCATGACGGAAACAATTTCCTCCCGAAACTGAAATCGGAAGCCTAACGCACGAGTATGGCAAAGCATAATTAAAATAATTGTACTATTTTCTCACAATTAGAATGTTCTGACGTATTAGGTTAAATTGTACCACAGACACCTAATTCGTATTTGTTATAGATACCGCCATAAATATGTTTACACTTAAATATTTAACTTTATATAACGCCGCCAACTTTTCAGTGATACGACTCGGTGTAGAATTCTTCGAACTTTCATTCTGAGATGAATGAAATTGTGTATGAAGTCGGTCTACATTTGTAATATGGCTCCTATTCAACCAGATTACGTTAGTTATTATAATTTGGCCATAAGCGTTTGAAATTCGTCGTTATAGATGTCCTCTTTAATCGTTTGTAGATGCTTTCTGTCGTATCCATATTTTGGCAGATTGTTGTTAATCCACGATAAAGCTTTAGACATGAGCTCAACTGGTGCACTTATCTCTTGTACGATACCAGCATTGAGAGCTTCCTCTGCCGTGTATCGTCTGCCCAGGACAATCACTTCGTGACAAGTTTGTCCTGAAGACAGTTTACTTCTGAAAATAGTCGAGTTTTGATGGCATTCCATAAATATTGATATTTGGTGTATGACAAAGAAAGAATGAACACAATAATAATAATAATAATAACAACAACCATAACAACAATAATAAATCATTAGTATTTATAGTTAGTAAGGTTTATTTCCCGTTTCTTTACTTTAAATTTTAAATGCCAGTTTCCTGTATGACATACCTCAATAATTTAATTAACTCGAGTGCAATTTCCATCTTTGTATGAACTTCATTCATACACCACTAGCCTCTGCCTGTCTGCATGATAACATGATCGTGAATCAGGGAAAGTAAACCTCCTGCGGCATAAGCATGACCTGAGGATTGTAGGAAGAATGGGAAGTAACTTGCAAAGAATAACCAGACAACGCGTAAAAATGAAATTACCTTTACCCGAGTATTACGACAATATATTTCGGATGAGACACTGTTAAAATGTAGCTGACGAAATAATACAAATTTAATTGCGAACGAATCCAATCCAAATATGAAGTTGAGATATGAAATAACCAAGCCGGGCATCAAAAGTGGTTTCCTTATTATTCGCACCATGAAATAAACTATTTCAATTAAGAGTAGCCTTGGACTGCTATTTGTACTATACACTATATATAGTCTAAGCATTTGCATATGATCATTATTCGATTTAAAAGTCTTCTTCAAAAGTGGCTTTGGGTTAGACAAGTTAGATTCTACATAAATCGAATACATTTTCTTCCGGTACGTTGACTATCGATCTATGTTTTACACCAATATAAAGATATAAACTCCACCATACCTAATATGGGTGATATATTTGAACATGAATGGCATAGGTTAGTGTCTAATATAATTTGTCAATTGCTTTATACATTTTTTCACGATTGGAATCAGCATCAGCAACCCCGTCACTAAGGTGTTGAACATAATTAAACATATCTATCACCTCATAAGTAAAGCGTTAATAATAATAATAATAATAATACTTTGTTTTAAAGAATCAAATAAAAGAAATTAGAACTGTTGAGAAAACTCTAAACTCGTCAAGTGCAAAACATTACTGATAGATATCTCTTAATCGCTGATATTCATTTAAAATTAGGAATACAATATCATTCCGTGTTGTGCATTATTATTACTATTATTATTATTATTATTACAGCACATTTATATAGCACTCCATTCTATAGTATTGCATAACATGTTCAAAAGTGCTTAAATAAAGTTTCACAAATGATACATATAGAATGCTTAACAACATGGACAGCCGATATTAAATGCAAAACATTGTATGGGACGTCAATAAATATATACACATTGTATAAAACACCAGTAAATATGTACACAATGTTTAAAACCAGTGATTAGATAACAATTAATTTTCAAAATGAACAAGAAAGAAGTTCGTCTTAAACCGATTTGAGTGTGTGCATTGTTCTTGCTACCGTGATGTGGCTGGGAAGTGAATTCCACAAACTGAGAATAGCATGATTAAAATAGCTTTTACCATAATGGCTAAGGAATCAGATAGACTTCCCTTAACTAAAGTCAGGCATTTACTATTACCACCTAAATATTCGCGTGACATAAAATATGCGTTTTGTGTGGTCCAGAAACCCCCCCCCCCCCGAAACGAAACTTAATATCACGAAATTTTAAATTATATGGTTACAATAAATAACACAATACTCATATGTCGGACAAGCGTGAAATTAAAAGTTTACGGATATTAAAACTTATATGGGTGTTTACAATAGGTTATTTGCACTGCACATTGCGCATCCACCCGCTCCCCTAATATAAACACGATTAGTTACCATTAATTACTGCCACGGTCGGCAAAGGAAATGTTAATAGCCTAGCATACATCCGAGCGATGTTTTGTCGAAACCTTTTCTTTTCTTCAATTCCTAGTCCATTGAGCCACTGAAGGTCTAAACCGTTACTATAGAAACGGCCGGTGCCAGTAGTCACAACGGCCTTCACAGTGGGATTACTGTAAATATAGATACAGTAAAGATGTCAGAATGAAGGTTCTGTGCACAACAGAGAGAGAGAGAGAGAGAGAGAGAGAGTAACATTATTGGGATGCAAGATTCTTTACATATAAGATAATACATCGGTTACACCAATTGTTAGATTCGAAATTGGCCATGTTAGTTTTACCAACCATAAACCTTTTGAATTTGCCGAATCATATTATTGTTTACGAGTTTCATGAAATCAATCAGACTGTAATATCACTTCAGAATATATATATATATATATATATATATATATATATACAAACAAAGACAAACGGTTACAATATTGATAATTCTGTTTCGAGAAGCTTATCTAGTATAGTAAATCGTGTATCTAGGTTTAATTCGTTTGTTTGATAAATAAAGCATCTCACTCTAATATGTTGTCCAGTACAGAGTTAATCTTTTCAACAAATGTGCCATTAATCCTGTTTTCATCTCGGCACATCGTAATAATGGCGACATCGTTGTCAAATCTGACTCGAAAATAGTCTTCCTTATCAGTCGAATGCATATTGTTGGCTGACACGTTCATCGAGCTATACACACTGCGAATAATAACACAACATAAAAAAAACACAAAACTAGTATTATAGATTTATTTTCAAATACACAAAGCTAGTATTATAGATTTATTTTCATTACCATATCCCGCCGATGTCCCATAGATTCCAGTGTTTATTTTGATTTTGCAGATTAATTTATTTGATCAGTAGTATTATGCGGGCGAATTCAGCTTCTTCAACATGGCCACCGATTAGAGGCATAATATGCATTCGTTGAAAGACTAAATGCACCCGAATACGGCGTGAAAGGGAGAACACTATATATTAGTAGTAAGGTACACTCTTACCCGATCTTGTTTTCTATGATATGGTTTTATACAGGTCTCCAACAGCGATTACCATCTAATTATTGACGGGATCATATGACAAATCTGTGGATCATCCGGAAGAGGTCACATCCTTAATGCGATTTCAGTTTAATACTTCCACTGATTGTTCTTTCCCATTTGTGATAAATCAATCGGCTAACAGTCGAATGATGAAATTAAGAAGCAATTTACAGGAACTTTTCAGTTAATCTCCGAGAACGCGTTTAGTATAATATCGAATCAATATAGCTATTTATGAGATCTTACCTGAAACAGTTTGTTATTGTTGTCGAGTACCACTCGTCTAGTTCGCTGTGAAATATCATTAATATATTTACCGAATACCTGAATATAGCAATAATCGTATAATGGAATATGTACTCAACGTATTCAATTAGTTCGCTCGTTTGTACTTTCGCCTTAACTTTGTTATTATCGTTCGTATGGTACACAGGTAAAGGTCCATAACATAAACAAACTTTAGCCATCACGTGGTGTGGTATTAAAAAATCTCAGCAACAACAACACGAGTTACCACGATCAATATACGACCTAACTTTAGACACGTCCAGCCGATTGGTGTTACCAATATGAAACAATCTTCTTAAGTAGCCATCTTTACCAGCCAATGACCTAAACTGTTATCATTTGTTTAATATGGTTGCGTCTGCTTACAAACAAATTTCACTCTAATGAAACCGTTATGCTGAAAGTTCATAACGACATATCACTAAACATAGACACATGAAAGATCACAGCACTAACACTATTAGATTTATCTGCAGCTTTTGACACCATTGAGTTTCCTGTTGTACCAGATCACATTTCTGATTGGTATGGATCCGCTTACTCTTAAATAACTAGGTTTCAATCAATAAAAATAAGAAACTGTTTTTCAGAGGCAGCGCTTTTGTTTTGCGGTGTTCACCACGGCTCTGTTCTTGGACCGCTACTGTTTACCCTGTATACAACGCCACTAAGCTCTCTTATTCACAGCCACAAATTAGACCACCAGTTATATGTAGATGACACCCAAGTATAATATCTTTAACTACAGCAGACACGTATCTTTCCCGTAAACAGCTAACTGACTGTCTCGGTGATATCTCTGGCTGGATGACAAACAATAAACCTAGACTCAATGCCAACAAAATATATTTCATCATTATAGGTACATCCAGAAAGGCAATAAACTTACTCGTTTCTTCTCTATGCCCATCCTTAGTCATAGCATCACACCATCAGATACTGTACGTAATCTTGGTGTTACATTTGATAGCGATTTTAATTTCAGAAAATATATTCCCCAACATGTGGTTGCTGCTTTTATCATATTCGTGATCTTCGTCGTATCTGTCGCTATATATATCCTTCAGACGCTAATAATATTGCTTCAGCAGTCATTACTAGTAGTCTTCTTTGCCGCAACTCTCTTCTTTATAACATCGCATCTAAGGATATTCTAAAACCTCATTGTGTTCAGAACTGCTTAGCTAGGGTTGTCACACGGTCCCCTTAGTTTTCAGATTCTGTTCCACTTCTGAAATCTCTTCACTGGCTCACTATTCAATCTTGTACCATTTTCAAATTCTGCATTATTGCCTATTAAACTCTTTCTCTTGGAGAACCTTCGTATCTATTTTCCATACTTTCTCTAGCACCCAAGCTCAGAGAGCTCCGTTCATCTGGTTTCCGTTTGTTGTCTGTTATCAAGATTAAAACTCATGCTGGGACTCGTACTTTTACAGTTGCTGTCCATTCTCACCTTTTCAGACTCGCTTATACTTCTTAAGTTACCACTCCATCTGATAATTTGTTGATGAACTTTGCATTGTACTTGGACTATGAATTTGCCCAAACCATTTACTGGGTGCGCCACTGAGCTCGATTCTTTTCGCAATATAAGTTTTGTACTATCATATTATTATCAGCAAAGAAATCATATTGCATCCACTATCATTCAATGTTTGTTTGACATAACCTAAACTAACCAAAAGGATTGTTAGACAAAATATTAAAATGCCCCTATTATAAATGTATTCAGGGATATACCAAGGAAATTACATCAGCGATGATATTTGCACGGAAACATTATGATGACATAAATGTTGTCCATGTGATGTTTTGGGCATCACCATTATTATAATTTGTTTTGTTTTTGTCATGACATTGAACACTTGATGGTAAGAAAATGAAATCGGTAAATATTACTGAAAAGTCATAACTGAGTAATAACTTAAGTAAATAGTGAATACAGGTAGTTGATCTGGTCGTCAGCCGGCCTATATTATAATTACCTTATTTATAATATACTGTGTAATGATATTATAATTATCTTCTGTCGTATTGCATGTTGTAAAGTTTGAACATAAGCATGTTCATAATTCTAAGTTATCTTAATAAAAGTACCAATCACTTATGGAGAATGTTTATTTATGTTATGTATTGTATCAATACATAGCATAATTCATAAGTAGAAATAATAAAGGGAATAATTTGTTTGGTGAATATATTTGTTTCTGTATTCACTAATTAATTTCCAACACACATATAGACAGGTTTTTTTTGGACCACAGAAAATTACTGTTGAATGTAAACTGTGGTATCAAAATAGTTTATGATATGTATGTAGCAAGTCACCATTGAACCACACGCACGTGTTGTTTGTTGCGAGCTGTGGTATCAAATGGTATGTTTTTTACGTGCTTCCGCTTTTTGTACGTAGCCTGCATGTAGCCGCTTTCCTGTGGGCGTGACATATTTGTCGCGTACGAAAAGCGAATTAGCTGGTTCCCACAGGCTGATGAGTAGACCAGACACATGCTTAGGTATACGCACACATTTATCAATATGTGGAGGTATGGAACATTTTATTTTTAGATTAATGTATGTATAGTTGTATTTAGATTTATGGAGGTAGGTTTCGAAGGAGGTTTAGATATGTTGATGCTCTGTGCCTGTTGCCTCTTACTATGTACCCTAAAACGCACATTGCCCGTGCCAGACATCTTATCTATTTCCATCCAGATTCCTTATTACACCAATGTAAGAAATTTATGTCGTTGTTGCAACATGTTTGAGTTTATTAGCTTTGTTATGTATAATGTAGAATCTATATTGTTGTCCTCTTATGTGGTCTGGCGAAACGACCTATTAATTCATACAATGCTGCTTGATGGATTTATACTCCTGGAGTCGTTCGTTACTCCGGCAGGCATCTCCATGGGTATTAAGCTGCGGACAGAGTTTTTCTCCATGTTATGAGTAATTAGATTACACTGATATAGGAATTGTTTTTAATGTATAGCTATTATAATCCCGAGGTGTCATTCGCAGTATCGGAGATCTGCCTGAAATCCGCTGTTCTCGACCATGGGTCAAATAGATCAAGTGGATAGGCGCTTTAATTTAGATCCCACCACACCTAACTGCATATACTTAGGGACGCTAAATTAAGCGTGAATGAACGTTCCCTTAGTGATGAACGGAAACGTATGAGGGTTAGCTATTAGGTTCGAGTAAATCATAGTATTTACTCAGGTTTGAGACGATATTTCGTTCTAGTCCAGTAATAATCCATTGTGCGGTATTGCTACTTTGTTTATATTTTAGTTAAATCGCTTCAGTGAGTCCATACTGAGTTAGTGTACATTTTCTTTGTTATGAACAAACTGTAATGTTTGTTAACACGCTGAGGCTATATACAGGGCTTGAATTTTCACTTAGGTTAGAGAAGAACTTCGACGCCAGACCAGTCGGACGTGTATTGATACATGGTTCATATAGGTAGGATTTATTCAGTTATTCGAACCCAGAATAAAGCTGAGGTCAGCATCTGAGGTGTCGAAATGCTTTATATACAGGTTTCTTTTGGACCACAGAAAATTACTGTTGAATGTAAACTGTGGTGTCAAAATAGTGTATGATATGTATGTAGCAAGTCACCATTGAACCACACGCACGTGTTGTTTGTTGCGAGCTGTGGTATCAAATGGTATGTTTTTACGTGCTTCCACTTTTTGTACGTAGCCTGCATGTAGCCGCTTTCCTGTGGGCGTGACATATTTGTCGCGTACGAAAAGCGAATTAGCTGGTTCCCACAGGCTGATGAGTAGACCAGACACATGCTTAGGTATACGCACACATTTATCAATATGTGGAGGTATGGAACATTTTATTTTTATATTAATGTATGTATAGTTGTATTTATATTTATGGAGGTAGGTTTCGAAGGATGTTTAGATATGTTGATGCTGTGTGCCTGTTGCCTCTTACTATGTACCCTAAAACACACGCACGCACGCACACCCACGCACGCATATATATATATATATATATATATATATATATATATTCATCTCCAACCAAATAACTCAAAACTGAGCTTCTCCTTATCGGGGAAGCGCATGCCTTTAAGAAGGTAAATGGACTTGAAGGTAAATGAGTTGACTCTGGCTACTCACATGGAACTAGGACTAAATATGCATGTTATATTGAGGCTGTTCTCTGGTCTCTTCATTTAAGATGTATCAGCGAGATTAGAGGGAACCTCATTATCTATTGTTATCTATGTAGGTCTACAATCTAACTGTATTTGCTAACTTTCCAACAACATATAGAATACAAGATCAAGATAAAACATCTGACGCACAAATCACAGATTGGCCAAGCATCCGACCTGATACAAATCCATGGAGTAGACAATCAATCACCAGCTGAAGTGCTTTTAGCTTATTTAAAATGTACTAAAACAATATTTTGTAAATTTCGTATAAGATCTAGGCGTCTTAGCCATGTTAGACGTGTGCTTTATCTATATGCTTACATTGTGCAACAGATAGGTCTTCTTTGTGCTTAAAATATTAACATATCATTATCATGACGGAAAAGAGTTTGGTAAAACGAACTCAGCAGAGAGAGAGAGAGAGAGAGAGAGAAATAGATCTTGATGAGGCATACTATGCAGCTGATCCTGTAAATACAAAACTCGTCATTGAGTGTCAGGATGTCTCAATAATCCCAGTCACAAACATGTATATTCAGTAATTTATCTTTAAGAAATTTCCCGAAGTTCCACGAAAGCTGCCCTTGTAACACCATTAATAAAAGTAGTTTGCACTGTAATGTTCTAAAGACTGAGAAATTTGTCTACAAATTATCATTTGTTCTATAATGTTAGAGAGAGGGAAGCTGATTTCCATTTTTTTTTAAATATTTATTTTCAGCAATAGCTTTGGATTAGGCGAAAAATGATATTATGCTACCAGCTGATCGATTTAAACTTGTACTACATGGTCCTTCTTGATCGATCTGCTACATTTGATATAGTCCACCATAATGCGTATTTATCTCGTTTGAAAGAGATGCTTACTTTTAGGATAAAATGTTTAATTTAGCTTCGGTTATTTAGAACAACTCTTTCAATTCGTTGCCTTTTAGTTTTCACGATGTACACCCGCGTATATAAGACCAACATTATACATTGGTGAATATTTCATTATCTGAATGAGTATAACAAAATCGATGGCTTGTTTTCGATCAAAGTTGTACTATTAATGAACGTGTATCATTAATATGCCAAAATGTCTTCTTCCAGGTATTGGTGATAGAAGAAACACTTGTTACAGTGGTCAGTGGTCAATGGTCGGTTCTACGGCTCGTATATAGATTATTGCGATTCTCTACTGTCTGACCTATATGATGATTTTATTAACTACCTTAAGGAAGTTGAGAATGGTACAACGAGTACAGAGACAAATACTCCCAAATATGATAATTGTTGAAAAGCTATATTGGATGCCGGTGTTCATATCGAACGAATTTTGTGCTTGCGTTGTCGTCAATGATCCCACTCCTTATAATGCACTAAATATCTTGTTTATTTCGTTTTTACTAAAACCCTAAAATTTTGCAATTTGTGGACATGTTTATCTATGTAAACGCTTCTTTGTCAGAAATCCATTCCGAAAAATCATGTCATTCAGTCAGATAGCGTTTCTTTCAAATTATATGACGATTATGCGTTTAGTCTACACGATCCTTGTGCTATTTGACGTCAGAGCAAGTGACCTTTCTTCTTTTCGTCGTACAATGTGACATTTGAGGAAGCCATTGGCCTAATAGCGACTGTCCTGTAATTTAGAGTGTTTCCTTATATCTATGATATCGGGCATAATTCGTGAATATTATTGAGGAATTTGGGGCTACTTTTATGAGATTATGCATTTTCTGAGAGGGAATTGTTCCCTTAAGTTTCTGCAACCAGTTAGTAATTGCTATATAGAGAATGGATGAGTCGCCAAATCCTTCTGTTTAGTTTAAATGCTCATTAAGTACGGTTTTCACTGTGTGGCCATGTTTTAGTTAAATGAAAATTAATATCCCGAGGCTATAAAAGTAGTGAAATTAATTTGATCTCTGCGCCAGATATACGCATTTAGTATATTCAGTATGTGTCCGAGTGAGAGCACCCCCCCCCCCTTCATTCCTTTAATGTGCCATCCACCACAGAACATTCCATTACTGTAAACTTAACCGATTCATTATTTACGTCTTTCGGTGTCTTACGGTTCAGCTCAACCCAGCTGTTCCCTCATTCCGCTCTCATTCTGGATTACTGCAAGTGTATCCTGATTCAATTCAAGTCTCGCCTCAAAATCGTTTATTTTCCGGGATTAAAACTCGTCATGTAGATATTGTGTTCGTATGTTTTTATGTATACGTGTAAAGAATAAATTATTCTGAATACCGTAGACTTTGAAAGTAATTGATCTCGTTGTATTTAAGTAGTAAACAAGTAGTCCGCTTGTGGTCAGCAGGAATTGTGTGCTTGTGTTGTCGTCATTGACGCCACTCCTTATAAGGCAGTAAATATCTTGTTTATTTCGTGTTTTTTTCGCAGTACAAATAGTAAACTAGTAAACGTGTCTAGATCTACACACTGGATTACGACTAATAAATACTGGGTCTAATTACGAATTGGGTTCTACAACATTTCGCATTCAAGGTATAAGCTATGCGACGCTACGAAGACATTTGACACTATTTCAGCTACCATCGCCGTTTAAGTCAACCTTAGCTTTATGACGAGATCGACCAGTGTTCAGCAAATAACCCCTGCGCCACCAATAGAACAAGAAGGGGTTGCCGTGTAAAAACCGGATAAGGTAAATAAAGTTAACATGCTAACAAATAAAGTCTACATCGAAGCAGTCGAGCGCCCACAATAGTTTCAGCATACCTAGCAAAAAACCAGAAAGCAGCTATATTTTCCCTAACGCTTATAGTTACAGTATAAAAATAATGTTCTTTATTTTGAAGTCGAAGTAATTTGTAAGCATGTTTACCATTAACACCAATAAACAAATGTGTAGTATTTCGTGTATGTGTCTATGTGTGCGTGTGTCTTTATGCATGCATGTAATATACCAAGGCACATAAGCAATTGCATATTTTTCCAATCGGCATTCGCGCCTTCTCCAACATCTCTGTGAGTATTTTATAGAAGTTAAAATCGGCCATAAATCATCTCGTCATAATTGTAGTAACATTTCAAGCGTGTTCCTTCTTCGACGTATTTACCATGCTCCCTCTTATGCGCCCTCCGTGGTACAAATGTCTGCTAAGGCACAGAATTCCTTCTCTTTCGTATTAGGAAGTGTTGGCCAGTCTAGGCGGCTTCCTTCAGTGCCATAACCTGATTGTTTCTCTCCTCGACGAGGCCCGAGTTGTCGTAATCGGCGTCGTCATATCGGCGCGAGAAGCAGCCCCGGAACTTGACGGGAGTGGCGTTAACGGCGAACACGAAGTCGTAGAGTAAGGCCCCGATTGCTCCGCCGACCAGGGGACCGACCCAGTAAGCCTGGAAATGGAATGGGAAAAAACTAAATCGATTTCATTTCATGGTCGTATTCTTTAGAAGAGTGGGACATACCAAGGCCAATTATATCCCAATAAATTACGGACCATCGACGCAAGTAATAGCCGATCATGATAGGTGTCGAATGATCGGTCTATTAGGTTACAACCCGCAGAACATTTCATTTGGACAGCCAGACGATTAGACCGATCCCTCACCAAATGTTAGACTAAAAATGATAAGTTAGAACACCGTCACTGGCATCAGTGCCACAAAGTCGACGAATATAAATACGGGAAAGCGTTTTAACTACCAACACAACACCTATGAAACGCTTATCAGCTTATGGACATAATAATTAAGCAGATTAATCGGACTGTTCTTCCCGCTCAAGATTAACTGGATGTCCATAATATCGAATGTGACCTGTACTTTTATGAAAAACTGACGTGACCTTTAAGTTTATTTCACCTTTTGTTAAAATTGGTAAAGATTCGATAAGAACGTATTGATCCGAGCCTTTGTTTATATAACAGACATCGCTCTAATCTATGTGATATTTGAGGACCACGATAGAAAAGAGCGTGAGAACATCCCTTTACTAATAACAGGACGTCTACCAGTGTCGTTTATCTAATCCAGTAATGATAAGACACCGTTCTAACCTACCCAGTGGTTATTCCACGATCCGGAGACGACAGCTGGTCCAAATACACGGGCTGGGTTCATTCCAGATCCAGAATAGGGAACCTGTGAATCAGATTAGACAGAGTATCTTGATTAAAAACATGTGCATGCATTAAAATCCGTACAGATTATATTACACAATAAATAAAAGACAATTGTTGGAATACAGCTCCCTGTATTCAGAACGTAGTGGCAGAGGAAGTATACGGTAACTTCTAATAACGAATGATGTAGTGGCCATTTCAGGTTTTTTTATACGCGATGAAAACATTGTGTAAAGTAACGATGACAGTAGTGGGTTGACAAGTTGTAATGGCAGACTCGTTTCGGGTTTTGATGAATTTGCATCACAATATAGAGGTCAAAGGTATGGTAAGAACATATTCGTAATATATGTGTGATACTTGCTCTTCTCATCTATCTACTGACTCAGTAAATAGCCCGCATTGATACATTCTTAGCTTATTAGTTGGGTGTTTATAGGGTATGACACTACAAATGTACAACACTAGACATATGTGGCTAGGGGATTTTGTGAAGTACTAGCCAGGTATTTATTTTACTGGTCCTGATTTTAGGCGGACGTGAGCGAAGCGAGCGCTGAGCACCTGCTAAGGGGGTCCGAGAGCATTCCCCCGGAAAATATTTGAAATTTAGCCCCCAAAAAGCCATATGGAAGCATTTCAGATTTTATTCTACCATTTTCTTTTAACTATAAAAATGTTGAGTTTTATTTTATATAATTTCCTGAAAAACGTATAAAAGTTGCTGCAAATGAGAACAATCACTTTACATCAAGATATGACAAGTCAAATGTCGAGGTCACGTCGATAATAGCATTTCATCGAGTTGCTATTTCGTTCTGTAAAAGTTCGCTTGAGGCCCGGTGGCGCTGTATAAGTAAAATGGATATTGCACAGTGCGGCATTAGTCTCAAAATAGCGTCCAGGTAAAAAAAGTTGACAAATGTTTTCGAGAAAAAGTTGGAAAACAGCCGAATTAAATTAAATTAAGTAGTGAGATTTTCCTGGCGACGGTACTATACTATTACTAATAATAATAATGGCTGAAATGGCAGTTTTTAACGTGGCAGCCAACCTCAAATGAGGGAGACGCATGTGGTCTGTAATTTATAGCTTCCCCAGGGAGCCTAATTCTAAATAGATTTAGAATTTAGAATATATGGCATATTCGGTGGAGAAAACCTTGCCACAGTTGCCTGGCTGGATGAAAAACTCATCGTAGTATAGCGCCACCGCCGAGGCGCGAACCTGTGACCTCCCGCACAGACTGACCATAGCCATAGGTAAATATTCTCACACTCTACCCATGAAGCCAAAGAGGCAGATTTGTGTGCACGCCATTGGTACCAACTATTATATACTCGCCGGGAGATAGATGGGCTCGCTATGGCGAGTGGTCAATTTCAAACCCTGTGTTTAGATATCAAGTCGTGACACTTTCCCTATGGGTTCTGCTCATTAGAATATGTCTCCATAAGTAGGTGTGACTGGCGTGTTGATTTAAAAGGTTTAATGGGTTTTCTCTGGCTACTCGCACGGTGGACCTGGTAATATGGATATCAGCTTAAATTTGCGTTACTTCGATGATGATGATTGGTGTTTTCCGGCCACTTGTATGCACATGGTAGGCTAAATGGACCGAGCGACCTCCAAAGGTAATGAAGCGAAGTCAAAGATGAAACAACTTTGAGATATTCCCATGCCGAGATTCGGACACGGGTGGTAGTGATTTGTTGTCCAACAGGCTACCACTGGACCACGGAGGCGCCCCTCCGTTACTTCGAGTTACTTCGCGTATCGTTTACTGTTATAGGGTTGAAATACACACCCGAGGTGTCGTCTGCTTGATTCGATTCTCGCGCGATGGCGCCATTTTGGGTGCCATGTCATTGAAGTCAAACGAAGCCTCTGGAACTCAAACGTCATTCCTAGACAATGATGAGGACAGAGAAAAGGATTTTTCTCACTTGTATTAGCTTGGGATCAGGTGATTTTCACGGTTAGCAATTGTTTAAATTTATTTAGAATTTAGGTTTCCAATTATTAAACATTTTTATCTGATAATATATATTACTTTAAATTAATGTTATTTCTTTTTAGTAATGAATTACTAAATCGAATGCTCTTTTTTAAATCTGCCATTTTCTGTGTGACGTGTTTGAAGCCTAAACAAATCCCGAACCGGAATACAATTTTCAAACCGTGAAGGATGCGTTATTAGTCGGTTAAAAAATTGAGAAACATAGCACATTAGGCGCTGGTTGGATAAGTAAAACCCAGAAAAATAATGCAACTGGAAAGTAAGTAGTGGAACCACCTGTTGCTGAATCACTTTGTACACAAATAAATCTGCCAAAGCAGGAGCAAAACTCCTAAGCTAAATGTTAATGGGGCACATTGTTATCATTTATCTCGGCGTTAAATGCTCATGTGCTGTAAATATCAACAATCGTGGATGTTCAAATATAAATCTAGTTATAAATAATTATGATCTTTGGGCCAATGGACATATTTATACAGCCTTCAAATATAAAGACCAACAGGATAACAGATAAGGCACGGGCCAAATATGGTCATGTTATCATTGCTTATTACCGATACAATAGTAATAAGAAGATAACATATCATACAAACCAATTTATTTATAAATCTGTGATAATTCGGCAATCAGTTGTTGTTGTTGTTGTTGTTGTCGTCATTTTGGACGAGTGCTCCATTTAGAACAAAACAATCAGTTTAACGGTTATTATGTTTTCGACGTAATAAGAATAAGGCAGCAATCTGTTGTTAAATCTTGCTGATGTTTAGGAATACGATACGTTTACGAGATAATAGTTTACCTTTCAGTCTCTGATGACTACAGAAATTGGACAACGAGCCTATGACGTCTCGGGGTTGTCATTTGAAGGTTGATACTTGATAATACGAGGTTAATATTGAGAAGTAATAACTCCTTGAAGCCAAATTTTAGTCAATAATTATAGTCAACTTTCCATTTTAGCAATATATACCAGTTAGAATTTCTTCAAATGATTGATGCAGGTTGGAGGCTTAGAGTTAGCTCTCTTTTTATTCTCCTGAAGACAAAATATGCAATTAAAAGGAACTCCCGTTAAAGCATGATGATTTTGGTTCTAAAATGTGTCATTAAACCTCATTCACTCACTCATTCACTCACTCACTCACTCACTCACCCATTGGGGGGTCTATAATCAGTATTTCCTTCAGCCACCAACGGAGTAACAAAGTCGACGAGATGGAGCGAAAACATTCTCTTTCGGGAGTTCGCGATGCCCTTGAGTTATACAGAACCGTAAATCAGCGAATCAAACTGAGATCTGTAAACGTTTATCCCAAACCAAAGTGTGTAAGCACTTCAAAACATCGACTCCATATTCACGTTACAAATCTAAAGTATTTTTAATGTGGGATAGACACAGATTTTGAATTTGGTGTGTGTGTGTGTGTCTGTCTGTGTGTGTATGTATGTACGTATGTGTGTGTGTGTGTGTGTGTGTGTGTGTGTGTGTGAAGTCAACAATTATCCCAATGGCACCTTAAATTTGTATTACTTATTGTATCTTTGATTTTTAAAAGTCCAAAATAGATCCTAGTTTTCGACTGGTCTAAATCTTTGGTGTCAAAAGATGGTCGCCAAGAGTTGACTTTATTTGTAAACTACGGGTGTCTTTTTTGTTACGGTAATTTTTTTTTAATGCAATCAACTTAATGGCCTTTTGCATCTGGAATCGTGAACAACCTATGCATAGATATTCTAACTATCTAGCTAGGAAAAGAAGGTGGAACAACATAGTGAACAACGAAAGACTGACAGGTAAAGGATCACCAATCACAGGTGCTAGTGTATATAATATTAACAGAAATAAAGTAATTCTACTGCAATTATAAGCGCCTACGAGTATCAGTCAGTGGAGACCTGTCTGAATGTCTGTATATTAGTGAAGGTACTCTGAACGTGTTCTCGTTCAAATGGCAGATTAACAAACCGACCAATCACGAGCCGACTTTACATCGGATCGGGGAATTCCGTAATGACGTAACGATTTTTGGCACAGCTTACTTTTCAATCTATCGGCAATATTGTTCACTAACTGGTCAGGGTTTAGAGCATATCGGTGCTGATTTCAAGATAGGTAAAAAGAGCTCGTATTACACCAGAACGATCCAGCTCACACTCGTTACGGTTTGGGAATCGGATGACTCCAGGATAAATGAAGCGTCCGGTTTTTGAAGAAACTTTCGGTACCGTTTCATAAATATTATATTAACTGTCATCCGGAATTAGACGAATACACGACTCAAATTTAAACGGTATCTTTATAGTCACTCGACTAATAAATATAACACAGCCCGGGGCTAGTGAAAACATTACCGAAATATGTCAATATTAATATTCAGGATTTGATCTCGGGAATTAGCCGGAGTTTGTTTGTTTGTTTGTTCGCTCGTTCGTTCGTTCGTTTCAACCTTTAACTCGAGTGGCGTCACGGAAGCGCCATTCCCGAGTGAACTAGAACTAGAAGCCATTTCGGAAATCTACGAGTCTCCGGAACGAGTCCAAAGTATGCAAAATAATATACCGTGAAGTAGGTAGTGTTTACAAAATACATTAGTTATCCTCTACGCGGACCGCGAGCTTTCTATGTATCAGGGCGCGATTCAGAAATGGCAATAAACATTAACCGTCACTTATAAAAATAAGCTCGAGCATATAGGGGCGCAGGTGATATTTGTAATCTGGTATTCTATATATATATATATATATATATATATATATATATTACAGTTAATCCGTATAATCAGGTAATAAGTATATTACCTGAAATTTTCAGATAATACGTCTACTACTAGCTGAGATTTAATACAGATTATGTAATATATATATATATATATATATATATACCTCGAGATAGTCTAGTATATACCTGGGTGTGCGTGGAAGATGAGGGTACTCTTTTCCTATGCACACTATAAAGGGGATTTATCCTGTGTATGCTCCTGGTCGAATTGGAAGCGTGTTTGTTCCAAACCTATATCATTATGGTTCAAACATGTTTACATGTTGTTGTTTTACAGCTGCCTTTGTCCAGAAGATTGGCTAAATGAACCCAGCGACGCCTAAACGTACTGAGGCATAGTGTCAGATGAAACACCCTTCACAGATACCCTTATCGGTGTTTGACACCGGGTGTTAGAGGTTTGTGGCCAATGGCACTACCAGTTAGACCACGGAGACGGCTAATCCTGAACTAGCAATGTTTGAAGACAACGTGTTTTACCTATCATTTGACATCATTGTTTTTTTTGTTTTTTTTTGGGGGGGGGCAACGATCGATAGCAACGGTTGCAAGAAAGCAACATGTAAGTAGTCGAACCAGGATGACAGAGGTTTGGGTCTAACGCGTTTTCAGTTCGGCCAACTGTATATTCTAGGGATGATGAGACTGGTTATAAGCAGTGACTAGCCGTAAACTACAATAACAAGCACCCGAGTTCAAACTCCTGCTTTGCTATGTTAGTAACGGTATTTCGCCTTTCACTTCGCCTTGTTACCTTTGCATGTCGCTCGGCCCAATTTAGCCTGCCTTGTGCAGGGGATTTATGTCCATGTCTAATATTCCAAAGATAACGGAAGTTATTAGAGGTTGACGTATTTCTAGGAGACGGTGTAGTGCGTTGTTGGGGCTACGCCACTGAGTCGCATTCGAACGTGATCCCGATGCCACGCTGAAGCTGGTGAGGTCAACACACACACACACACACACACACACATTATATATATACACTCGTAGAGCCCAACGACGATGATTGTCTATAAAACAGGTCAACTTTCGGCATCCTGATTTATAGCAAAGCGACGCCGCGACGAAACAAAACCTCAACCCTGATGTCCAGAATGATCCATGATCCAAAAAGGCCGACTTCCCGTGAGTCAGACCTGACCCGATTTCAAGGCGATCTCCATAAAACTGTCAACGAATGAAAACAGTCAGCAGCTGGTGGAAGTTGTAATCGGGGTTAACGGCCGGACGGATCCAGAAATATCCCCCTGACACAGCACACACACACACACACACACACACACATGTTCTCCATTACTCGTTCCGGTTTGGGTTGGATAATCTATCACGAGATAGGAAATAAATAATATTCATAAGCCTAAATGTGCCTCTCGTAAACTATCCGGAATATTACCATCTTGTCAGTGTAAAAGCTCGGTCTGTTAATTCTCACAGGAGCCAGTGGCCTGTATATAACTGTCACTGTTTATTACGTCCAGCTGTTGTCAGAACGTTCGAATTAAAAAACTAGGAACATTTCGCCCGAAAATGAGACGAATTCCTCCTAACATTACGCAGATACGTTCTTAATCGCTGGCAGGCCACGAATTAACAGGGTACGATATTTCTGCTTCCCGTAATGAGCTGGTTTTTCTATTTCGAAGACCGCGAACACGAAAGCCCCCTCATTCTGGATCCAACGAACTGACATATGATTATGGAGAACAGCAAAACATCTTAACGATCCTGGTGCCTGGAGGTTCAGTCTGCTTAATTCCCGTTCAGAACTAATTAGAATAGAGTTCGCTCACAGGAAATTTAAGAAAAGATAAACCTGTGCTAAAAACATTTCAAATTAGCGACAGGTTACTGCCATAAGAAGTAGTAAGGGTAAAAACTTTAGTAAATTTCACAAGTCAGTGGACGAAAATTAGGTCAAAACCTCTAAACCGAAATTGAGGCTAAAGTTGATTAATGGAGCGAGGGGCATTTCCCGGGATTCGAAGGATCCATCGGGATCCCGTGATGATTGAAGAACATCTGGATGGGTCGATATAATTGATACTTGATTCACATTACAGTAAAGCACACACACACACTCACAGACACACACACACGCGAGCACATGCTCTAAACATGAACATTAGTTTTGTCAATTTACTGTTACGATTTTCAATATTTGGTTATTATTTTATTACGTGCATTAAACAATCGAATTCATCTGGCTATAAGATTTACAGGAATTTAATTGATATTTACAATGTATCTAAATCGACAGGTTACTGCCATAAGAAGTAGTAAGGGTAAAAACTTTAGTAAATTTCACAAGTCAGTGGGCGAAAATTAGGTCAAAACCTCTAAACCGAAATTGAGGCTAAAGTTGATTAATGGAGCGAGGGGCATTTCCCGGGATTCGAAGGATCCATCGGGATCCCGTGATGATTGAAGAACATCTGGATGGGTCGATATAATTGATACTTTATTCACATTACAGTAAAGCACACACACACACACAGGCGTGTTTTCTTCGTCACAATTCAGCGCATTGTTTTAGTCCGAAACATCGACTGCCTCAGAAAATCCCAAGTAAAGCACTTACAATAATAATAATTAAAATGTTCAACAGCGCCAATATCCTCGAAAAGAACAGAGTTCAGTGGCGTACCTAGTACAGGAGTTGGGCAAACTCATAGTCCAGGTACGATGAGAGACACAGCTCGCATTTAGCTGATGCATTGTTATTCCCTGGCGGATCATTTCAGTGCCAGTTGGGAAAGACATGCGATGATGCTTTGCATATTGCCGTCAGAATATTCACCTGTCGATGCCACGAATAACAGAAGTTAGATGGCCATTTCTCCACTGAAACCGGCATTGCTATTTGTTCTCTTCTGATTCTAACGAAATGGAAATGTTTAAACAAATTGCTGGAACGCCGGGCTGTCGAAAAACTCCATAGTCGGTGCAACGGTTATTGGAATACTGGTATTCGTCGACTTGCGACCTACTCGACTTATACGACTGTTCGACTTTATGACAACCGGCCGTACCGACTTAAAAATGATTATAATATTGTTACACTGTACAATATACGTAATATAATTATAACATAGGCCGACCAGATCAAGATACGACTGGTCAAGGTCGTAACCAATCGAGGTTATAAGTCGACGACTTCCTGTACTGAACTACCCGAATCTAGGGCAGATGTCTATGATAAATTATTGTCCCATCTCTGCCACCCTAATCCCTGTCATTGTATGTTTATTATTGGGCTGTTTATGATAAACAACACAGTAATATGTTATCATCTCGCATGTTTCATGGTCTAATAGAGGTATGTATTTGTCGGCCATTATTAGGGCGCCTTCTTAGTCTAGCGGTAGCGTGCTGGACCACAGATCACTACCACCCGTGTTCGAATCGCGGCGTGGGCATATCTGAAGGTTGTTTCATCCTTGACTTCGCTTCATTACATTCGGAGGTTGCTCGGCCCATTTAGCTTACCATATGCACAAAAGTGGCCATAACACATCAATTAGCATCATTGTCGGCCATTAAACCTAAATAGGTTTATCGTAGTAGACAAATAAGGATCTAGATTTTGAATTACGGCTTCTGCGAAGTAGATCAAATTTAATAATTTTCTGTATAATATTAATCAGTTTCCTAATTAATAATCGTTATAATGTGGAGGAAAATGATTTGCATGCTTTCCTCCCTCATCCCTTTTCAAGTAGCGTATTCCCAAGTCATTCGTTCGTACCACGGCGAACAAGGTAAACCCGTCAAAGTTGCTGGCTCACAACATCGACATTTAAGTATCCTTTTAGATCTATACATAAATAAAACTATACATACACCAATCTAAATATAAAAGGTTCTATGCCTCCACATATCTATGCATATATACGCAGACCTAAGCATGTGTCTGGTCTACTCATCAGCCTGTGGGAACCAGCTAATCCGCTTTTCGTACGCGACAAATATGTCACGTCCACAGGAAAGCGGCTATATGCAGGCTACGTCCGAAAGCGGAAGCACGTAAAACATACCATTTGACACCACAGCTCGCAGCAAACAACGCGTGCGTGTGGTTCAATAGCGAGTTACTACATACACAAGATAAATACTTTGACACCACAGTTTACATTCAGCAGTAATTTTCTGTGCTTCATACATAGAACATTTCGACACCTCAGCTTTATTCTGGGTTCGAATAACTAACCAAATCCTACCTATATGAATCGTATCGATAGATATCCGACTGTTCTGGTGTAGCAAGGTATTCTCTAGCCTGAGTGAAATTTTAAGCCTTTGATAGGACATCGCCCCGTTAATCAACATAACACTTTGATGAACAAACGACAAGATGTACATTACCTAAATAAATTATGTGTGTGTGTGTGCGGTCTCAGTTTATCCTCATCCTCCCAGGATAGGTCCTGTTCTGTCTGATAACCAAATACGCTTTCATAATGTAAAACAGTATTCATCTGTGCGCGAGCGTGCAAAAGCCTCCCCCTACTTCATAGCTTTTAAAGGGTC
Source organism: Paralvinella palmiformis (assembly GCA_025642065.1). NCBI lineage: Eukaryota > Metazoa > Annelida > Polychaeta > Terebellida > Alvinellidae > Paralvinella > Paralvinella palmiformis. The sequence continues at coordinate 56,923 of JAODUP010000418.1, read as the reverse complement.
TCCGAATTATTTCACTCTAGATACTCATTGGTTAATATTGGGAGATGTATTTATGCGAAACGTGGTTTTATTTCCATTGGAAATCCGTGAGAGGAAGGCCCTTAAATCGCGTCCAAATATGAAGGGAACCTGGCGCCAACGTGCGTAGAATTTCGATATCAAAGCATAATCATTGATAGGAAACCAGTATGCATAGAATCTATCAAGATCCAGCTTGAAAAAAGGTGTTGATAAATAAAGCATAGATAAATGAATGAAAAGCAATGGATACTAGCCAGGTGAGATCGGATAAATTTGTCAAGAGACGCCTCTTTCAACTAAAAGCTGAAACAAATATCCACTAGGCACAAATAGGACCTATAGTTACACTTATATTAGTCGTATACAGTAATATGATATTGTTAGATGTCAGGTTAGTTCGAATATCATTTTAACTGATTGTTTAGTGAGATTACGCTAATTGTTGAACTAAATGTTGGGAGGAGTGGGATTTTAGGTTAACACTGATCTCATTAACTATATATTATAGACTTATCATTATTGACGTACAGTATATTAACGAATGCTGGGACATAACTAGAATATATGTGTATAGTTAGAATTACACTTACTGATTACTTAGTTGTATTATGCCGACTGGAAGTGTTAGTTATTTCCCACAATCGTTATTGTAGCCTCCCGCTGATTGGTTACAAGAATGGATAATTCAAATTAAATTCCGCCCCTCACTATAACGGTTTCGAGTTGTTTACACTCGGCGTTGGCTACACGTCGAAAGTACGGGCGAAATGGGACGAGTCTGCTCGGTGAAACGTCCCGCAAATGGAGAGATGAGCCGGATCCGAACTCACAACATTAGGGTTAGCATAGCAGCGCTCTAACCACTGCGCCATCGGAAAGCCCTCATCGTCAACAGACTTAGTTTTGATCAAAAACACCCAAGTCAGTTTTAGAAACACAAATATATGTTATCGACATTCGGATGAGTATACGACTTGTAACAATAGGCAGCGTCTAATGCAAAAAGATTACCGAATAAGCCGTTCAGGATGTGAGCAAAAAATACACGGGATTTGTTTGTTTCGACTTTTCCTATTAATGAAGTCACGCGACTCCATGTCAGTCATTGGTAAACCTTTTCGAGATTTCACTAATTCACCGCGAAATATGCAGGAAAAAAGTGTGCGAAATTTACTTTGCGATTAGAAACTGTTTTGAGGGAGATTTTTTAGAAATACGAGATTTATCCAGAAATAATAAGCATTGTTTCACCTCAGCTTTAAAGGCTCCCGGGGTCTCCCAGTTGAGTATCACCAAAAACTTTAGACATCAAGTAAAAATTAGGAAAGTAATAATGAATGAAGGAAATGAGAAAAAGGGAACTCCTTTCGCTTCAATAAATTGGGCGTTGATTAATAATCCAAATATTTTAATAAATGACTGGTACAGTATGACTGATAATGATGATGATGATGATGAAGAAGGTGATGATAGTAAATACGTAACCCCGGAGAAGGTGTAATAATAACAAACGTTTCTATTATAATTTGTTTTAACACGGCCACAAACAATCTCTGTATGTAGTGTGCTTGAATCTGTGTCGAATTCCGTGTAGATTATAGGCTAGGTGGCGCTGTAGGCAATCGGCGCCTCCGTCAATAATACAAGCTTTCCAAACACGATGCGGAGTCACGTGTCTTCTCGGCTACCATAAGGATGCCTATATATATATATATATATATATATATATAATCGAGGCTCCGTATCTCAACCTTGACCTTACATATCTCACCAAGGTAAAAAAATCCGATATATTGTCAGTGACGGATTGGCCTAGATCCCGGCGATCCAGGAGAGACGCCGAGTTGGCTGAAACTGCTCACCGGATCTAATCGGACACAAACTAGCGATCTCATCGTCGGCTTCTAATTAGCCACACGAGAAGCGGGGCCGGAAAGAGGCGGTGGTAGGGGGGGGGGGGGTGGACCACGGGCGCGTCTGCCTACCGGGAACAGAAAAGAATGTTTTCCGGAATATTTTCATTACTAGTCGTTGCGTTGCCACCGTTTGCTTTCACGGCGAAAAACCTATAGTTTGTCTAGCAGTGTGGTTCAGTGGTTTGTTGCGTTTGGTTTTTATGCGGGCGAAGCTAACAACCACCATAGAGTTTGACGCGGTGAAATACCGCCGGGTCTCGTCTGGCCACGAGATTTACGTTAATTGGCCTTTGACGTTCTCTAGCGACAGAAAAACTCTGCCGACAACCAACAGCAATTTTGTCGGTTCCACTTGCGACTAGCTACTAACAGGCTGCCAATAATCTGGTTAGTTCTGTTATTTTCCTTTGCTCGTCGTGTCAAAACGGGCTGGTCTCCGCCAAAATACGCGTGCGCTAAGGTCGGCGCATGCGCGGAGGAGCATGACGACGATGCTGATGTTTGATGTTTTACGGCCACTTTTGTGCGCACGGGAGGCTAAATTGGCCGAGTGACCTCCAAAGGTAACGAAGCGAAGCGCTGAGAAGCAAAGATAACGAATTACCTCCATGAATCAGGTGGGACAACCGCGTTGAGAACATCTTTCAAGTGTTCAAACGCTAATCAGGTGAAGGCAACAACCTTAAGTTGAACCAATAAAGAAACAGGCATATTAATAGCACTGCAAAGAGGTGAGCCAGTGTTATTTGGCGAGTGTATAAAGCCCGCATGCGCGAAATCGGTGTTCTCTGTTGACCAGATTCACAATATGTCTAAGTGTGGTTCGCACATGTCGCGCTGGCTTCGGCTGGTTATTTGTAATGAGTGTCGTTTCGCGTTCGACCGTGTATACAGAATCATGACAGAAGTGTTTTGTTTGGCGCCGTGATTACCCACTTTGGATGGTTTAACGCAGAATGTGTCTAATCGGGCCCGGACCCTCCCCCCCAACATACCAGTTTTCTGGATAGATCCACCCGATCACGAGTATAATCCTTTTCTGTGAAAGAAAGCTTGTGGAAGGCATGAATTTAGTTCGTTCTGGGGACAGACATTACTAACAATGTATACTACGAAGACATATGAAAGTACAGAAAATGCAGAGATGAGTAAATACAAGAACTATATGACTTCACACACACACACACACACACACACACACACACACACTAGTATATATATATATATATATAATAATTATATATATATATTAAATGTAATTTTGTTTATTTATATATATATATATATATATATATATGCATGTGTGCACGTGCTTGCACACATATAGACTACATACCGCCCACAGGTGACACATGGCAATCGTAAGGCCAATTGCCAACGGTCCAGAGCCTTGCAGATCCTTCCTCTGTCCATCACAGGTAGCTAACACCGTAAAGACAAAGACAAACGTGATGAGCAGCTCAATGCCAAACACCTGGAATATATAACATTAGAGGTCATTTGTTATCTTCGCACTGTTCATTGGTTAGCTTAAGGCGAAGGTATAATATTTTTGGAAACACGAATGATAATTGTATTGCGAGGAAACGAGGAACACAATACAATTGCTGACAACCAAACAGTCCTACCTGTGAGGCAAAAGTGTTATTCTAATTTTATATTAGGAAATTTGGAGATAGAGGTTGAAAGATATCACGGTGAGCATCAGTAACTAAATATGTGCAAATAATAATAATAATAAATTTGTGCCGAAAAATATTCACAGTAATGCACTGTGCTTTCTGTTCTATTCTTTCGAACTAGATTTATTTATTTTATGACTTTCTTGAAGTACACTTATAATAATAATATTAGTCCTCCATCGCTCATATAGGGGCGCCTCCGTGGTCTAGTTGGTAGGGCATTGGATTACAGATCATTACCACATGCGTTCGAATCTCAGCGTAAAACACCAATCATCATCAATCAATCCATCGCTCATTTAAAATTACTTATTGAATTAGTCTTATGTATAAAGAAAATCCCTGTGATTTGGGTCATCCGATTAACCCCGACTGATGTGAGATAACGATTTAACTTTTCCAACGGTTCCGACTGAACCTGATCAATACATCGATTAAGTCGTGTGACGTGATTGATTCATCAGAGTTCGGATTATAGACGTTTCCGTTTGGAACATAGCTAATCGTTGTTTACTTAGGGAATATCTGATTAGCATAATCTTGCTAACTGTGCGCAGAGAGCGCACCGAGCTAATTAATAAGAGGTCATAACGAGATACGATTATCTAAGGAATTTTTGAATTTTGTTATCCCTCAAATACGGACCAGAACATTCCGTATGCCCAGAGCGTGGTGTTTACATTTTATTTGCGTAGAATGCCATAAACACGGTTCATGACTTAATCCTATAGGGTACTCGTTTTATGAGTTTATCCAACCAGGTACACGGTTTATTGCATGATCCTACTCGTTTTATGGCTTACTCGACTTGTGGGTGACTGATATATTAACGGGAAATAAAAACGTGGATGTCTTGCATTATTTTTCTATTAATGAACTGAATGAATGATCGCGATGTTCATGAATATACTCCTTCCAACAGCCCCGCCCCCCATATATATATATATATATATATATATATATATATATATATGTTAAAGTTAATTTGTATAATCAAGTAATATGCATATTACCTGAAATATTCAGGTAATGCGTCTATTGCTAACTGAGATTAAATACAGATTACGTTAAAATTTCAAGTAATATACATATTATCTGATTATACATATTAACTGTAATATATATATATATATATATATGGATGCTTTAATTTACCTGTCCGATAGATGCTCCGGTTGTTGTATCGGATGTAGCTAAGGTACCAACGTAATCCGACGGGGTGACGGCCTTCAGGATCCCGGCGCCGACGATGGCGCCAAGAGTCTGGAAGACGACATAGAGCAGGAAGCGGACGATGCTGACCTTTCTGGTGACGAAGAAGCCGAAGGTCACGGCCGGATTGATGTGTCCGCCGCTCACGTTACATATCGCCCATACGATCGATCCGACGCTGAGCCCGAAGGCCAACGAAATCCGGGTAACTTTGCTGTTCAGATCCGGGTCGGTCTTCGACAGACACGACCCGCACGCCACCAGGACGAGCAGGGCGGTGCCGACGAACTCGGCCAGCACGGCCACCCAGAACTTCTTGCTCTTCAGATCTTGAAGACTGGTCGAACCCATGTTTTCGTCGTCGACTTTCGGTCGTTGAGCGGAGGAAATCGGATCGCGATGACGGCTTTTACAGGTCGAGTCCTTTCGTCGCGCAATCGGCGAACGTCGGGGATTGAGGGAACAGTGTGGTAGTCTCGAGTGAAGTGACTCGTCTCACTTACCGCTGACGGGGTAGGTCTCTCTCTCGCTCCGTTGTTTGGCCAGCTCGGGTTGTCGGATGGATGGATGTATGGATAAATGGTTCGGCGGTGGAATGTACGCTGCCCGGATAGAGAGAGAGAGAGAGAGAACGTCTCCGCTGAGTGACATAGACTGAGAACTCCCCGCGCGTCTCCGATCTGGGGCGGTGTAACGACTAACACATGGGCTGCGGCGAATCCGCCGTCCTCGTCATCAACAACAACAACATACGGCGATCGTTTCGGCACAGCGTCTATCTCGTCCGGGATAAGTCACCGCCGTCACGTACGCGATATGGAGCGCCCGTTAACCCAGTTTGTCGATGAAATACTTCCTGGGCCGTTCTAGAGAAGTCGAATGTCCGTAACGGACGACACGCAAAGAGCAAACACGTTATGTCCTGCCATTAACCGGCATTAGCCGTAAGATAAATGTTCGCGACGAGATGAGATTAGTCCCTATTGCTAATCGGATTAAATATATCGTTAGGGTATTTGATCGTATTGTTTACATCCACAGACTTGTCCAGACGGCTTGTTCATATCGTTTACAAACAAAAATGCCCCTCTCCGATTCGATAGCATCCCCTATTTACGCCCACTTTTGATCGTCGACGAATAATTATACTTCTGTCCATTTTTAAAACCTTTTTGTTCATCGTGACGATTTCTCGGCAGTTTTGATAGCCATCCAAAATGGCGATACTTCGTTTCTGGCTGCCGTGTGCGTCCTTGTTCATAATTCGGGCGAAGAAAAACGCCACCTCGCGGCGTATTTTCCTCAAATAGGTTTATATCCCCTTCTGTCGGTGTGATAATATCTGCCACACCGTGTAACCCCAACGCGCGCGCACACACACACACACACAGAGAGAGAGAGAGAGAGAGCTTTCTGTTACACCAGAAGGCGTCGAAAACATTACGTCATCGATATTACAATAAGCAATCAATAACAATTGGATAATTTAAGATCGATCACGCTAAGCTGCCTAACCCAGTGTTCATTTTATCAGGACACCGTGAACTAGAGAAGAAATAGCGTGATATTGGCCGAGTACAAGAATAAGACGAAAAATATTAACAACAACAACAGCAGCAACAACAGCACCACCACCAACAACAACGATAACAATAACAGCAATAATAATAATAATAATAATAATAACAATGACAGCCACACGAAATACACTGATAAATAGAGTAAGACAAACAGTGTTATATTACACTAGTAGCTACATTTACTATAGCCATTAGTGCTACTATAATGTTGTTATTGTTGCCGTTAGTGTGTTGGCTTTGTGCCATTTTACAAACGCCCGAATCAAAGACAATTATCGTAATACACGGCCACTAATGCGTTGATTGTTAATGTTGTCATCTGTAGGTTTTTTGGGGAGGGAGGGATCCATCTGGACTTATATACACGGTTGGTCTCGGTGCAGTGGTTGGCTTTTGGTGTAAGACCAGTTTCTAGCGTATATATGCTCTCTCTGGTCCGTTTTGTTTTGGGTCGATGTTGGTTTATGATTGGTCTCCAATTTATGGTTGGTGCAAGTTTATGATTGATATCTGATTAAGGAGAAACGGTTTCGGTTTATGACTGGTCTAATTTGTTTAACAGGTCCCTGGCTTATGGCTTATCGTTGGTTTTTGGGTTGGTTATGATTGGTCTTGAATTATGGCTTAGTTTTCGGTTTATGGATGGTCTCTATGTAGTAGGGTACATAAAAGAGAGAAAGGGGTTGACGGCCTTGGGTATTCATTTCAAGGGGGTTCCAATCAGATGCGAAATTAAACAGTCCCACAAGCTGGTGTGAATGTGAATCCGTTTTTTTTAAATAACCGATACTAGAATAGAATAACTTTTCCATGTAATTAACATTGGTAATGTTGATTAACTCTTTCAGTGTCCTTTCGACGCCGATTGACATTCGTTTTCATCATCCACTGTACCCCATCAACGACCATCCACACGTTATTGTACTGCCTCACAATTCCCTTTATGGAATAATGATAGTTCCCAAAATTGCCACTAGGTGGTACATTTTAATGGCAGCCTTCAAGACAGATCTGAAAAGTGAGTGTAACTTCAGTTTGAGTCATGATTCAGAATGAAATAATCGATCTACTCGGGTGAAACTGTCGAGAGAAAAATAATTTCCGAAATTTAGGATGCAAAATAGTTTAGCATAATGCTCGATTCAACTCCAGATATTGATTATGAAAGACGGGTTTGTGAAATGGAGCGTTAGGTACATATTGATGAAAGTAGAAAAGTAGAAATAAAGGAAATATTTCTAGACAAATAGGAAGAAGACAAAATCTACATCAGTGACTGTTGCGACCAAGCATGTTAAAACGCGGCAGGTATGGCTGGAGCGAGTGGAGGCGTTCAACAAGAACAAAACAAGTTAACCAAAGACCCGTATTTCTGACTTAGCGAGAACCACAGCCTTAATTTGGCCTGTGTCCAACGATACGCACAAAAAGCCCCAAAATCAATCCGTTGAAAGTCATAAACGACGCCGTGTCTTGTGTTCGAGGCTTGTTCAACAGTTAATACGATTTCAAAATATCGATGCAAACGATAAAACAATGTGCAATAGACCATTTCCGCGACGCATGCGCAGTCCACATCTACTGTGGTTTGCGGGTCAGTGAAGCCATGTAGTAGCATGGAACAAGAAGTGTAATTCACTAATTGTTTGTAAATTTATGTTTTCGGGATTCACATAACTAAATCGATCTACAAGTTCTTGTAGCAGTTTCATTTTTATTAAATATAACGTAGAATTATGTTTACTAATAGATAAGATTATTTGTATGGGGGAAAATTGACAGAATTAATTCTGCCTGAAAAAATTGAAAATAAATCATCAAGTTGGGAACTGTAATAGACATGTTTCAGTATATGAAACATACCGTGATCTCCGTGATATCACGATTGGTGAAAGAATGTTTTTATCATATGGTTCAGCGGCCCGTTAAACCGACGTTCGATAGATGGCGCAGTCGTCGCGGAAATTGTCTATTGATGCTAGAGTACGCTCCAACTTTCCATGTTCCACGTTCAAATTAGTTGTTGGAGTATGTAATCCACTTCGGCAAATATTTTAATTTGCTAAGTCAGAGTATTGTGAAACTGATATATAGCATATATTAATGACCATTTAGTAATCTATCACAGACAATCACGGTGATATAGATTATGATAGAGGGGAGATTTTTTTGTCCATTCAAGACATCCCCCCCCCCAATAAAAAAACAACAACAACCAAACAACAACAAAAAGCGTTATTAAATCAGCACTCAGTTCATATAGTCCAGTACCAGGTCAATAATGTCACTGTTAGGCACAAACATACTGCCGCCGGGTTCAAAACCAATATAATCACCGATTATTGCCATTTGCTATCTCGTACATAGTCCGGAACTGGAACCCAAACAACATCCAGTTAATTGTAAATAAACGAGAAGGTTTTGTTTACAGCCAACGTATATCGGAGTTGACCTCCGTCTGTCTCAAACCCCATAACAAGGTTAACTTTACCAGACACCTGTGTAATTGTGGCAATCCTGTGCACAACTATGCCGATGCCAATTTAGGAATATTAATATTCATACAAATATGAATAATAAAACAAATCTTCGGTGGCCTAAACATTTTCAAATATTGCCGATTCTCATCGGCATTATTAGTCATTCTATCGGCTTTGTATTGCCAGTTGTACATAAATTACGCGTTTATGTGGCTAGAAACGTGGTAACAAGTATGGTTTTACACGCAACCGGTCGCCATGTGTTTGATTAATTATACAGTAGAATATGCACGCATGCTCAGTGCTGGCCTGCAGAGAGTGCGTTAACCGCACACACATAATCGAGCAAAACTAGGCCAAAACGCACATGTGGAAATTGTTGATGACGTCAGTACACAACTCCGCCAGCCCGACCTTGCTGAGTGATAACGGACAGGACCGAATATGCCTTATATTATATGACTGCCAATTACTGCTCGGAATGTGAATTTCTGCGCACGCACAATTCAAATTCACTAAATGAAATCACAGTTCTGACAAACTTAAACATGGCTAGAATTAGTCTTATCTGTAGTTTTAATAATGATGATGATGATGATCGGTGTTTTACGGCCAGTGTTGTGCACATGGTAGACTAAATGGGCCGAGCGACCTCCAAAGGTAATGAAGCGAAGTCAAAATGAAACACCCTTTAGATATATCCAGGCCGAGATTCGAACATGGGTGGTAGTGAGCTGTGATCCAACACGCTACGGTTAGACCACAGAGTCGCCCTTGTTTTAATATTGAATTATATATTTGGGAGTGTAATGAAAATAAAAAGCTGCTTTTCTCATATTTCCAAAACTTAAACTTATAAATATAAGATATAAAAGATGAAGTCGGTAATTCATAATTTTTTTATAAACTTGGTTTTTTTTAACACTTAAAGCGACATTCTTTATTAGTGACAAAAGCCATAATAGGCGAAATATTCATTCATCTCCATTATAATCTCTAGTCCATGTGCACTCTAGTCGTATACTCTTCACCTAGTTTGACTCTTCAAAATTGTGCTGTCAAATTAAGCTGATAGTACACGGCTTGTGCATGCTGCAAACTGCAAACGAATACAAAATTCGTATACAAAATAGACTAACAATTTCTACGATTATTATTATATAATTAGACAGATAGATATGTCTAATATAGTAGTAAAATTAGTTTCTATAGTAGACTAGAACATTTACTAGTAGCTAGCTTATTCGGGATTTTGCTGGTATTGTAAATAACCAAAACATTTAAAATATACTGGTGGTTGTTAGCGCTGTCAACAAACTGGTAACACTTAGGTTACAGCTACATCGCCGTGAAAAATTGGATAATACGAGGTGTTATGAATGCTTAAATTCATTAAATAAATCATATTAATAAAATATTAGTGCCAAAGATACAGTCAGTTATTATGGCGTCCGGAAGTCTGTGTCGGACTTATGGTAAATTAGTGCGTTCCCTGGCGGTGTGATGGACTTGGCTTGATCTCTGCGCATGCGCCAAGGAGGCGCCGGAACAATAGCTACTTCGCAGTGCGTCTCGATCCCGACTGGCAGCAGCGTAATCTAAGTAGTGTACGTCGGGTGGTTCGAGTTATTTATAGTGTTATGAACCGTTGTAACAGTTATTGACAGGATGGAAGGTTTTTTGTCGCATTGTGGGTTGCTTACATAATCATATTTCTTCTGCGATGCTGTTGCTCTTCCAGTGAAAGACATAGAACTCCACGGAAGGGAGAAAATGCATTCTTCTTCACCCATCGCCCCTCCTGGTAGATAGGCCGTTGCCACAAGTCACGGTTGCTGATGGTATTAAGGCATTGTTATATTTAATTGACAGACAAAGAGATTTGCCGATTATCTAACGTCGAATAGAATGGACCTGTCGTTGATGTAAATCAGAAGATATGCGCACAGATCAGAGGAGACTGGAACACAGCTTAGATAAACGGGCTTCGTGTTTCATGTTAATTGGCAGAGTTAGGATAACAGGCAGATAATGATGGGTGATAAATTAAGGGTAATCTATCATCAGTCACCGTCCTGTGTTACTAAACGGCAACGTAATCAGTGGTCTCTGTCAGTGTGTCTATGTATGTGGATATGGGCGTGTATGCATATATATATATATATATATATATATATATATATATGTATGTGTGTGTGTGTGGGTGTGTGTGTTTGTGTGTGTGATACAGTTAATCTGTGTAATAGGTAATATGTATATTACATGAAATATCCAGGTAATAAGTCTATTGCTAACTGAAAATTAATACAAATTACCTGAAAATTAAACAGATTAACTAGTAATATATATATATATATATATATATATATATATATATATATATATATATATATGGGGGCGCCTGGTATGTATTATTAGTAGTTAATTAATAAATTCTAATTTAAAACCATAATTAACACTCATATTTTCTATTGACGCCCCCACTACACCCCATATCACAAAGCTTGTCACCGTTTAGGCTTACCCCACTAGAGTCCTCTCGGGCCATCTGTTCCTATGTCATTTAAACACAATCTAAGGAACACAATGGGTTTATGCTAAATTAAATAGTTAAATAAAAATGTTATATATCTTTTTTAGGCTGACTATATGCACATGCCTGTGTCCTTGAGTGTCTAAAGGCGTATATTCATGCCTGTGAGTGTGTAAATGACTAGAGAGTGACATGACACAATAAACATTATGTAAAGGTTTTCATTCTTGCACTTACAACGATTGGCAGAAAAGTGGGCGCACGCACCTACGCACCCACGCAAAACAAACAAAACAGCCGCAAATTCAAACAATTGCAATCGTTTGGGTTAAAGTGCGGTGGTCATATATGTACTTTTAAGGTATATATGTTGGAATATCACTGAGGAAGAAGACAGTACCGTGACAAATAAAAGAAAATAATATTCTACTAAATTCTCATAGTATTCTGTTTTTGGACAAAATAAAACCTTTCGCGGGTTTCGTATCGTCTCTTGTGTAATCATTACTTGATTGATCCAGATTGGCAATCCACTGCCTAAAACGTACGAGCACTAGATAAACAACGTTTAGGTGTCAGCTCGGCCGTTATGCTAGAAGATGTTTTCTTCTCAGCCAGTTTTACAAATTACCAAATAACTATACATCCGGCTTGTACAAATAGGAGCTTTATCCGTCAGTAAGTAAGAATCCTCTGATGATTACGACATAACCGCTATGTAACAGTCACGACATAACCGCGATAAATGGCAGCAGTCTGATGTAACAGTTACGACATAACCGTTATGAATGGAGGCAGTCTGATGTAACAGTTACGACATAACCGTTATGGATGGCGGCAGTCTGATGTAACAGTCACGACATAACCGCTATGTAACAGTCACGACATAACCGCGATGAATGGCGGCAGTCTGATGTAACAGTTACGACATAACCGTTATGAATGGCGGCAGTCTGATGTAAAAGTTACGACATAACCGCTATGTAACAGTCACGACATAACCGCTATGGATGGCAGCAGTCTGATGTAACAGTCACGACATATCCGTTATTATTGGCAGCAGTCTGATGTAGCATTCACGACATAACCGCGATTAATTACAACAGTCTGATGTAACAGTCACGACATAACCGCGATGAATGGCAGCAGCCTGATGTAACAGTTACGACATAACCGTTATGAATGGCGGCAGTCTGATGTAACAGTTACGACATAACCGATATGTAACAGTCACGACATAACCGCGATGAATGGCGGCAGTCTGATGTAACAGTTACGACATAACCGCTATGTAGCAGTCACGACATAACCGCTATGAATGGCAGCAGTCTGATGTAACAGTCACGACATATCCGTTATTATTGGCAGCAGTCTGATGTAACATTCACGACATAACCGCGATTAATTACAAGAGTCTGATGTAACAGTCACGACATAACATCGATGAATGGCAGCAGTCTGATGTAACAGTCACGACATAACATCGATGAATGGCAGCAGTCTGATGTAACAGTCACGAAATAACAGCGATGAAGCGGGCGTGTGCTTTATAGTTGAAAGGCGGCGGAGAAGAACGGGTACAGTCCCAAGAATGAACCGCCTCATCCGTTGCGGGCTTTTCTCATGCGGTGCGGGGTTGTTCTTGTGAGAAGAATTTTGCTACAGGAACTGTAATAGCGCACATGACATCGATCATTGCAATCTTACCACATACCGATCAGCGCCGATTCTGTTCATCGGGTTTTCATCGGGCCGACGCTGGTAGTATATTATCAGTTCAAAGTCCGGCCGGATGTGGATTCCAGTTGGATTTTGTCTTTCCTCTAATTGTATCTGTTTTGATAATTTCCCCAAATTGGTTACACTCGCACTGATAACTATTGACGTGCTCATTGAGGCTCGTTTCTCTAATATGACTGAAGTCGAGTTGGATAATCTGATGACCCCCCCTCCCCAGAGTACAGCCAATCACAACTGCATACTCGGATCCGTGGGATAAAAATAGGATAGTTGTTAAATATCCAGCTTATTCAACACTATTTTAGGTGCAGTCTCAAACTTACGGTCATTTTCTTCAGGTTAACTTGTTTCATCAAGGTGTTGACCTTGACAATGACATTATATAAAGGAACATTTTTCTCCGCATACGTGGGCGCCTCCGTGGTCTAGCGGTAGCGTGTTGGACCACAGATCACTACCACCCGAGTTCGAATCTCGGTGTGGGCATATCTGAAGATTGTTTCGTCTTTGACTTCGCCTCATCATCTTTGGAGGTCGCTCGGCCCATTTAGCCTACCTTGTGCACAAAACTGTCCGTAAAACATCAATCATAATCATCACCATCTTCTCCGCATACGTACCTCACGCGAATAGTTACTACTTTGGTTCTAGGGGCGGCGACATTCTATACTGTGGGAGGAAATATTAATTATTGAATACATAATAATCAGCTCACATTTAATATAGAACATATTTCTGGTTATCGTCGCTTGGATTGGTACGTTACTATACCAAAATATGTAATGCCTAATAAAGTGTGAATAAGCGTTAACCATTAATTTACTGGTTGATGGGGTGATGGATCTTAATATAGAAGTAAGGACATAGTCTTGTTTGTTAACGTTTCCTCTCTAATAATCCAGGTATCGATGTGATTAAATCAGTGTCGTATCTTAACAGTGAGTGATGGAGGTTTTACTTACGGTCAGCCCTCTTATTAATGTCGTCATGGTGATTATAACAATGATGGACTAAAGAACTGGTAGTATTAATGTAAAGCCAATGATTTTAGAGATACATCAACACACACATGCGCGCGCGCGCACTTACGCACACGCACATACGCACGCATGCACATACGCACGCACACACGCACGCACGCACGCACGCACACACACACACACGCATACATGCACATACATGCTTTTTGTTTTTGCTTGGCAGCTTAGGGACTGGTGAGACGTTACACATGTCTCAGCAAGAAAAGTCGCCACTCTGGATTCAATCCCCTGAAGAAACGTCCAGAGTTTGAATTCACGGTTCGAATGTCTGCGCCTTATTATACACAGCTAACACACACACACACACACATACACACACACACACACACACACACACACACAAAACACTCTCTCTCTCTGTATCTGTGTGTGCGTGTATGTGTGTCTTTTTTATATGCACGCATGACGAATGTCGAATAGGCATCTGACAAGGAATCATGCTAAAATAGCTAGAGTATTTAACCATTTATTTATTTATTAAACCGTAACGGGCGTGTATCTGAAAGGAAAGCTTATTCATTAAGTTAAACGTGTGTGCTATATTCGGAATGTTCATTATACGAGTCGTATGTGGTATGCTACTTGATGGTTTTTGCAGTTGGATTCTGATTTTCAACAATAACACATTTCTGTACGGAACCGTAAGAATATAAGGCATCGGGATATTCCTGTAATGGTATGGTTTTCATCTATGCTGTACAGACGAATCGGATTCCATATTCTTTTGATCCGGACTGGATGGATCTAAGTTTCCGTCCGGAGGTGGGTTTTTAATTTCTAATTTTATATCACACGTCCGCCCACACGCTGTTTGTGCCATGTGTATGGTGCTGCTACATTGAGTCATATGTGGGCAGAGCTGACTCATCATGATTATTGCAGTCTTCATTTTGCTTTTACGATGCCCAGATTTAGTTGCCAGTAAGTGATAATTTGATGTTTTTTTCATGAGTTTAAGGTTGTCACATGTATCAGGCGAGCTTTGGTATTTCGTTCTTTCACTGCTTGTCAACCTCTCAACAACTCAATTGTATTTCTCTTTCAGCTTTCTCAGCCTTGATATGTCTTGCTACAGCTATTGCTCAAAGACGTCTATTTGTAATGATAATACTCTCGTACGCTAGTTAAAACGTTTATGTATATCTAATAGTAATAGAAACACTGCTTTTACTTGCTTACTAATGATTGCTGGCTAATTTCAGCGTGCAGATGACAATACCATTGTGTGGCTTAACACAAATCGATATTCTGCTAATTACCATTGCCAAGTCCCTGGCGACTGAAAGCGTAAGTGCTTTGTTTAGTTTTTGCTTGGCTTTGTGGCTTTGTTGTTCGGGGAGAATTCCCAGGCTGTCGCTTATTCGGCACAGCCTCTATGTTGGAGTGGTTGAAAATCCCCCTCCCCCACCACTCACAGGGGAGCAGTACGGAAAGATGGAGCCGAAATAAGTTTTTTAACGTCCCCCTTTATTTTAAACAATTCAGTGGAGACGGCAGCGCCATTTAACGTGGTCAGCCACCCACTATGTAGTGAGTCGAGAAATTAATCCCTGGAAAAGTTTCGACCTCTTACGGGGTTCGAACCTGCGACCGTTGGCACCAAGTGCCGGGTGCTTAACCGCTAGGCTCACTTTAGTTTTTGCGCTGGTAATGCATACATATATAGACGAGTGGCATCTCCCCAGGGAAGTGAAACACTCTGGCAGTGACCACCCTCAGGGTATTTCGGCTCCATTTTCCGTACTGCTCCCCTGTGAGTGGTGGGGGAGGAGATTCTAAACCACTCCAACATAGAGGCTGTATCGAATAAGCGACATCCTGGGGATTCTTCCCGAACAACAAATCCGAATCCCAGGAAAACATTCCACACACGATGGTAATACATTGGGATTCGAACACCAATCTGAAAGTATTGAATATTATAGAAAATTGATGGATACTTAGCAGCGCAAATCATTTTGAAAATTCTGTACTCAACCAAACGAGAATTGCTGCCTTTTTGTATTCTTTTTTGATTAGATGTTTATGGATGGAAACAAACCCAACTGCAATGGACTATTGTGATATGGATATTCAAAACCATGGATTAGCTAAGGATCCAAGATCACAAGTCGATGACCACCTGTATTTGATATGTACACCGCCACCGGATAATAAGAAATCTCCATCAAATGACAAATAAGAGGATACTCTTTATAACCAACACATCCAAGAGTGGACTACTGTCTTTGTTAACCTTCTTGTCATATTAATTCTACTAGATGCCTCCTGAACAGTTGTAGAAACAATGGCATATCTGCATCAATTCCGCGATATGAATATTACTATCATAGAAATTAATAATAATAATAATAATAATAATAATACATCAGTGATTAAATAGAGATTAATCATCTTAAGGTATAAATATAGTATTTACTTAGTAGTAATAATAATAATAATAATAATAATAATAATAATAATAGTAATAATATGAATGAAAAGATAATTCATTTTAGCATTCAATAAACGAATTAGGGGCGCCTCCATGGTCAAGTTAGTAGCGCGTTAGACCACAGATCACTACCACCTGAGATCGAATCTCGGTGTGGGCATATATGAAGGATGTTTCATCGTCGACTTCGCCTCATTACCCTTGGAGATGGCTAGGCCCATTTACCCTAACATGTGATGCGCACAAAAGTGGCCGTAAAACATCAGTCAATCATTATAAACAAATTACCGAAAATGACTACATTGTGACCAATTATAATGCAGCAAATGGTATCTGAAGCTCACTTACTTTAACGTCCCCCTTTATTTTAAACAATTCAGTGGAGACGGCAGCGCCATTTAACGTGGTCAGCCACCCACTATGTAGTGAGTCGAGAAATTAATCCCTGGAAAAGTTTCGACCTCTTACGGGGTTCGAACCTGCGACCGTTGGCACCAAGTGCCGGGTGCTTAACCGCTAGGCTCACTTTAGTTTTTGCGCTGGTAATGCATACATATATAGACGAGTGGCATCTCCCCAGGGAAGTGAAACACTCTGGCAGTGACCACCCTCAGGGTATTTCGGCTCCATTTTTCCGTACTGCTCCCCTGTGAGTGGTGGGGGGGAGGAGATTCTAAACCACTCCAACATAGAGGCTGTATCGAATAAGCGACATCCTGGGGATTCTTCCCGAACAACAAATCCGAATCCCAGGAAAACATTCCACACACGATGGTAATACATTGGGATTCGAACACCAATCTGAAAGTATTGAATATTATAGAAAATTGATGGATACTTAGCAGCGCAAATCATTTTGAAAATTCTGTACTCAACCAAACGAGAATTGCTGCCTTTTTGTATTCTTTTTTGATTAGATGTTTATGGATGGAAACAAACCCAACTGCAATGGACTATTGTGATATGGATATTCAAAACCATGGATTAGCTAAGGATCCAAGATCACAAGTCGATGACCACCTGTATTTGATATGTACACCGCCACCGGATAATAAGAAATCTCCATCAAATGACAAATAAGAGGATACTCTTTATAACCAACACATCCAAGAGTGGACTACTGTCTTTGTTAACCTTCTTGTCATATTAATTCTACTAGATGCCTCCTGAACAGTTGTAGAAACAATGGCATATCTGCATCAATTCCGCGATATGAATATTACTATCATAGAAATTAATAATAATAATAATAATAATAATAATACATCAGTGATTAAATAGAGATTAATCATCTTAAGGTATAAATATAGTATTTACTTAGTAGTAATAATAATAATAATAATAATAATAATAATAATAATAGTAATAATATGAATGAAAAGATAATTCATTTTAGCATTCAATAAACGAATTAGGGGCGCCTCCATGGTCAAGTTAGTAGCGCGTTAGACCACAGATCACTACCACCTGAGATCGAATCTCGGTGTGGGCATATATGAAGGATGTTTCATCGTCGACTTCGCCTCATTACCCTTGGAGATGGCTAGGCCCATTTACCCTAACATGTGATGCGCACAAAAGTGGCCGTAAAACATCAGTCAATCATTATAAACAAATTACCGAAAATGACTACATTGTGACCAATTATAATGCAGCAAATGGTATCTGAAGCTCACTTACTGGATTCATCTTTTATATAATTTCAAATTTTCAGTTTAAATTTCAAAATATGTTTACAAACAATTTTTTTATTTAAAACAAAGCGGTCGCTATACATTATCAGCTCCGAATTTAAATATGGGCTAGTATGGTCTGCAGCCTAGAGGGCTCAAGACGTGAAGGACCCCAAGCGCCCTCTAGATTACTGTTTTCGCAGCCAGCAACTCATCAGACATTTGTTAGCCTACAGAAAGAGAATCACACATCATGTGCATGTTATCAAAAGAAGAACTATCCATCCATATATAATGTTGGAAAGTCGAATGATAAACAGTCTAAACGATGATTTCAGCTGTCAATTTATCAAGCCGTACCTCTGTTCTTAAGAGAGAAATTATCTCTGAAACAGTCAAGTTGCTTAGTGGACCAACCAAAATAGGAAAGGGCCTCCAGATATTATAAACGACATCGTTTGTTAATGGCAGACAGCTATGTGGAATCAATCATTCATAGGATGACAACAAATATTTGGGTGGATGTCATTTTCAATTTTAGGTTTCAATTTTATTTTCAAGGTTATAAAGGTTATCAAGATACAAATTGCCATTTTCACAAGATTTCACAAGTTTATTTCACAAATTTATTTCACAAGTAGCTTATAATTGCAGCGGAAGTATGATAAATGGCATTCTTCAAATCAAAATAAATGAGCATTTGAAAATCCAAAATGGCTGCCACCTTGTACAAGATGGTGGCATTTTTTTTCTCCAAATGGCATTACATACCTTTGCATATTATCATTTGATTTGAGTCATCTTGATGTCTATTTGTATGTTTTCAAGCATGCTCAAGCAATTTATGCTGTCCTAAATCATCTCCAGTATACTATTACTTTAGGTTTAGCCATTTTAAACACAATCCTGAGGATGATGGTTATTATGTGTATGGGTACATGTAGATCAGGCCTTACATCACCGACATACACCCTGTTCTTCCTGGGCAGCATTGAAAGAATCCACCAATGTCATAACCCCCCCCCCCCCGTAACAACCGCATGGATACTGCCCATTCGCCAGGCGCCAGCAGATGACAATGATACACACACCAAAGTGATCAGTCGTTTTAATGGCCATTTCACACCACCTGGGCTAGAAGCAGATGTGGGCTAATCACAAGTTTGAAAGTGTCATTTGATTTTATTGTGTCGCATAAACTGCTAGTATTACGCGTGGTAGTTCAATTTGATATTCCATCAATACAACAACAACAACAACAACAACTACTACTACTACTACTATTTACTAATTATAATAATAATAATGTATATTTAATAAAGCGCCCTTACTAGGAGGAGCCATTTAATGGCGCTGTTCAAATAATATGTAATATGATAAAACCCTAAATAATATGTCTGTAAAAACCCTATAAGAAGATTTAAAAGATAATTATCATTTATCTGTGAAAGCGACTTTGAACGGGTGTATTTTAAAGACGGATTTAAAATTTTCGAGAGACGACGCATTTCTAATATCCCCCGGCAACCTATTCCACAAAGTGGGGGTTGCAACACTAAACGCACAATTACCATATGAACTTGAGTCGAGACACTGGCATCTGCCATTCAACATTGACATCAAGTGGCCATATACTAAAGTCTAATGATGAACGACAGAAAATATTAGTGGGAAATAAAACGGTATGAATTGGACATTTGTTTTTTCGTATTCGGAAGTCACTGAAATAGTAAATTTCAATTATGTCGAATATCCAATTTGTTTTTATTCACTGATTCAATTGTATATTTAAGTATATATATATCCCACGCATGGGCACAGAGTGATTTCCATGTTGAAATGAGGCAAATAGAAAGACTTTTTACGTCATAAGAGATGATTTCAGTCCCTTCTCGTCATTATTTTCTCTTGGTTTGGTTTTGTTGTTCGGGGAGAATCCCCAGGCTGTCGCTTAATCAGCACAGCCTCTATGTTGGAGTGGTTGAGAAACTCCTCCCCCACCACTCACAGGGGAGCAGTACGGAATGATGGAGCCGAAATACGCTGAGGGTGGTCAATGCCAGAGTGTTTTACGTCCTCAGGGGGTTTTTAACGTCCCCCTTTATTTTAAATAATTCAGTGGAGACGGCAGCGCCATTTAACGTGGTCAGCCACCCACGATATAGTGACCCGAGAAATTGATCCGTGGAAAAGTTTCGACCTCTTACGGGGTCCGAACCTGCGACCGTTGGCACCAAGTGCCGGGTGCTTAACCGCTAGGCCACCGGAGCTCACTATTTCTCTTCACATAGAACCTGTGAAGTTTTTCTTCACAGGTTCGATGTGCGTATTTATGTCTAAATTCAGCCATAAACGATGTGTTTCAACGTTGCCAGATAATTGCACGGATACGTTATGATGCCATCCGAATATCTGCTTTATACTAGACCCACCATATTGGGAAAGAGGTAATTTATTAATGAGCGACACAAGGAAGCTACTCCAGTGCAATGCATATTAATAAATTAAGAAATACGACATACATATGCTAACTATGAAATAGTTAATTATTATAATGTATAGGCATGAATGAGACAAAGAAGGCTTGTAACTGTGGTGAGAGAGGAATTTGCTCTGTTGTTGGTGGAGGGCCACTTGGTTTGAAACACTGTCTACGTCTCTCTTGATTGGGCAAATATTTACCGAAGGGCAGCACGAATGATAAGGAAAAGGTCTAACAAGGTCAAGGCGGGGCAGTGATGCTAAGATTATGTACAATTACTAAATATAAGTAACTGTTGATCTTCGAATGTGGGCGATAATGGGCGATAATGAACCAACACCCTTATATATGTTAATTTTTAGTAATATATATTAATAATAAAATATAAGCTCTTGAACTAAGAATATTTTGTCATGTTACTAATTATTAAGTTCATTGATATATATATATATATATATATATATATATATATACATCAATGGCTATTTGTACGGCAACCGGGATTCGCCGACTGTACGTTGTTATCATGTAACATTATAGAGATATTACGTCTTGGTGTTTTCGTTTTATCATGTTATGTAGAAGTAATTATGTTTATCTGGCAATCATGTGAGTTGTAGTCAACTTAATATATGACATTGTTACATCTTGTTTATTTCTGTAGAATCAGACTAATTAATTATGCTTATCCAACAAGTGATCATACGACTCGCCAGCGATACAGAATTATATATATATATATATATATATATATATATATATATATATATATATATATATATATTCACACACACAATTCTGTTTGTTCCATTGACTTGAAACGTGAAGTAAAATTGTAGCCGAGTGATTGTAATATATTAAGAGTCATATTTACATAATAGTATGGGCATTTTCTATCTAAACTAAGCTTCCGGTCGGATATATATGAGAAAAATAAAGTGAAAGAGTATTTTTCGATATTATTAACAGATTTTTGTAAACCTTATTGAAATATAGTTTGATAATTACACACCATAATTAATATGCAACCATGACTTTAGTTGTAATGCGGCATAACAATCATCCAATCAAAGCAGGAAGCAAATCACTATTTTTAACAGTCGTCGTATAAAATATTATTTATTCACATTAATCAAAATATACAATTTCTATAAGACCAAAGTTTTATTTTTAATGTTTTTAAATCATCACAGGCTTCATCATATCATTATAAACAATCATCACAACATATATTGAGAGAGCCTGACATTTCTTCCCTACTAACAATGCTGAACTATAAATCTATTGTTTTAAAGCTTACTAAGCCTTTTATTAAAACTTCATAGAATGGTTGGGAAAAATTCCGTCTTGTCTGGGAAGTAAGTATTAAAGAGACAGTTCTCCATCAGAAAATATTTCTTAAATATGTAATGCGTTGGACAGTAACCAAACATTCCACAATAAAAATCACGAAATATACCTGATATCATAGATGTAGGGAAATAATCCAAATTACTGGAGGGCCACCATTACGGCTACACCGGAAGCCAGATTCGAAGGCGAAAAGGAGAAAAATTTAAATGCTCTGACGTAACATGAGTCCCCTCTAGAATGACGCGGGTTATAGTTGTTCTTGAGCGTTAATATCTCAGCCATTTTGGATCATCTACCTCTTCAAAGTTTCCTTCTGGCTCTAATTGATATGGTTGTATATCATTCATGACGTAATATAAGATAATTGCAATTCTGGAATAATTCTTTTGTCACACTTAATTACATGCTTTTGTACGGGCTCTACAGACTTCCGGTCAAACTGCTGTGTTCAAGTGACGTAAGCACTTATTTTGAAACCCTAACGTGTTGGTTATTCCAGTTTTCTATAAAACAAATATTGTATAGAATGTCGCTCACTTCACGTGCCCAGTTTCGATGAAAACCTGCTATATACAAGTCTTCTTTTACAATCGTAGGAAAGTGTAATCAACATATTTGAGTCTAGGATGGCTGCCAGATATAATATTCCAATAAAATAGTTACCATTGCTACTTTTCGATATACACAAAACGAGAGCTGACTAAGTTCAGATGTCGCTGCAAGGTTTGATGTGGAGAGTTTTACGCCCAATATATGTTTGTAAGACATCAAGATTGATTGTATTAAATACTCCGTATGTTACATGCCATATATCACAATAATGACATAAACATGATATAACTGAAGGTAAAGGCTTTATCGATCATTGTGCTGTATCTAAAGACATTATAAACGATAATCTGTTTGTTTGTCCGCTTGATACCAACACGAAACTTTTCAAGTGTTATATCTTTAATGTTTTCCTGTTTTACGTAGGGCAGCATCTCTAACGTCGACTTAGTGCCATATGACTGCGATCTTGTACCTTTAGCGCCTTTGGATTAGTCATGCACATTTACACCTATTTAGTCAATGCCCTTTGTTTAATGATACGTCTATACCTGCCTGAATGCTAAGTCTAATGATAACTTGATTTGGCTTTTAATACGTTGTTATTTGTTGTCATGGTGCATGATATTTTAACATAATTTCCTAGAATTTAAGTTTCAGAAACAATTATATTACAGGTGAAATAACTAAGTCTGACATTACATCGTAAAATCGTGTTTATATACATAATCGTATTAGATAATTGCGTTTTGCTCTGGAATAATTATTTGCTCACGCTTGTTTACAAGCTTTTGTATGGGCTCTACAGACTTCCGGTCAAAATGCTGGGTTCAAGTGACGTCAGCATTCAGGAGCTTCCGTTCTCTGTCTTGCTTCAAAATGGCGATTAATCAGCACTTTGAACTGATTATTTAATATGTGGATGATCGTTTACGCATTTTTACCCAATTTGTGATATTTGTGAGCATAGTTGCATTAGTTTGAAATGAAGGTGGACTATCTATTTAAAATTGGTAAACGCTTGCTGTGATTATGACAGGTTTAGTATGTATATGGTGAAGACTCGCACAATACTTATAACACCCAGAGAGTATAGGTAAAATGCAGGGAAATTAAATACCATGTACAGATGCTTTTTACATGAATTGTACACAACAAACATTATTTTGGTCGTGATGGCTAAGGTTTGAGTCTAATATTAAACATGGCTATTACATTTTTATTTTTAGGGAAAATGTGAGATTAATTTCTGAATTTTTGTGACAGTAATATCTCATCATGATGAATCAAAGATGTAGAGATAGATCTGTAATTTAAGCAGTCATATATATATATATATATATATATATATATATATATATATATATATATACAGTCTAACCTGCTCTAAACGCCACTTTTCCAAAGTCCCGATTAAAATACCATTCAAACTGACCTGTCTGGAACCGCCACCTCCCAAATGCTGCCAACCGCTAGTGTTTCGCGGTCCTAGGTCTACAATTGTACCTGTCAAGTAACCGCAAGTTGCGATAATACTGATGGTACACGCTGATTGCCATTGGCCGCACACCACCAACATATTGACCAATAATGGCTCTTCCCCTATGAATATGCCTCCGACAGTGTGCATGAAGTTTTGCGCTGACGGTGTCTTAACTATGATATGTAAAGCGGAATGTTTGAAAATGAAATGCAACATATATGGACCGTTGTGAAAAATTGCTATTC
>JAODUP010000418.1:0-30000 GCA_025642065.1 Paralvinella palmiformis | reverse complement strand
TATGCTGGATGAGTGGCGATACAGGTACATATTGCAGGAAATAACTGGTCAACTGCCAATATCTGAAACGTTCTTCCGGCTGAGCTACCGACTGGGCTACATTTAGGTATGACTTACTTAAGAATAATTAACTATACATTGTTAGAAAATGAAAATGGAGGCTCTCCACGAGCCGTCAGTAGTAATGACAATAAATAGTCAATTAGCCGGAAGATTCTCACAAACATGATAATAATACTAGACAGTGTTTCATATAGAGCTGACTATACATAAAACACAGGTAAACCCAAACAGTTGTCTTTATGTATGAAATAAGTGTTAGATCGCAAGCTTGAAATTTAAATATTTTTATTTAGAGTAATAATTAAATTTAGTAATTTTTCTTCAATTATTATTTTTATGAAGAAAAAAATATAAATTTTGTCTAATTAGAAATATTAATACAAGGTATATTGTAGTATCGTAAAGTATATTAAATTCAGTGGAAAGAAGTTTGAACAATCCATACCCCGTAAAAATGCTCTAAGAATTTAAAACATTTCTATTAACTATGAAATAAATTGTGGCTAAAGTTACAGATGTAGCTATATACAACTATTACCTATAATTAATAAGCTGTAATGAACTTTGACATTTGAAGGAACTAATTTAAGATTTGACAAAGTAAGTATGATTAAGGATCGAGTGCTTACAGGGCTAGTCCACCTTCATTTCAAATTTTCAGGACTAACACAACTATGCTCACACATATCACAAATGATGTCAAGATGTGTAAACAATGAGCCACACATTAAATAATCCAGTTCAAAGTGCTGATTAATCGACTTTTATTGGCCCGTGGGTGCCGCCATTTTGAAGCTAGACAGAGACCGGAAGCTCTTGAATGCAGACGTCACTTGAACCCAGCAGTTTGATTAGAAGTCTGTAGAGCCCACACGAAAGCATGTAAACAAGTGTGAGCAAAGAATTATTCCAGAACAAAACGCAACTACCCAATACGGTTATGTACAGAAACAAATAACAACGTAATAAAAGCCAACTTATGATACATCAAATTATCATTTGCCTTAGCCTTCAGGCAGGTATAGACGTATCATTAAACAAAGGGCATTGACTAAGAACGTGTAAGTAAGTGTGCATGACTAATCTAAAGGTGATAAAAGTACAAGATCGCAGTCATATTGCCCTAAGTCGACGTTAGAGATCTTGTCCTACATAAAACATGACAGCAATAAATATTTAACACTCGAACGGTTTAATGTCAGTATCAAGGGAACAAACAAACAAACAAACAAACAAACAAACAAACAAACAAACAAACAAACAAACAAACAAACAAACAAACAAACAAACAAACAAACAAACAAACAAACAAACAAACAAACAAACAAACAAACAAACAAACAAACAAACAAACAAACAAACAAACAAACAAACAAACAAACAAACAAACAAACAAACAAACAAACAAACAAACAAACAAACAAACAAACAAACAAACAAACAAACAAACAAACAAACAAACAAACAAACAAACAAACAAACAAACAAACAAACAAACAAACAAACAAACAAACAAACAAACAAACAAACAAACAAACAAACAAACAGATTATCGTTTATGATGTATTTAGATACAGCACAATGATGGATAAAGCCTTTACCTTCAGTTATATCATGTTTGTATCATTATTGTGATAAATGACATGTAACATACAGAGTATTTAATACGATCAATGTTGATGTCTTACAAACATATATTGGGCGTAAAACTCTCCACATCAAACCTTGCAGCGGCATCTGAACTTAGTCAGTTCTCGCTTTGTGTATATCGAAAAGTAGCAATGGTAACTGTTTTGTTGGAATATTGTATCTGGCAGCCATCCTAGACATAGATATGTTGATTACACTTTCCTATGAATAATTGTAAATGAAGACCTGTATATTGCACGTTTTCATCGAAACTGGTCACGTGAAGTGAGAGACATTCTGTGCAATACTGGTTTTATGGAAATGTGGAATAACGAACCCATTAGGCTTTCAAAAGAAGTATTTTTAAACAAAGTTAGATCAGTGCTGGTTGATTTATATATATACAAGACTGGTGTGTGGCAATATGTGTTTAGACTTTATAAAACTGTATTTCAACGTGAACTTTATTTGACCATTTGTATCAGTAAGTATAGAACTGCACTGACAAGATTAAACTTGTCATCACATCCTCTCGGCATTGAACTTGGAAGATATCCACCGAGAATATCAAGAGACAAGCAAATATGTATATATTATAACCTCCATGATACTGATGACGAATTTCACTTTGTATTAAAATGCACTCGAAAACAATACATCCCTTGTGTATACAGGATTAGACCGAATATGGTAGAGTTACTTGCTTGTGATGAAAATATCAATTTGGTTAAATTTGCGAAAATACACCTGTTTTGCATTTATACAGAGAAGTCATTTAAATGGTTAGAATATGAACGTTTAAATGTATTAGTGTTATTTATTTGTTGTTATGTATGCGATATGTATACCTTCGTCACAATTGCATATTAACAACTTGTCTTCTGTTTTTGATGTATGCAACTAATAATTAATTGTTAGGGAGTCTCTTCTCGCTCAGGCAGCTGTTTCTGTTTCTATTTACTTTCTAGTGTTTACGTATTCAGGCCCCCAATTACATGCTTGTGACAGCTGTTTTGTTTACATCGGAGCGGCTGGGTTTGCAAGTTCGCTCAACACAGTGTCTCGGTGTCATTCATTCGTGACAGAGAGCATACTTATTCGCTGTTTGTCACGAATTGGCGATATTGGATTATGATGCGTATGCTGACTGAGCGGGGCGTGATTCTTATTATTATGCTGTAGTAGACAAGGGTCTGCTGTACCTAGCACTCAATAAATACAAATACAACCACCTTTGTCCACATAGTAGCCTAAATGCACCGTTCGACCTCTAAAGGCAACTAGGAGAAGCGAAAGAGTAAACACCCTTCTGACACATATCTTGACTAATTGGGTCACGGAGTCGTCTCAATGAACAACATATATTACAAACTGTGAAACACAACTTGTTTTATTTATATCAGTACATCATTAACGGCTTAATTACTGTTTACTTACGCGATAATATTTAGGATATTATTTGGGTATAAGTAACGTTATGGAGAGAAACTGACCGACTCTGGAATTAACACTGGGAGGGGAGGAGGTAGATTTTGAGTTGTTTAGCCTCTGAACTGATCATACGTGGCACATTTAGCCGAGGGGCTTATTCATAGGAAAACACATCCCGCAAACACAGGCGTGAGCCAGATTCGTACCCACGACCTGAAATTTTTTAGCGTATTGCTTTAACCATTGCGCCACGGAAACCTAATTTTCGCAATTAATACAGATCGGATATGGAATATGGATCAGATCCGGAATAAAGAGCGTGAATCCAGAACGTATAGAAAATGATAATCATAAATCAGGTGTGTTACTATCACGAACAAATATCCAGAAGGATATGTCATGATTATGTAAAGAGTGATAACACCAATTAAAAAAAAACTGTTTGGTGAACGCTGTAAATATCTCAAAGTGAACGTTCATCTTTCCGTCAGATACTGAGGACATAAAATAAGATAAATAAATATTCACCCAAACACAAACGTGGAAGCGTGGAGGACACCCCCCTGTTTTTGTTGATAGCGCGTTGGACCACAGATCGCTACCACCCGAGTTCGAATCTCGGCCTATGCACACCTGAAGGGTTTTTCATGTTTGACTTCTCTTCATTACCTCTGGAGGTCGCTCGGCCCATTTAGCCTACCATGTGCACAAAGGTGGCCGTAAAACATCAATCGTCATCACAAATGTGGAAGTGTGGGAAGTAAGTGAGATTTTCACGAAAGAAACAATAGTACGTCTAAAATATTGAATAGTTTATCGAATTATTAAGAAAATGACTATAAGATATGTAGTTTTATTCGCTAACTAACACATTAATTATTCCTGATGAACTGCCCTGTCTAGGTTGAAGATAATACATTAGATTGCGCATCATCAGTCTCAAATTATTGTTACTGTTATGTTGTCAGTTATATATATATATATATATATATATATATATATATATATATATATATATATATATATATATAGTCTAATCATTTTATGCCAACTTTGGGACCTGAAAGTTGGCATTGTGGTGCGGTGGCATTAGAGTGGAGTGGGGTTCCTGCTGACAGTTTTTACACGTGACGTTTGATCATTTGTTAGCCAATATCATTTTATTTATCTATTGCGGATATCATCACATTATTGATGTATAAATGATCTGCAGTTGTATTAATCCACAGATATCAGAAATGGTTCAAGGAAATCTGACTGTTATATCAATATTTTGGTAGTAGTGACATGGTACAAAATGGCCGGACTATATATATATATATATATATATATATATATATATATATATATATATATATATATATATATATATATATATATATATATATTTTGTATTTTCTGTATTGTTGTATGTATAAATACATTGTCCGCAAAACCCAAGCTATCTGTTTATCTCTCGACTGATCTATTTCCTATCTATCCTATTTATATATAAAAAAAGTATCTGAGGAAGTGTTATTCGTCAGAATAATAACAAACAAGTTGCACGCTAACCCGCAGCACCCCCTCGGTGATGGGATCAGTTGAGTATAATCGAATATAATTATCCTAATAGTGTTAAAACCTGGTTCTGGACACGAAAGAGTGAATTTTTATAATACATAATCAAAATTTCAGTTTCTTTTATTTCTCTTTTAAGGTCTGTGTTCCGACCCGTAAACACCGGAGGTCAGAGTTCAGCGTCAGGTCAATTCTATGCAACGGACATCAGCTTAGAGGATTAAATCGTGTTTTGTGTCGTCATACTAATGGCACAACATAGCCTCTGTGACTAGTATATACACATTACAGCTAGCTAGTAACAGGTCAATCTGTGTTGACGGCTATACACAGTGAATATATATATATATATATATATATATATATATATATATACTCTTAGGACTTATAGCATAACACTTGATCTGAACTAACTGACACAATAGTATGGCAGCTACGAATTATGCGGAAGTTATCGGGTATGTTGTTGTTGTTGTTGTTGTTACTGTTGCTGTTGTTGTTGTTACTGTTTTAATAGCCCTGTTGTTATTATAAGTACTATTTATACCAGTGTCCCAGGTATGTTTTTATGACGTGAGAAGTAAGTAACCGGGAAGGAGGTCACATATTCTTTATCTTTGTCAGTCGATGTTAAAGTACAGAGTGTATCCCGGGGCTATCCAATTCACGCACACACCCAAATGTACACATGCATACACATACACGCGTACACACACACACACACACACACACACACACACACACACACACACATATATATGATGCCAACATATAGTCTCTACCCACTGTCTATAAATGCTGATTATTACTTCGTTATATTTTTTACTCCTCCCAGGAACCATGTAGATGGCAGTAGATGTCGTAATACATCGTTAGTCCTCGGTTTGACCAACCTACCGGCTAGTTTGTTATCTATTATTGCTGGTAGCTTGGCTATTGTTATAGATAGGGATGTCCATCCCACATCTTCTTTTGCCATCATGGCTATATGGACTGGTATAGTTGTAAGTGTATATAATATCAACATTACATTTCCACACTTTATGTTCAATTAGATTGACAGAATTATTATTAATGGTGTGTGTGTGTGTGTGTGTGTGTGTGTGAGGGGGGGGGGTAAGAAACTTGCCGTCAATTAATATTCCGAGTTATTATATACGCTTATAGTCTTATATACTCTCAATACCTACCTAAATATACACACATAACCTAGTAAATTATATCTCGTCACGTGTGGTTCGCCAAGACATATAGCTGGCTTTAGATATTGACCAATGACAGCCCTTTCAATATTTATGTCTCGCTGAGATGAGTTTTCGCCGATTTCTGGTTATAGAAAACGCAATGTTTAGGTTTTCATTTGTTTTAGTCTAACTGCTCTTGTATAATAAGTTAATTAAAATTAATGTTATTGATATATAATCAAATTGGGTTCACACACAAACACACACACACACACACACACACACACACACACACACACACACACACACACACACACACACACACACACACACACACACACACACACACAGCTATTTGATGAACGTATTTCAAAATCAATTAATTTTTTAACACATCTCCAGTAAAACAACTTAAACCCAATTATAAAAATTCTCAGCCCTAGTAATTACTTCAGTAAAACAAAGCAATATTTCCTGAAGTAGATCTCAACCGAAGCTGCAACAAACATTCATTACTGATAGTAGTTGGATTTCAGTACACACAGTTAATTACTATTAATATGTGTGTTTTGGTATCTTTACAGCTATGAAAGAAAAATTGGAAAATTGGTTTATTTTCAATTACTCTAATCAAAACAGTTGTTTTGATTATAGTAACAGCGCTTCGTTCTAGACAAAGGCTACAAACGTTAACAGTTTCTAGATTCTGGTTTGAAATTGAAAACTAGCTAGGGAATTCTGGTATAAATATTGCTGGCAAAGTAAATACTTTAGACACATGCACTTGATAAAGGTTTCTTATAACCGAAACTAGTCGTGCTATTTTGGGCTGAGTGGAAATACTATTATTTCTGCTTTTGTCGGAGGTATTATAATTATTATCATAATAGATATTATATGTACTGATATATATGCTTTATTTCCAGTTATAGCTGCGTTATATATGTACTAATATATAAAATTTGTTTTCTATTTAGGTAGTAGTCGTTTGATCATAATTCTTACATAATTATAAACATCACGAAAACCTGAGCCCACGCCTTTATTATATGTAACATAAAACACACACACACACACTCACTCAGTTATTTGATGAACGTATTTCAAAATGAATTAATTTTTTTTCCCCAGGGTATTGCTAGTGGTCTGTCTGGAGTATTGATCTACATGAAACTCAGCTGCTTCCCTCTTCAACTGCGTGTGAAATCTGTGAGTACAAATATAATTTGTTTTCACCCCAAAAGATAAGCCAGCGTTAAACTTGGCGTTAATAAATACATGACACAATATAGTTCATTGTTGACAGTAATACCTGTTCCTATGACAATCTCAGATTTTGATAAGCTACATAATACTTGTAATTCAAATGGAATTGGTACACTGAATGTATACTGCCCCTTTTCCTTCTACATGCAAATAAACCCAAACACTCGGGTACACGCACACCGGATGCACATCTGTGATAACAATAATCCCATATTTTTCCAGTTCCATTGGCGGTTCATCTTTTCGATTGTAATTCTGATCATCAGCATAATTGTGCTGAAGCATTCCATCAGCTTGTACGGCGAATGTTTCGAAGGAGCGACCACAAGCTGCGGTTCTTGGACGAAAGACAGCCTAATGGCGTTGTGGATGGTTGTGACGGTTGTTGGATTCGTCAATTTACTTACAGCTATTGTAACGATAGCCCTGACATTAGTTTTCTATTACGAGCTCCTAGCACTGAACCGAACTAACCGAGTGGACAACGATTCCACGGGCGTAGCTACCGAAGCCTAAAACGCACACATTGCGCATGCGTACTGGGCTAAGACATGCCCCACAATGTCATCATGTCGCAATGCGTCTTTGTGAGTGATCAATCGTGTATAGTGTTTGAATAACTTGGCTCTAAAACACTTCGCGCAGCCTAGCGC
The DNA here is from genome assembly GCA_025642065.1 of Paralvinella palmiformis. Lineage (NCBI taxonomy): Eukaryota > Metazoa > Annelida > Polychaeta > Terebellida > Alvinellidae > Paralvinella > Paralvinella palmiformis. The sequence continues at coordinate 22,214 of JAODUP010000418.1, read as the reverse complement.
AGTTGACGTGTAGTTGAATATAGAAATATCGTAAACACAACTGTATCATTCTGATTAGCAACAACGTGTTAAGTGGTAACAATTATCAATTAGTGTGCGGGTGTCTTAGACAAAGCTAATATTCAATCATTAAAGGTGAATGGGATAATGATGCCAAGGTAACAAAATTTAGATCCATTTAATCGATTATCAGCTAAAGCTTGTATCTGATCATAAATAAAGATATTTAGTTTCGTACGTAGAAATATTTAGATTCGTATGTCAATCATAACGCTGTATTATATAATAGTTATATTATGTGAGGCATGCGTTATGACAGTAGCAGGAGTGCTGCAGTTACTGAGTGTATACTACCTACCTTAACATTTTCAGAATTTAAAATAACATTCAGCTGATAGTGCGCACACGTTATTTCTAAAGATAATGCGGTTACTTTTATTCAATTGAATAAAAAAAAACAAGCAAAACGCTTCCAACTGGAAATTGAAAGCATGATGTGTTTTTAAACAGTACCGTCCAATAAGAAGAGGAAATAAGCCATTGATTTCTATAGATTTTGATTCGTGAAAAGAAAGATATTTTTCGGGAAATATTTTGTATATTACATAAAACCTTTATACAAATATTTGGTATCCATGGTGTACATATTTTTTAGGTGTTCAGTTAATAGTATACAAGACCCGGTCTGTTAGTGATACTACATATTTCAACATGCTACAAACAAACTTGAATCATTAATGATTGTCTTCGTCAGAAGATATATATGATTTTCATAAAATAATCGTAACATTTGCCCGGCAGCTTTCGTAAGACCATTAGGCAATATTAAATATCACAAACCTTCAAGTAGATACTTATCTTTCAGTAGTTATAAAAGAACCAATAAAGTAATATGGACATAAAACGTTTTGTATCTTATGAAATCAAAAGTAACACTTAATTCAATTTGTAAACAATTCGTATGTTGTTGATGGTGATGATGATTGATGTGTTACGGCAACTTTTGTACACAAGGTAGGCTAAATGGGCCGAGCGACGTCCAAAGGTAATGAAGCGAAGTCAAAGATGAAACAACCTTCAGATATGCCCACGCCGAGATTCGAACACAAGTGCTGGTGATCTGTGGTCCAACAGGCTACCGCTAGACTACTGAGGCGCCCAAGATAATTCGTATGTCCTGATTGAAAAGGTGAAAAATGCGATTTGTCAGAGAGAGGGGGATATTATGTAACAATGCATTGTCATAGTCCAGCCAAGAAATTATAAGGGTTTGGACAAAGGTCTTGCATATCTCATCATTTATGTCCTCTAATTCTTTTTTAATAACAACAGGTCTTAAATATAGAATTCTCCTGCTACTCCATCCCTTGAGTATTATTCTATATAAGCCCTAGATTTTTCACAGACACGGAAGAATTGATATAACATTAAAGCGAAGATTCTCAGTTTTCTTCACATGCTGCCTGGACGAGAAAAGAATAAAATCAGTCTAATCCTTATTCAATTTCAGTATGTTGCTCTTTATCCAAATATTTATGTCATCAATACGAAGATTCAGATTATCAGATGGCTTTAAAGTCAATCATAGGTTATGTAATACAGTTTAATAATTTCATCAAATAGTTCAATACAAACAGTAATTCTTTTGTCCTAAAACAGATCCTTGTGCTGCACCAAAATGAATATCTGTACCTGATGATGCTTTATCCTCGACTGAAACATAGTGAGTTATGTTGGCCAAATGCGACTTTGCCAAGTTTAAGGCATTTTCCGCGATGCCAAAGGAAATTATTAAATGCTTCAGTAGTAGCAGATGACCGATTACATCAAAACTGCAGATAAATCAGACATAAATAATGCAGTCTTGCATCTTTGATCAAGAGCCTAAGCAATGTAAGTTTGAACATTGAATAGAAGAGTTTCTATAGAAAGACATCTGCGATAAACAGACTGATAAATGTCAGTGAGATCATTACGACCTCAGTGCTTTTCGATACGCCTTTCTATTACCTTTTCAATAAGTTTGAAGATGAAGAGAAGGCTAGAAATAGGACGATAATTCTTCAGATCTTCCTTTATTAACCCAGATCTCTTAAGTAGCAGGTTATGACGGCTCGTTTCAAATACAACGGCATCACCGACTCATCCATTGACCTACCGATAATGGCTGTTATCAGTAGCAGAAATTGATCCATATAAGTTTCAAAAGACAAGTGGGCATTGGTTCCAAGTCACATGACTTGTTTGGAGACTTGGTGATTATCTCCTTGAACTCAATTTTAGAAGCCGCTCAAAACATTTTCTCATTAAACATAATATCCATATTTAAGTGAGTATATCTCTTTAGAACACTCATTTATGAGGCGTTGGTTCTCAGAGATTATTGGATAATTTTCCAAGATGAATTGCTGGGAAAATAAAAAAGTGGATTTCAATGAATTCGCCTTAAGTATTAGGAAATTTCTTCCTTAGGGTAAAAGGTGTTTTTTCTACAAATTCTCAGAGTTCTGCGAGTCTTCTATTCAATCATTTAAATGTGAATGGGATAATGATGCCAAGGTATGAATTTAAATTTTTTTATTTGATTATCAGCTAAAGTTTGTATCTTATCCTAAATAAAGATATTTAGTTTCGTACGTAGAACAATTTAGTTTCGTACGTCAGTTATAACTCTGTATTATATAATAGTTATATTGTGTGAGGCATTCATTATGACAGTGGCAGGAATGCTGCAATTAAAACATACATTAGCATTTTCAGAATATAAAATGAAATGCTGCTGATAGTGCGCTTACGTTATTTCCAAAGATAATGACATATGCAACGCTTCCAACTGGAAATGAAAAGCATGATGTGATTTTAAACAGTACCGACCAATAAGAAGAGGAAATAAGCCATTGATTTTTATAGATTTTGATTCGTGAAAAGAAAGATATTTTTCGGGAAATATTTTGTATATTACATAAAACCTTTATACAAATATTTGGTATCCATGGTGTACATAGTTTTTAGGTGTTCAGTTAATAGTATACAAGACCCGGTCTGTTAGTGATACTACACATTTCAACATGCTACAGACAAACTTGAATCATTAATGATTGACATCGTCAGAAGATATATATGATTTTCATAAAATGATCGTAACATTTGCCCGGCAGCTTTCGTTAGACCATTAGGCAATATTAAATATCACAAACCTTCAAGTAGATACTTATCTTTCAGTAGTTATAAAGGAACCAATAAGGTAATATGGACATAAAACGTTTTGTATCTTTTGAAATCAAAAGTAACACTTAATTCAATTTGTAAACAATTCGTATGTTGTTGATGGTGATGATGATTGATGTGTACGGCAACTTTTGTACACAAGGTAGGCTAAATGGGCCGAGCGACGCCAAAAGTTAATGAAGCGAAGTCAAAGATGAAACAACCTTCAGATATGCCCACGCCGAGATTCGAACACAAGTGCTGGTGATCTGTGGTCCAACAGGCTACCGCTAGACTACTGAGGCGCCCAAAACAATTCGTATGTGCTGATTGAAAAGGTCAAAAATACGATTTGTCAGAGAGAGGGGGATATTATGTAACAATGCATTGTCATAGTCCAGCCAAGAAATTATAAGGGTTTGGACAAAGGTCTTGCATGTCTCATCATTCATGTCCTCTAATTCTTTTTTAATAATAACAGGTCTTAAATATAGAATTCTCCTGCTACTCCATCCCTTGAATATTATTGTATATAAGCCCTAGATTTTTCACAGACACGGAAGAATTGATATAACATTAAAGCGAAGATTCTCAGTTTTCTTCGCATGCTGCCTGGACGAGAAAATAATAAAATCAGTCTAATCCTTATTCATTTCAGTATGTTGCTCTTTATCCAAATATTTATGTCATCAATACGAAAATTCAGATTATCAGATGGCTTTAAAGTCAATCATAGTTTATGTAATACAGTTTAATAATGTCATCAAGTAGTTCAATATACAAACAGTAATTGTTTGGTCCTAAAACAGATCCTTGTGCTGCACCAAAATGAATATCTGTACCTGATGATGTTTTATCCTCGACTGAAACACAGTGAGTTATGTTGGCCAAATGCGACTTTGCCAAGTTTAAGGCATTTTCCGCGATGCCAAAGGAAAATATTAAATGCTTCAGTAGTAGCAGATGACCGATTACATCAAAAACAGCAGATAAATCAGACATACATAATGCAGTCTTGCATCTTTGATCAAGAGCCTAAGCAATGTCAGTTTGAACATTGAATAGAAGAGTTTCTATAGAAAGACATCTGCGATAAACAGACTGATAAATGTCAGTGAGATCATTACGACCTCAGTGCTTTTCGATACGCCTTTCTATTACCTTTTCAATAAGTTTGAAGATGAAGAGAAGGCTAGAAATAGGACGATAATTCTTCAGATCTTCCTTTATTAACCCAGATCTCTTAAGTAGCAGGTTATGACGGCTCGTTTCAAATACAACGGCATCACCGACTCATCCATTGACCTACCGATAATTGCTGTTATCAGTAGCAGAAATTGATCCATATAAGTTTCAAAAGACAAGTGGGCATTGATTCCAAGTCACATGACTTGTTTGGAGACTTGGTGATTATCTCCTTGAACTCAATTTTAGAAGCCGCTCAAAACATTTTCTCATTAAACATAATATCCATATTTAAGTGAGTATATCTCTTTAGAACACTCATTTATGAGGCGTTGGTTCTCAGAGATTATTGGATAATTATCCAAGATGAATTGCTGGGAAAATAAAAAAAGTGGATTTCAATGAATACGCCTTAAGTATTAGGAAATTTCTTCCTTAGGGCAAAAGGTTTTTTTTCTTCTAAAAATGCTCAGAGTTCTGCGAGTCTTCTATTCAATCATTTTAATGTGAATGGGATAATGATGCCAAGGTATAAATTTAGTTTTTTTAATTGATTATCAGCTAAAGTTTGTATCTTATCCTAAATAAAGATATTTAGTTTCGTACGTAGAAATATTTAGTTTCGTATGAAATGCTGCTGATAGTGCGCTTACGTTATTTCCAAAGATAATGACATATGCAACGCTTCCAACTGGAAAAGAAAAGCATGATGTGTTTTTAAACAGTACCGTCCAATAAGAAGAGGAAATAAGCCATTGATTTCTATAGATTTTGATTCGTGAAAAGAAAGATATTTTTCGGGAAATATTTTGTATATTACATAAAACCTTTATACAAATATTTGGTATCCATGGTGTACATATTTTTTAGATGTTCAGTTCATAGAATACAAGACCCGGTCTGTTAGTGATACTACATATTTCAACATGCTACAAACAAACTTGAATCATTAATGATTGTCTTCATCAGAAGATATATATGATTTTCATAAAATGATCGTGACATTTGCCCGACAGCTTTCGTTAGACCATTAGGCAATATTAAATATCACAAACCTTCATGTAGATACTTATCTTTCAGTAGTTATAAAAGAACCAATAAAGTAATATGGACATAAAACGTTTTGTATCTTATGAAATCAAAAGTAACACTTAATTCAATTTGTAAACAATTCGTATGTTGTTGATGGTGATGATGATGATTGATGTGTTACGGCAACTTTTGTACACAAGGTAGGCTAAATGGGCCGAGCGACGTCCAAAGGTAATGAAGCGAAGTCAAAGATGAAACAACCTTCAGATATGCCCACGCCGAGATTCGAACACAAGTGCTGGTGATCTGTGGTCCAACAGGCTACCGCTAGACTACTGAGGCGCCCAAAACAATTCGTATGTCCTGATTGAAAAGGTGAAAAATGCGATTTGTCAGAGAGAGGGTGATATTATGAAACAATGCATTGTCATAGTCCAGCCAAGAAATTATAAGGGTTTGGACAAAGGTCTTGCATGTCTCATCATTCATGTCCTCTAATTCTTTTTTAATAACAACAGGTCTTAAATATAGAATTCTCCTACTACTCCATCCCTTGAGTATTATTCTATATAAGCCCTAGATTTTTCACAGACACGGAAGAATTGATATAACATTAAAGCGAAGATTCTCAGTTTTCTTCACATGCTGCCTGGACGAGAAAATAATAAAATCAGTCTAATCCTTTTTCAATTTCAGTATGTTGCTCTTTATCCAAATATTTATGTCATCAATATGAAAATTCTGATTATCAAATGGCTTTAAAGTCAATCATAGTTTATGTAATACAGTTTAATAATTTCATCAAATAGTTTAATATACAAACAGTAATTCTTTTGTCCTAAAACAGATCCTTGTGCTGCACCAAAATGAATATCTGCACCTGATGATGTTTTATCCTCGACTGAAACACAGTGAGTTCTGTTGGCCAAGTGCGACTTTGCTAAATTTAAGGCATTTTCCGCGATGCCAAAGGAAAATCTTAAATGTGTCAGTAGTAGCAGATGACCGATTACATCAAAAACAGCAGATAAATCAGGCATAAATAATGCAGTCTTGGATCTTTGATCAAAAGCCTAAGCAATGTCGCTGTGAACTTTGAATAGAACAGTTTCTATTGAATTACATCTGCGGTAAACAGACTGATAAATGTCATTGAGATCATTGCGATCTCAGAGCTTTTCTATACGCCTTGCTATTACCTTTTCAATAAGTTTAAAGATGAAGGGAAGGCTAGAAATAGGACGATAATTCTTCAGATCTTCCTTACCAAGTCCAGATATCTTACGTAACAGGTTATGACTGCTCGTTTCAAACACAGCAGCATCACCGACTCATCCATTGACCAACTGATAATGGCTGTTATCAGTAGCAGGAATTGATCCATATAGTCTTCAAAAGCAAAGTGGGCATTGGATCCAAGTAACATGACTTGTTTGGAGACTTGGTGATTATCTACTTGAGGTCAACTTTAGAAGCCGCTCAAAATATTTTTAGATTAAACATAATATCCATATTTAAGTGATTATATCTCTTTAGAACATTCATTTATGAGGCGTTGGTTTTCAGAGATTATTGGATAATTCTTCAAGATGAATTGCTTGGAAAACAAATGGATTTCAAAGAATACGCCACTCTTTAAGTATTAGGCAATTTATTCCTTGGGACAAAAGGTGTGTTTTCAACATTTTCTCACAGATCTGCGAGTCTACTATTCAATCATATACATGTGAATGGGATAATGATGCCTAAGGTATAAAGTTTGATTTATTTAATTGATTATCAGCTAAAGTTTGTATCTTATCATAAATAAAGGTATTTAGTTTCCTACGTAGAACTATTTAGTTTCGTACGTCAATCATAATGTTGTATTATATAATAGTAATATTATGTGAGGCATGTGTTATGCCAGTGGCAGGAATGCTGCAATTACTACATACATTAGCATTTTCAGAATATACAATGATATTCTGCTGGTAGTGCGTTTACGTTATTTCCAAAGATAATGACATATGGAAGAAATGATTCAACTAATTTACTCTGCAATTCTTTTCCCAAACATTTCAAGGATAAGATCAACCCAATTCATGCTTCTTTCCCAGGTTTTGATTTTAGTTATACGAACATCCCCAGTCATAGCATCACACCATCTGGCACTGTACGTAATCATAGTGTTACGTTTGATAGCGATTTTAATTTCAGAAAACATATTTCTCTGACATGGCGCTCCTGCTTATATCATATTCATGAGGTTCAGCGTATTCGGCGCTATATTTATCTTTCAGTCGTCAAAACCATTGCTACAGCACTCATTACTAGTAAGCTTGATTACTACAACTCTCTTCTTTATAACATAGCATCTAAGGATATTCTAAAACTTCTGTATGCTCAGAACTGCTTAGCTAGGGTTGTCACACAGTCTCCTGGGTTTTCCCATTCTGTCTCACTTCTGAAATCTCTTCACTGGCTCCCTATTCAGTCTCGCTTCATTTTCAAACTCTGCACTATTACCTGTCAAACTCTTTTTTCTGGAGAACCGTCATATCTATTTTCCTTGCTTTCTTTATCACCCAAGCCCAGAGAGCTTCGTTCATCTGCTCTTCAATTGTTGCATTTTCCCAACGTTAAAATACATGCTGGGACTCATGCTTTTTTCAGATGCTTTCCCTACTCTTTGGAATTCACTACCTGAACATGTTAAGTCATCAAATAGCATGATTTCTTTCCGTCACCATTTGAAAACTCACCTTTTCAGACTAGCTTATCGTTTCTTGGTTTCTACTCCATCTAATCATTTGTTGATGAACTTTGCATTGTACCTGGGCTATGCGTTTGCCCAACCAATGTACTATGTACGCCACAGAGCTCGATTCTTTTAGAGGATATTGGAGCAATAGAAGTGTAGTATTTATTATTATTATTATTATGTATTAATTAATTAATTAATACATTTTCTAATCTCAAATAGCACAAATACATAATGGATTTTAAGAACTTTACAAAATATTTATTTACTTGCTATAATTTTAATATGCTTTTTTGGGACCGTCAAAAGTGAACTCAGATCGCAGAATTATCTCATTAGAATATACTTTTAGATCAGATCACTTAGTTATAGTGGTGCTCTTCCACTCAATACTTTGAATTTGTGAAATAGGATATTGTACAGTGATCTGAAAAATACAGAAAACCAATTCGCATCTCCACACGTGTAGCACATTTCTGCACTAGATATATGTGGTTTGTCAAAGAGAGGGGGATAGTATGTAACAATGCATTGTCATAGTCCAGCCAAGAAATTATAAGGTTTTGGACAAAGGTCTTGCATGTCTCATCATTTATGTCCTCTAATTATGTTTTAATAAGAAGTGGTCTTACATATAGAATTCTCCTGCTACTCCATCACTTGAGTATTATTATATATAAGCCCTAGATTTCTCACAGACACGGAAGAATTGATATAACATTAAATGGGAGATTCTCAGTTTTCTTCACGTGTTGCCTGGATGAGAAAAGAATAAAATCAGTGTAATCCTTATTCAATTTCAGCATGTTGCTCTTTATCCAAATATTTATGTCATCAATACGAGGATTCAGATTATCAGATGGCTTTAAAGCCAAAAGCATAGTTTATGTAATACAGTTTAATAATTTCATCAAATAGTTCAATATACAAACAGTAATTCTTTGGTCCTAAAACAGATCCTTGTGCTCCACCAAAATGAATATCTGCACCTGATGATGTTTTATCCTCGACTGAAACACAGTGAGTTATGTTGGCTAAGTGCGACTTAGCCCAGGAAAATGTTATATGCTTCAGTAGTAGCGGATGACCGATTACATAAAAAACAGCAAATAAATCAGGAATAATTAACGCTCTCTATACGCCTTGCTATTACCTTTCCACTAAGTTTGAAGATGCGGGAAAGGCTGAAATAGGACGATAATTCTTCAGATCTTCTTTACCCAACCAAGATCTCTTAAGTAGCAGGCTTTGACGGCTTGTGATGATGGCTGTTATCAGTAGCAGAAATTGATCCAAATAGTTTTCAATAGCCAAGTAGGTATTGGATCCAAGTCAGATCACTTATTTGGAGACTTGGTGAGTATCTCCTTCAACTCAATTTCAGAGGCACTCAAAAGATTAAACATAATATCCATATTTAGGTGAGTAAATCTCTTTAGAACACTCATTTATGAGACATTGGTTCTCAGAGATTATTGGATAATTCCCCAAGATTCTCAGAGTTCTGCGACTCTAGTTCTATTTTGTTTGTCGTGAAAGTTCCCTATCTAAAATTGTGAATTGAAAATTGAATTGTTCGTGGTTTGGATCCATCAACTGTTCAATGGGCTCTCACGTCTTCACTGGTTGAATCGGGCATAGATAGATAACAAGTTGGTTGTGTGTGATAGATTAGTGTGGATAATGTGATTATTACAGGTTCATCGTATATACTTACCTTTAAGACTATACTGAACGTGTTTAAAATGGATATAGCCAACTAAACAACAACAGTAACAACAACAACAACAACAACAAAAACAATAATAATAATAATAATAATAAATAATAATAATGATAATACTATACAACATCACCACCACCACCACACACACACAACAACAACAACAACAATAATAATAATAATAATAATAATAATAAAATAATTATAACAATAATCGTTTTGTAGCATCCATAAAGCTTCCATCAAAGCCATTAAAGTGCGTTGTAGAGTGATACTCCGTCAAAATATATGATAAGAATATAATAAGATATTTGAACGATTAACATTTCTCATCGGTGAAGACAACAGTGAGCAGCTGAGTTTATAGAATAGATTCGTACCTTTTAGGGGAAGACACATTTTTAGGATCCAGCGGCAACCTATTCCTCAAATTGGGGGGGAGGGGATGACAACATTAAATGCATAATGGAAATATACCCGGATCTGACAAACATGTACGTGGAACAGTATCTGACTGGATGGCTTGAGTTTTCGAAATGTTTTTCTGATGGACACAATGTCAAGCAGGCAGTCAAGTGCCATGTCAGTGATAGAATTATAAGTTGTTCCATATTAAACAGAGGCAGGATGGATGTAAGAAGTGGTACTTACATGAAGAATTCTTAAGTAGAGGATGCTCTTAAGATGGTAGTAGGTAGCTCGATGTATGACATGTTCATTTACATTTATAGAATAATCATATATCCCTTCATTTAATCCCTATAAAAACCCCTACATTTTGTACTGAACCATTAGGCGTCTGTATTGTTGAAAGAAACATAATTAGCTCAAGTAGATATCTTCAGATGAAGTATATTGCTTTACTGAAAAACTGATCTATTTATGTAGGAGAGAGAGAGAGAGAGAGAGAGAGAGAGAGAGAGAGAGAGAGAGAGAGAGAGAGAGAGAGAGCCCTATGCCTGTATGTCCTCATACTACAATCTTGCGTGTCTAGTTTAACCCGCAATGAAACCCATAGTCAACGGTCTATCAGAGTATGTTTAAGACCAGAGTGGTAGGAACAACAACAACAACAACAACAACAACAACAAGAACGACAAAGACAACTAATACTACAACCAAAACTGATCAAGTGTCTGTATTTCATCGATAATATTTCAGGTGATATATTTTTAGGTGATGTTTGTACGTGAAGGTTCTCCTTAATAACATTGACTTGAGGAAGATCATTTATTTAACTGACATATATTTAGTAATTAAATTAGCCAATACATGACACCAGTATCTAACGAGTGACCACTATCACAATTTTCTTACAGAGAACCAAGCTGAGTATCTCGAAGGATACGGATTGTATATAAAATATCCAGGCAACACCAGACTGGAGATGTCAGATGAAGGACACAGGTTATATTTATTTTCGTAGATTACATTTTGCAGCAACTGAAGGCCGACGTCGGATGACGATTATGAGTTTGTATATTAAATTTCCTTTGAGGCATATTATGTGTGGTTTATCACTTGTGTGTATTGGGCAGGCTTTGCAGCAAAGCCTGTATTGTTTATCAATCTGCGTCTGGATACATTATGTTTGGATCTCATTTCATTGACCATATGGTATTTGGACCAGGGTATTTATTGGTGATACTACATCTTTATGTAGGTTAAATTATATCTCGATCATATGCTGTGATCGTCTCATCATAGGTTAATCACCTTCGATGTGTGTACCATTAAATATAGATCATATACAGTATAACCTCTCGAAACGGACCATTCACGGGACTGATCACCCTTGGTTCATTTAGAGAAGTGATCCATTTAGGGAATACTGAAAAATGAAGTGTAAAACGTTTTTTGTATTTGCTTATTATCAAGAAATGAAATACATGTATCTATATTTTATACAAACAGTAATACAGCATATACATGACAGAGATACAAAGTGTAGTCTATATAAACATGAAATGCAGTTTTTATGCAAATTATAAAAATATAAAAAATGCATACAGATTGCATACAGCTTTTACAATGAAGTGATATTTATTTTAATAAGGTTGTGCTTGCTGCTTGTTTGGATTTATTTTTGGTAGTATATAGAGCCCACACCCTCAACAAGGTTGAACGGATTTGTCGGTTTATGTGATCATGGCGTGTTGCGTGATGTCTGTGACTTGTCATTGCCTTGATGTGGGGACAATTAGCAATTGTGGAACACACAGTCATCAGCTACCAAGTAATCAGTAATCGAAAAAAGGTCCCGTAAAAAGGTTTTAATGTACGTGTGAAAGACAAAACATCACCAGCATTATCTGCGCCCACATGTTCCCTTAGGAACTGCTGAATAGGCCTATTTTTTGTTATTACCTTGTAAAGGTCGATGGATGAACATAATAGAGAGGTAATCGATTCATAGCATATATTGATATTGTTTTCTAAGGGGAGAGGGGATTATAGGTTACGAAAGAAAATGATCGATTTAGGGGAGGGATCGATCTGTGGACTGATCAATATGGGAGGTTTTACTGTAATGTGCTCATATTTAACCAAAACAACCAGAGGCCGTGGAATATTGCCAAAGGTCAATGACAAGGCTGAAACCTACGACTAAACGTTTGTATAATGTGTGACCTGTTGTGATCCTTAATGAAACGGCGATGGCATCATTTTCGTGAGACATTAAAATGTAATACTATTATATAATACCTATATAACATTACGCCACGTTGTTTTCTTTAATGCACCATTATACAACATAATGTTTCTCAGCGCATGAATGAACGTAATTAGCTTTTGGTATATTATTAGTTGAAAGACGATTAATAACAAATCAACTGCTAACGTTCATAGGAAACCACAGACAAGGCATAGAGTACCATTCCTACCTCTCTATCTGATGGATGATAATAATGCTACAGTGATAATCAAAAAGCATTCCGGACAGTTTAATCACATACTCCTTAACCTACAAGGTTATGGTATCTGACGAGCTAATTGGGCGTTTGACGGCATAGTAATTAATTATCCACTAGCTGGTATCATATAATATATGAAACGTGACGTCATCAATTGTTCTTGTGCTTTATACCGTTCCGGACCAGGAAAGACCTATTGATCGTTTCATAAAGGAATAACAAGAACGGAACGTCAACCCAACGTCCCCATCGGTAATCTCTCTTGTTCCAATCTTAGACTTGTTCTTCATCAGATACTCCATACCATATTACGTATAATTGTTGTCACATATTAAAATGCTTGTTTATAGAGATACTATAATATAAATATGTTTCAAAAAGATCGTTCTTTAATAGTAGGATTTTATTTTGTAAAAAATAATAATTCATCAACTTCCTTGTTTGTGTTTGATATAGTTTAGGTCAATTTCTAGACAGGAAATTGACTTGCCTATTATATATAAATTTGATTAAATAACATCTAAAAATACAAATGCCTTTTATTTGATAAAGTTTCAAGGTATACTGTTTGCTAATAAATTGTTTTTATAAATAGTACTCGTTCATAAATATATATTGATAAGCACTTAGTTATCACGTACGTATAGGTTTCGTTGTATCAGTGACTGTATTGTTATGAACTTAAAGAAGGAAAACCCTATTAATTATTGTCAAGTAACAATAGACACTGACCTGTTGCTGTCAAATATTGTATGTATTAAACACACACCTGGATAAATTATATTATAATTAATATATTAATTCATCAAGTTTTATTATTGACACAGTGGATGCTTCGGTGACAAACATAGTGGCCCAGTGTAGTGTGTAGATCATAATCAACATAGTATGTAGAACCCAATTCATACAGATCCTGTGTCAGAGGAATGTTTATTCACTACCACTAGAAGTCAGCACTGAGAGGGTCTAATTATATGATAAATATAGAACATTCATCAAAAATGCTGACCACGGTCTATCTGTGTGATATGTTTGCTGAACCAAACTAACCTTTTGGTGTGAGAGAGTGAGAGTGGGAGAGAGAATGAGAGAGATATAGGGTAGAGATAGAGGGGTGGGGTGGTGGAGTGAGAGGGAGATAGATAGATAGAGAATGGGAGAGTGAAAGAGACAGAGAGAGAGAGAGAGAGAGAGAGAGTTAACCCACTTACTTGTTCTTACGTATTTCACAAAGTTAACAAACAATTACACTGATAATTACACACTCCGTTCAATAAATGTAACTCTTATGATAGTAATTTTCTGGATGAATTATCCGTTCCTTTATCCTGGTTACTAAAAAGTTCACAAAGTGTTAATCTCTCAACCATATTTCTGAGGCATTACCGAATGAGTGAAAATTACACGTCTTGTCATATTAAAGAATAAATAAAGTAACGCATCTTTTATGGCAGTCACTAGTATTTATTTTACGGATATATTGTTTTTAAATGACAGCGTATTTTTTATATTTTGTTATTAATATTGTTTATAAAATCACATATATTTTGTAAAATAAATATTAATGAAAAACATAACATTACTTTGTACCCGTCTATTGCGCAGAACATAAAGTAATATTGATCTTTCTGAAAATAAAGTCTTACACTGAATAAGACGACAATGGCCGTATCAGGTTTCTTTAGCATTACCACATTGATTTAATTTACCATATCTCGACTTACTAAACAACCAGCGGACTGCACATCCTACAATACCTCATTATATTAACATCTGTGCTTATATAAGTGTAGTTAGAACCAAACGGACTAACGACAGGACTGATACTAAATATTTAAACTTATGCCGAATGTATTGTGTAATAATAACCCTAACCATTGACCTGAAAGAAAAACCAGACCGAACACGGCCGCCGATTTGTTAGCAATTAGGTCTCAATTTCCGGTCGGCGCCAAAAAAAACCCCACAGACTGTCAAAATCAGGTTTATAATCATAATGAATTATTGTTGTGTCGTTGATTGTATAAGCCGTGGGGTGAAAGTAATACGAAATATAATATCTGTTCATCGGTAAGTATAAAGAACACATTTAAAAATAGCTGTTAAATCATTTTTTGGCGGGAAATTAATAATAATAATAATTATTATTATTATAATTATAACAATAATAATACAACATTTTATATAACGCTCTATATAATTGGATTAAAATTACCTTAAAGCTTAACTATTATTATATTTAGCCTATTCGATACTTGCGATTTAATTGTCTGGATATTTTCCAGGAGATGATGATGATACCATTGATGTCATAATCATATTTCTACCTTTATTTGACAAACAATAATTAGTTTTAGGTGAACATTTTAACGAAGATAATGGATCCTTTGATGGATAGTAATAATCGACTCAAACGGATGAATGTTTGAGTTTGAGGAGTTAACGTTTCGAAATAAACAAGCTGCTTCCAGACAATACAACCGATTAGTGTTAGGTTTGTGAAGGAACCTGTTTGGTGCCAAAGATAATTTAGTTCCGTCCCCATAATGGTACCTGAGGCAGCATTCTCCATCAGTTTTCTTATCCCACTAACCTGATGATAGTGCATTCTATATCACACATTACCTATCTGTAGACGACTAGGATCAATGCAATAAGAAAGCAACAGTTCATCTTCCTTTTGCTGTTTCAGCTTTGATTCCCGTTTGACGCAAGTAGTGATGAAATTGTCATATTGCGTTATGTTTTTGTAAGTTTACTGCAAAATAGTGCAGTATCACTCAGTGTGTTTAGTTTTAAATCCAAATTGCCACAACCCTTTTCATTAGTATTATGTAAATCAATATCCTGCCATCAACTTAAATATTTACATTGCATATTATTTATTATATTGAGACTGGTTGCTACCGGCTACAACAAACTAAATAAAATAAAAAGGCAAAATTATCATTACTTTCTTGTATGATCAATTTCGTATGCGCGAAAAGTACCACGTTTCATTTTCATCAAGAAAACATTAAACTGGATCAGACAAGGACACTGATGACTTCTGTCATAATTGTTTACATTTGAATAATTGTAGTATATTTGCTGCTTAAGAAGATTTACTAATGAGAATATATAGTTGATGATATATATAACAATTGATATAATTAGCTAAGAACTGGCTAATTGTTTTGAGTAATGTAGTCCACTGGTAGTTGTTGAATAATCTAATTTATTAAATCATATTTATATGTATATATATATATATATATATATATATATATATATAATTTTGTGATAATATATAAATGAGTCTAGTCTTTCATGTAAGTCTTAGATGCAAGTCTTCGTCTTTCAATGAAAGGAATGGTGTTATCACTGGTTATACATATTTGCTAATTGTGTCGAAATTCAGGTCAACTTCAAGCATTAAAGACAAGTAAAGTGTGCAATAGACATTCGAAATGAGAACAGTACGTAAATGGTGATGAATAAGGCAGTTAGTATCCTGGATCAGGAAAATAATTTAACTCAAAATTTTGGAATCGAGACTACGTAACCCTGGGATTCGTCTATTAGAAGTGACCGAATGGCCATATTTATTGGTTTTTATGATATATTGGTCTTCATTTCTGGAGCCTATGTCATCATTTTCAACTCGTCTGCTTTGGCAGTGTTATATTCTATTAAAAAGCCCGTTGTGTGTTGAAAGATGGAAGAAAAATAGGCAAACATCTTCAAACCGATGATTCCTATTTCTTAGAATTATATAATTGTGCACTGAATTGTTGCACTAATTTAATGCTTTATATAATGAATGGTGTTTGGATATAATGTCAGAACTTGATGTTTATGATAGCGTCTAACTAAACATCTACCTCTATTCATGATGATTATATTACTAATCATTAATTATCATATTGACATATATATATATATATATATATATATATATATATATATATATATATATATATATATATATATATATATATGCATATATACATATATATAATATGATGTATTTCTAGAGCACATTCATTAACGTGATGCATATAACACAAGAGATGATCCCAGAGAATAAACAATTTAACTTACAATCTATTTAATATCATACATTTTTATTAACATTTGATTTAGTTTAGCCTAAATGATGTCCAGTAGTGTGCTTAACAATAATAATGATAATACCATAGAAGCTCAATGATTCAGCGATACAAAACAGCAGCCAATTAAATTGATTTGCAACTACTATATATGTTTTGGGATAAAACATATCATCAAACACTTCACGCAAGATTTTATTTATTCTTTTAGGATTATGTTCAGTCACTATCATCCAAATTTATCCAATTATATTTCGTAACCGATTTGAAAATGATCCTTGTTTCTTGTAAATAGAAATATATTTATTAATATTTGACCCACCAATAAAATATTCCATGGAGAGTATTATATTTCATTACTGAAGATTGTCTCAGAGCTGTATGAGAACATTAACCCCATAAGAGCTAATTTAATCAACATTCAATCAGTTTTAGAACAATTACTATTGTTAGTTATTTAATAGATGGCTGGATTTAGCTTCAATTGCCTAGCATTTGCGATGACAGAATATTATTCTGGTCCTTCATAAACGATAAAGGCATTCTTTGAGGGATTGCCATAATCAACGTAACCGGAGTAATGTTTTGAAGCGGAATGCTTTATGGAAGAAATAACTCCGAAGTAAACAAGGTGGCTCCGGATAGATCAACTAGGGTCACGTGATTTATGATATTTCGTCGCCTGTATCCATAGTAAGCTGTTTGATGCGTAGGATAGTTTGCCTTCAACTAAATCACAACATTATAAACACCATTTTGTGTAAGCTTTGAAGTAACAACAAGTAAAAGATAAAGTATAACATTTCTGTTGTACTTGTTCTTCGACTACGAATACATATATAATTTTAGGGCAAAGTTGTAAATGAGAAAAGGTTGTAAATGATGTTGTTTTAGGCAATCATGGGAGCAAAGAGATGAAATTAACGATGAAACACTATTCAAGTAAATGAAAGATGCGATTTTAATCTGGATATTAAAAGTTTGCGACGACCTGTACATCAGATTCGGTCACGGTGGTATTTTCAAAATACTTATTATTCGAACTGGATCGTTGTTTTTGCTAATATAAAATACAAACGTATTTTGCTGAAGAGTTGGTCTGTTCAGAATTGTAAACCTTTCCATATTTCAATATTGCAGATTATATTAGAAATTGAACGACGAGTTAGAGACCAAGATTATAAAAAATTCAGACTTAGTCAATTATTACCGTACTTCCACCACAAAGTGTCACAAAGAAACGTTATGCGCAAATAATAACTCACATTGTAAAAGCGTATTTTCCACAGGAAAACAGTGACAACTAAATTTTGGTGGTGTATATAGTAATAAACTACTATCATGACATTAAAACGATTTGCCTGGTTAAGTTTTATATTTGAACAACTTATACATATTGTACACATAAACTATGCTACAGATATGTGGCTAAGTAATATAATGTTGGATTATAATTTACGAGAAACGGAGTTCATATGTAATGACACTACTGATGTCCTGGCTGGTCAACTAAACCATCAGTTAATAATTTATTTAGTGAATCATCATCATCATAATCATAATCATCATCGTTATCATCTTGACCATCATCACCATCATAATCAACATTAATTAGTAATAATTGTATTTACATGTTCAATTATTTATTCATTCTTGTATCAGTCGTTCCTATATTTAACCAAAACCACTGAATCGATTGTTCACTTAGGAACTAATACTCCAATAAATAACTTATGTCTCAGTAAAGATTACACATTTCAAGGTTAAAGCATGAGACAACTTAACCATGGTTATGGTCATGTTGTGAGGAAAGCCGAAGATTCTAATCCCGGCCGTGGTACTATAAGGAGGTTTTAATCCAATCAGGCAACCAGCAGGTTTATTCTCCGCTGAATAGGCCATGCACTATAAATTCTAATTTTCTTTACAATCAGTTCCCTTGGTGAAGATGAATGTGTAAATTGATGTAGCCAGTCACATAAAATAACTGTCATTTTAGCCATTATAATTATTATTATTATTATTATTATAATTATTATTATTATTATTATTATTATTATTATTATTATTATTATTATTATTATTATTATTAAAGATAACAGCCGAATCTTGTTTATAAAGCGAAATGATCAAAGACTTATGTAAAAGTACAAACACACAAACATTATGAAATAATAGTTAAACCTGAATTGGATGAACGATTTTGCACGACGTATTAGTCAACCAATAAACGAAAATTGCTTTTCTTCGTATAACATTTTGGGAATATCAAATTCATGCCACAATCTTACTTTATTATCTGCTAATCTACATCTGAAAAAAACTCATAATTTTATAAACAAATCCCAGGATTGTTCCCTTCCCTTCCCTTGCTGATTTTATTTTACTTAGTTTGTTTTTAGCCGGGTGCAAACTGTCTCACTATAATTAGTTCTATGGAATGTACAGAAGATATTGATATACATAATAAAAATGAAAAAAATAGAAGAATTTAATTTCCAAAATGTCAGTACTTGCCTGTTACTTTACTATTTTGCAGTAAATTTACAAAGACATTAAGTAATATGACAATTCCATCACATAATAGATCAAACGGGAAACAAAGCTCTAACATCAAAAGGAAGTCGAACTTTGACTTTCTTATTGTATTGATCTTCGTCGTCTAGAGGTAATTGATATTTGATGTATAATAAATCACCACCACCTTAGTGCCATAGTACACCTGAGGTGTATACCGCGTCAGTGCCATGATTTAGACGAAATTAAATTAACTTGGGCACCAAACGGGTTCCTTCCCCAACAGAACACAAATGTTATTAATCACGTGACCCCAGTTGTACTGCCAGAAAGACAAATAATGTATTTCTAAACTGATACTCCTAACAATTTTCCGCATGAAAACATTAATCCGTTTGTGTTGATTATTGTTACTTTTAAAACGATGAATTATCTTCTTTAAAACGCCCACCTATATATAATTATCATTTGTCTAATAAAGCTAGAAATCAGACTGTGATATGACATTCTTCCTCTTAATCTGCTGGGAAAATTCCCTTTAATCCAACTGAGAACTTTCTTAATTTGGTTTGCTAATTTTTAATTTCAAATAAAACAATTTGTCATGTTCAACGATATACCTGTTAGGGTTATTAGATAATATATGACATTCTTCCTCTTAATCTGCTGGGAAAATTCCATTTAATCCAACTGAGAACTTTCTTAATTTGGTTTGCTAATTTTTAATTTCAAATAAAACAATTTGTCATGTTCAACGATATACCTGTTAGGGTTATTAGAAAATATATTCGGAAGTTTCGTGTTTTAGTCTCAGTAATGTCGTTAGTCTTTCCGGTTCTGAGTACACTTAAATACGTACATATGGTAATGTAACGATGTACTATAGTATAAATAGTCGGCGGGACGTTTACTAAGAATAGCTAAATTTAATCAATAAGATGATACAAAAAGATACCCATTGTCGTCTTATTCAGTATAAAACGTTATTTCCGGAAATATCAATATTAATTTATGTTCTGTGCAATAGACGTGTACCAAACAATGTTATATTTTTCATTAATTCATATTTGTATTCGTAATATTTGATTTTGTGAGAAATATTAATAACTAAATTCTCCGTTCATGAATCCCTCCCGCCCCACAAGAATAATCAATGACGTCACATTGGATATATTGCATGATGCCAGCGAGTGGTTAATTAACTAATATACTGTTAAACATGCAGTTAGCTTATCATATACGATTACCTTGTAGATTAAGGAATATGTCACGGAACTGTACAGGAAGGTCTTAATTGTTAATGTAACATTATTATCATATTGTTCGTCCCTTATTGGTATGGGTCTGTCCAATCCCGGGTAGCCAGCAACATTTTGCCGATAATAATCTCCGGTGTCCCGACGGATATGTATTATCCGCGTTGTATTTTGTGTGTATTGCAGATTACTATTACAAGAACTAGTTCTTTGAATAAAAACAGTTATGCATTATCGCTATGAATAGTAGCACCATATATATAACATTGTCTTATGCTCATTGTGGTATTTCAGTTCTAGGAGACGTTATAATGGTGACGGTTCT
Source organism: Paralvinella palmiformis (assembly GCA_025642065.1). Classification (NCBI taxonomy): domain Eukaryota; kingdom Metazoa; phylum Annelida; class Polychaeta; order Terebellida; family Alvinellidae; genus Paralvinella; species Paralvinella palmiformis. The sequence goes on along the minus strand of JAODUP010000418.1, from coordinate 1,220 downwards.
AATGGTTCATTTTCTATAGATCTACTACATATATAAGGTTATTAATCAAATACAATATTCCTCGGGGTTAATTAATACAGATTGATCTTACACAACTATGACAGCAACTGGCCATAGTTAGTATATGCAATTTACCTGCCATTTTAGTGTTGGAAAAACCAGTTCCAAAATTAAATATATATTTTTTTCAATTCTTGGAAACTACCAAAGATTTATTAATAATGACATAATGAAACTTAAAGTTTATAGAAATAGGTCGGTCGGTCGGTCGGTTGGTTGGTCGGTCAATTGGTAATGTTCGTAAAATAAAATAGTATCATCCTTGTTAGACTTTAAAGATTAGATGACCTTACTAGAACTACTATGAACCCAGTTGTTAAAGATACGGGTAATGGAACTAGGTCAGTGACTAATTTACGTTAATCCCAAAAATAAGTAGCTGGGGCATAACATGACATACGCGCCTCCTCCCCCAATATTTACACACACGCATGCATGCACACAAACGACACACACACAATATTAGCATTATAAGCAAACTACAATACAACCTCCCATATCGACCACCTCCATAAATCGATCCTTCCCCTAATTCTATCGCTTTCTTTCATAAAAGATTCTCCTCAAAGAAAGTATGAAAATATTCAGTAAATCGATCATCTCTCTATTCTGTTCATCGACCAATCATCTCAGGGTAATAATGGTCATTTACATGCACTGGGGGCTTGTAAGTTGATCGATCAGTCGTATAAGATACACCTATCGAGCAATCATCACCTAATGAATGAGCCTGTGGGCGGAGATAATGCCAGTAATATTTTGTCTTTCACACGTACATCAAAACTTTATCACGGGATCTTTTATTGATTGGTGATTAGTTATTGGTTAGTGACTTGTTTGCCACAATTGCTAATTGATCTCAAAGCAAGACAATGACACAGACATGTAATTGACTTTTTAATGTGTTATTAATCGGTGCAAACGATTGCAGAATACACCATGTTCACATAAATTAACTGATAAATCTGTTAAACCCTGTTGCGGGTACGAACTATAAACTACCAAAAATAAATCCAAACAAACAGCAATCACAACCTTTTAAAAATAAGTATTATTTCGTTGTAGAATCTGTATAAAATATGTATGCATTTGATATATAATTACATAATTTGCATACGACTGCATTTTATATTAATATAGACAACACTTTGTATCTGCTT